>JAHDVF020000796.1:0-509223 GCA_022606425.2 Lepidostoma basale | reverse complement strand
GTATGAATGTGAAGGCTAGAGAAGCGTGTCAGGATGGAAGAGTGTGTCATCCATCATCTCTGCCTATTGTGTTATAAGCGACAGTGCATGATATGCGGTATAAATGTGACGGCTAGAGAAGCGTGTCAGGATGGAAGAGTGTGTCATCCATCGTCTCTGCCTATTGTGTTAGAAGCGACAGTACAAGATGCGTTGTATGAATGTGAAGGCTAGAGAAGCGTGTCAGGATGGAAGAGTGTGTCATCCATCATCTCTGCCTATTGTGTTAGTTGAAGCAAAGCTGGTGCACGCATGCTATATGAACGTGAAGGCCAGAGAAGCGTGTCAGGATGGAAGAATGTAGTTTATCCATCGATTCGCTTCCATTGTGTTAGAAGCGGGAACAGTGCACGAATCGCTGTATGAATGTGAAGGCTAGAGAAGCGTGTCAGGATGGAAGAATGTAGGGATCCATCGTCTCTGCCTATTGTGTTAGAAGCGATAGTGCACGAATCGCTGTATGAATGTGAAGGCTAGATATGAATTACTGGATAGGTGGATTGTGGCAGTTATGAAGGGTAAAAATGATTACCTTGACTTCACCCGCTGCTGTGACGCTTAAGATGAGATCCTCGCCTGCCCGTAATGAGCCTGCCACGTCCTTGCTGACGACCCAGTACTCCGGTCTATCTAGCAGCATATCGGAGTCGTCCGGTAAGTCCCTCGGAGACAGCTTCGCCGGATCACATGACGTTAAGCCCAGTGCGAGTGCGCCCACGTACGATCTCTCGATCTCGATAATCCTTATAAGCAGCCGTTCTCCGGGCGCGAGGGGCCGCGCCGTGAAAACATATCCCTGGCAGAACTCGGTAGCGGCCCGCGTGGCTATCCCGGGCTCCGGGCCCAGTCGGATGTGCCTGCCGCACGTCCGGTGGAACGGAGCAGGCCTCCAGCCCTCCGGGGAGATGCTGACAGACCTTAGCGCTGGAACTAGTCCATCGACGGAGTCTTCGGGAAGTATCGGAAGCGCAGGCGGCTGTTCCACCTCTTCGTGCCTCATGTTATTGAGATGAGTTCTCGAATCGACGAATTGTATTCCCGTGCAGTTTCCATATATATCTAATAGAGCCCATAGCGGCCCTTTGGTGTCTACCTGTAACACAAAATACAAAATAAGTTTAACTATAGCAGTTTTGTGTTGCTTCTGCGCGGCGATTTGGGGCACAAAATTAATTAACTAAATGTATCGTATGGCCGTTAAAAAAGTCTTGAGTTAAAAAAAACTTCCCTTGCCATCAGAGAAACGGCGTGATGGTTAGTTAGTTAGTTTGGCTTTGATTGCTCTTCCCACAGTTATAACCATTGGTAAGTAAGCACTTGAAGTTGTCATCGCAAACAAAAACATATCCAAAAAAGCTGAAATGGCAGTGCACAATGGTGTTCTTATAAAAAACCAAATAAAACCTTAATTCACTCAAAACACAATAATTCTTAAAAACAACAAATGCAACGCGTCTGAAGTTTGCTATGTGTCATTACTCTCTGACTGACTAAACAGTAAAACAAAATGGCCGCTCTTTTGACATAAGAGTGTTGCTAACTAACTAACCATCACGCCATTTCCCCGGAGGGGTAGGCAGAGAGGATGGATCGCCACACTGGCCTGTCCTGGCATACCTCTCTGGATTCCTCTACATTCATACATCGTACCATGCACGCACGTCGATTATTTCGACTTCGAATGTGGCCGCCTTTTAGTAATTGATTAATTTGGTCATGCCATGTTTTCCTCGGTCGTCCTCGGCTTCTTTTCCCACTCACGCTGCTGCTTGTGTACAACTTTTTAACCATTCTACTCTCATCCATTCGTTCCATATGTCCGAACCATCTCAGGGATCCTTTTTTAATTTAATCCATGATGCAGTCATCTGCCTTACATTTCTTTCTTATTTCATCGTTCGGTATTCTATCATACAATGTTTTCCTGCACATTCTTCTTAGTGATCTCATTTCTACGGCGTTTATCCAGCTTTCATCCTTCTTTTGCCTTTCAAACTTTACTTCCATACATGAGGGTTGGCACTAGAACTCCTTTGTGTACTGCCATCTTTGCTTCAGTGGATATAGGAGTGTTGCCAACTGTGAAAATTTGTATTTGTTCGCATTAACTCAAACAATACTGTAGTTAGGTTAGCACTCACCCCGCTGAAAAAGACGCCCTTGTCATCGCCGTCGACGGCAAAGTGCACGTCGCCCTGGGGAGTGACGTGGTACGTCAGGATGGCTCCTCGCTCGCACAGCCGCTCCGCTAAAGCCTTGGCCCAGTGGCCCGGCTTGTTGGTGAGGTCGGGACAGGCGTACTTGGGCAGGGCTCCGGCCAGGGTGGCAGGATCCGCCGCCGTGAAGCCGAACCTCAGGACTCCGCTCCAGTTGGTGGACATCTCCGAGAACCTGATGCAGACCTGCGAAAAGGCAAAATTATATAACCACATGGTGGACAAGCGAAGCTTAACTCCTGATCCAGTAGACTTGGATTCAAGATAATGAGCTATTTTTAACTCATATTGGAGATTATATAATCAATTCTAATACTTGATTTAAATAAATGAATGATTGATGTTAGAAGCATTTTAACCTTACCAGGGTAATGTTAAAATCATTTGAACCTAAGTAGGGGTTATGTTGAATAATGTTAAATGCAACTTAACGCAAACAGGGGTAATGTTATAATGCTGTTAAAAGCATTTAAACCTAATCAGGGGTAAGATTAAGTAATGTTGTATGATAGGTTCAAATGAACCTAACAAGGGGTAATGTTATAATGATGTTATAAGCATCTTAACCTAACCAGGGGTAAGATTAAGTAATGTTACACGATAGGTTCAAATGAACATAACAAGGGGTAATGTTATAATGATGTTATAAGCCTTTTAACCTAATCAGGGGTAAGGTTAAATAATTTTGCATAATAGGTTCAAATGAACCTTACAAGGGGTAATGTTATAATGATGTTACGAGTATTTTAACCTAACCAGGGGTAAGGTTAAGTAATTGTGTATGATAGGTTCAAATGAACCTACCCAGGGGTAATGTTATAATGATGTTACGAGTATTTTAACCTAACCAGGGGTAAGGTTAAGTAATTGTGTATGGTAGGGTCAAATGAACCTACCCAGGGGTGATGTTATAATGATTTTATAAGTATTTTAACGTAACCAGGGGTAAGGTTAAGTAATTTCCCCTGGGTAGGTTCAAATGAACCTACCCAGGGGAAATTTGAACCTGACCAGGGCACGGACTGCCCAGGTTCACGCGTACCTTCTCGTTGACCTGCACCGGCCTGGCGCTGAAGGCCACGCCCTTGCAGAAGGACTCCACGCGGCGGGCGGTGGTGGTGTCCCGCGACAGGCGCACGTTGTCCCCGTGGGCCGCGTGGAAGGTGAGCGCCGGCGAGCCGGGCCCCAGCTGCGGCCGCGGGCCCCCGGCGCAAGACGCTCGGCCTGCACAAAAGGGAAACAAATCTCATAAGGGGGCCATCGTACAATACACATTATACCGATACAGTATTATAAGAATGTAGAAAGGTTTGCAAGACATCGAAAGGAGGGTTCGTGCTGGGAATAAAATAAATGGCGCACTCAAAGTCATTACTGCAAATAGAAATATATCCACAGAAGCAAAGATGGCAGTACACAATGGAGTTCTAGTGCCAACCCTCGTGTATGGAAGTGAAGCTTGGAGCTGGTAAAAGACGGATGAAAGCAGGATAAACGCCGTAGAAATGAGATCACTAAGAATAACTAACTAACTAACTTACCATCACGCCGTCTCCCCGGAGGGGTAGGCAGAAATAATGGAACGCCACACTGTTCTGTCCTGACATACGTCTCTCGCTTCCTCTACATTCATACATCTTGTCATGCACGCACGTCGATTTCTCCGACTCCTCACGTGACCGACATTCAATATTTGATTGATTTGACAGTGCCACGTTTTCCTCGGCCTTCCGATTCTATTTCTAGCTCCGTTCACGCCGTTTACATATACCTTCTTTACCATTCTGTCTTCACTCATTCTTTCCATGTGTCTAAACCATCTTAATGACCCTTTCCTTATTTTGTTCACAACACTTTCATTCGCACCACATTCACTTCTTATACTTGCATTTGTCACTCTATCATATACAGATTTGCCACACATTCGTCTTAGAGATATCATTTCTACTGCATTTATTCTACTTTCATCCTTCTTTTGCCAGTTCCGTGCTTCACTTCTATACATAAGGGTCGGCACAAGAACACCATTGTGCACTGCCATCTTAGCTTTTTTTGGATAGGCTTTTAAGAATAATGTGCGGGAAAACGTTGTATGATAGAATACCGAACGATGAAATAAGAAAGAAATGTAAGGCAGATGACTGCATCGTGGATAAAATTAAAAAAAGGATCCCTGAGATGGTTTGGACATATGGAACGAATGGATGAGAGTAGAATGGTTAAAAAGTTGTACACAAGCAGCAGCGTGAGTGGGAAAAGAAGCCGAGGACGACCAAGGAAAACATGGCATGACCAAATTAATCAATTATTAAAAGGCGGCCTTAGAGATCTCATTTCTACTGCATTTATTCTTTCATCCTTTTTTGCCAGTTCCATGCTTCACTTCCATACATAAGGGTCGGCACAAGAACACCATTGTGCACTGCCATCTTAGCTTTTTTGGATAGGCTTTTGTTTGCGATGACAACTCATATTTAAATACTTTTATTGCACCTTGAACAATGAAGCGTGTTTACAAATTATGGAAAAATGGAGAAAGACATCGATAAATGGCGCTCTCAAAGTCATCACTGCAAATAGATTTTTTTTGCCAGTTCCATGCTTCGCTTCGATGCCAGCTTCTGCTCTCATCCTTCTTCTGCCAGTTCCATGCGAAGGCATAATATACTTTAGATTAAAATAATAATAAAATCACACAATCACAGTGGATAATCCCCTTAAACTCCATTGTAAACGGTCATTGCGTGCATGGCGCGATATATGAATTTAGAAGAAGCGAAAGATGTCTGTCAGGATCGAGTAGTGTGGCAGAGTGTTCTCTCTGCTTGCCCCGTGCCAGATCGGACGAGATTCTGAACATCTGTGCTATTTCTTGGTGTCCATTGTTATGTATTACGCTATCCCCTCTGTTAGGGCGCCTCTTTGAGATTACGTGTGAGGGGGAACGCTATATAATGACGAAACGAGACGGAAGATCGCCCCCAGGGTCTCGCCTTGCACCTGGCGTCGTCCGCATATTCACAGAGGGGTACATTTATTTAGTGAAAGAGCGAAATAGGGGTGTTTTAGTACTTAAGACGACGCGACGTAGAGAATATGAACTTCACAATTGATCTATTTAATTTAATTTAAATAACTAACCTATATAAAAATAAAAACCTATCCAAAAAAGCTAGAATGGCAGTGCACAATGGTGTTCTTCTACCGACCCTTATGTATGGAAGCGAAACATGGAACTGGCAAAAGAAGAATGAAAGTAGAATAAATGAAGACTACAGGGGAAAAAGAAGGAATGTCAGTTAAAATTAAAAATAAATGTAATAATGCCATCTAGCGGCATTTGTACGAATCTATCCACAGTTAAATGTTCATATTCAAAAATCATGTGTGTCATCGACTATGGCCAGATAATGGATTGCTAATTGCTAAGAAATATATAGACTTTGATTAGCTTTATTCTAAATTTATTCAAATTAACCTTCTACTGACATTCCTTGTTTTCCCCCTGTAGTCTTCAAATGCAATAGAAATGAGATCTCTTAGACGAATGTGTGGATACTCTGTGTATGATAGAGAGTTAGTTTTTAACTTAAGTTTAAGGGTAGTTTATACACTATTGTGTATCTCTAAAAATAAGGGTGGGTTTCACATCCCTTGGGTCGAATATAATCGGGTTTCTCCGTGCATAAGAGGGGAAATTCTTTTAAATATAATGGAACACTTCAACATCTGGCGCTATTCATGAGACAGGGGTAACCATTTGGGGACCCTAGTTTATATAACACCAAAATAATATATTTTCTTAACATTTGTACGTCCGCTTACCACCAAAAAAGAACAAACAAACCATCACGCCCTGTGCGAAGGCAGAGAGAATAAACCGCAACACTACACAATCATGACACACCTCTCTAGCTTCCTGCACATTCATACAGCGAGCCATACACGCACGACGATTCTTCCGGCTTCTGACCATAACCAACCTTTAAAATTTGATTAATTTGGTCATGCCGTGTTTTCCTCGGTCTACCTCGACTCCGTACTCCAGCTACATCGCTAACGTATATTTTTTTAACCATTCTTTCTTCACCCATGCGTTCCATATGTCCGAACCAACGCAGCGATCCTTTCATAATACCTTCTTCCGCTCTACATTCCTTTCTTATATCAGCATTTGAGATTCTGTCGTACATCGTTCTACCACACATACGTCTTGGGGACCTCATCTCTACCGCATTTATTCTGCTCTAATCCTTCTTCTGCCAGTTCCATGCTTCTCTTCCATACATAATATAACTTCTTAACATTTTTACGTCCGCTTACCACCAAAAAATAATTAACAAACAAATCATCACGCCACAGGGGTAGGCAGAGAGAATGGACCGCCACACTACTCTATCCTGACACACCTCTCTAGCTTCCTTCACATTCATACAGCGATTCAAATACGCACGTCGATTCTTCCGACTTCTAACTAACTAACCATCACGCCGTCTCCCCGGAGGATAGGCAGAAATAATGGACTGCCACACTGTTCTGTCCTGACATAATTCTAACGTTTCCTCTACATTCATATATCGTGTCATGCACGCACGTTGATTTCTCCGACTCCTCACGTGGCCGACATTTGATATTTGATTGATTTGATCGTGCCACGTTTTTCTCGGCCTTCCGATTCTATTTCTAGCTCCGTTCACGCCGTTTACATATACCTTCTTCACCATTCTGTCTTCACTCATTCTTTCCATGTGTCCAAAGCATCTTAACGACCCTTTCATTATTTTGTTCATAACACTTTAATTCGCACCACATTCACTTCTTATACTTACATTTGACACTCTATCATATAAAGATTTATCACACATTCGTAGGAGAGATCTCATTTCTACTTCATTTATTATACTTTCATCCTAATTCTACCAGTTCCCCTTGTGTAGGTTAGAATTCGTTATTTCATATCGAAACTGTGGGTATTTCGAACCACCCTCAAAATAATTAAGTGACGTCATTCTTGTAGGGGTTGCAACTAATCCCTTTGGGAATATAGCGTAATGAATACGGTGTGTTTAAATTCATCTCTCTGTTATTGTGGGGTGAATACACTACACGCTGTATGAATATGAAGGCTAGAGAAGCGAGTCAGGATGGAAGAGTGCGTCATCCACCGTCTCTGCCTATTGTGTTAGAAGCGATAGTGCACGACACGCTGTATGAATGTGAAGGCTAGAGAAGCGTGTCAGGATGGAAGAGTGTGTCATCCGTAGTCTCTGCCTATTGTGTTAGAAGCGACAGCGCACTACACGCTGTATGAATGTGAAGGCTAGAGAAGCGTGTCAGGATTGAAGAGTGTGGTTGTCTAGAGTCTCTGCCTATTGAGTTAGAAGCGATAGTGCACGACACGCTGTATGAATGTGAAGGCTAGAGAAGCGTGTCAGGATTGAAGAGTGTGGTTGTCTAGAGTCTCTGCCTATTGTGTTAGAAGCGATAGTGCACGACACGCTGTATGAATGTGAAGGCTAGAGAAGCGTGTCAGGATTGAAGAGTGTGGTTGTCTAGAGTCTCTGCCTATTGTGTTAGAAGCGACAGTGTACTACACGCTGTATGAATGTGAAGGCTAGAGAAGCGCGTCAGGATGGAAGAGTGTGTCATCCATCGTCTCTGCCTATTGTGTTAGAAGTAACAGTGCACGATACGCTGTATGAATGTGAAGGCTAGAGAAGCGTGTCAGGATGGAAGAGTGTGTCATCCGTAGTCCCTGCCTATTGTGTTAGAAGCGATAGTGCACTACACGCTGTATTAATGTGAAGGCTAATGAAGCGTGTTAGGATTGAAGAGTGTGGTTGTCTAGAGTCTCTGCCTATTGTGTTAGAAGCGACAGTGTACTACACGCTGTATGAATGTGAAGGCTAGAGAAGCGCGTCAGGATGGAAGAGTGTGTCATCCATCGTCTCTGCCTATTGTGTTAGAAGTAACAGTGCACGATACGCTGTATGAATGTGAAGGCTAGAGAAGCGTGTCAGGATGGAAGAGTGTGTCATCCGTAGTCCCTGCCTATTGTGTTAGAAGCGATAGTGCACTACACGCTGTATTAATGTGAAGGCTAATGAAGCGTGTTAGGATTGAAGAGTGTGGTTGTCTAGAGTCTCTGCCTATTGTGTTAGAAGCGATAGTGCACTACACGCTGTATGAATGTGAAGGCTAGAGAAGCGTGTCAGGATTGAAGAGTGTGGTTGTCTAGAGTCTCTGGTGTGGTTGTCTAGTGTGGTTGTCTAGAGTGCCTATTGTGTTAGAAGCGATAGTGCACTACACGCTGTATGAATGTGAAGGCTAATGAAGCGTGTTAGGATTGAAGAGTGTGGTTGTCTAGAGTCTCTGCCTATTGTGTTAGAAGCGACAGTGTACTACACGCTGTATGAATGTGAAGGCTAGAGAAGCGCGTCAGGATGGAAGAGTGTGTCATCCATCGTCTCTGCCTATTGTGTTAGAAGTAACAGTGCACGATACGCTGTATGAATGTGAAGGCTAGAGAAGCGTGTCAGGATGGAAGAGTGTGTCATCCGTAGTCCCTGCCTATTGTGTTAGAAGCGATAGTGCACTACACGCTGTATTAATGTGAAGGCTAATGAAGCGTGTTAGGATTGAAGAGTGTGGTTGTCTAGAGTCTCTGCCTATTGTGTTAGAAGCGATAGTGCACTACACGCTGTATTAATGTGAAGGCTAATGAAGCGTGTTAGGATTGAAGAGTGTGGTTGTCTAGAGTCTCTGCATATTGTGTTAGAAGCGACAGTGTACTACACGCTGTATGAATGTGAAGGCTAGAGAAGCGCGTCAGGATGGAAGAGTGTGTCATCCATCGTCTCTGCCTATTGTGTTAGAAGTAACAGTGCACGATACGCTGTATGAATGTGAAGGCTAGAGAAGCGTGTCAGGATTGAAGAGTGTCATCCGTAGTCCCTGCCTATTGTGTTAGAAGCGATAGTGCACTACACGCTGTATTAATGTGAAGGCTAATGAAGCGTGTTAGGATTGAAGAGTGTGGTTGTCTAGAGTCTCTGCCTATTGTGTTAGAAGCGATAGTGCACTACACGCTGTATGAATGTGAAGGCTAGAGAAGCGTGTCAGGATTGAAGAGTGTGGTTGTCTAGAGTCTCTGGTGTGGTTGTCTAGTGTGGTTGTCTAGAGTGCCTATTGTGTTAGAAGCGATAGTGCACTACACGCTGTATGAATGTGAAGGCTAATGAAGCGTGTTAGGATTGAAGAGTGTGGTTGTCTAGAGCCTTTGTGTTAGAAGTGGGACAGTGTACGACATGCTGTATGAATGTGAAGGCTAGAGAAGCGTGTCAGGATGGAAGAGTGTGTCATCCACCGTCTCTGCCTATTGTGTAAGAAGCGACAGTGCACGACACGCTGTATGAATGTGAAGGCTAGAGAAGCGTGTCAGGATGGAAGAGTGTGTCATCCACCGTCTCTGCCTATTGTGTAAGAAGCGACAGTGCACGACACGCTGTATGAATGTGAAGGCTAGAGAAGCGTGTCAGGATGGAAGAGTGTGTCATCCGTAGTCTCTGCCTATTGTGTTAGAAGCGACAGCGCACTACACGCTGTATGAATGTGAAGGCTAGAGAAGCGTGTCAGGATTGAAGAGTGTGGTTGTCTAGAGTCTCTGCCTATTGAGTTAGAAGCGATAGTGCACGACACGCTGTATGAATGTGAAGGCTTATGAAGCGTGTTAGGATTGAAGAGTGTGGTTGTCTAGAGCCTTTGTGTTAGAAGTGGGAACAGTGTACGACATGCTGTATGAATGTGAAGGCTAGAGAAGCGTGTCAGGATGGAAGAGTGTGGCTATACGTCTATAAGGTAAAGTGATAATTATATTTTGTATTCTGTAACGCTTCTATACTCTGGCTAGGAATATTTTGAACAGGAGAAAGACTGTGAAAAATTGTATGCTTGGCTGGCGAAGCGGCAAGGCCGTATATTTTGTAACAAAAAACCAACTATCAGACGCGCGGATGTAAAATCAGAGGATAGAACGCCTCGAACAAGCGAAAACATAAACTTCAATTCATTTAATGTTTCATTACGTGAACTCAAACACGTTTTACGCTAAGAAATGGTCATATTTAAAGTTATTAGAAGCAACGTGTACTAGCTGCAAGTATTTATTATATGTATTTATTATGGCTAAAACTAACTAACTAACCATCACGCCATTTCCCCGGAGGGAGGAGGAGAGAGGATGGATCGCCACAATGGCCTGTCCTGGCATACCTCTCGGGCTTCCTCTACATTCATACATCGTACCATGCACGCACGTCGATTATTCCGACTTCGAATGTGGCCGCCTTTTAGTAATTGATTAATTTGGTCACGCCATGTTTTCCTCGGTCGTCCTCGGCTCCTTTCCCCACTCACGCTGCTGCTTGTGTACAACTTTTTAACCATTCTACTCTCATCCATTCGTTCCATATGTCCAAATCAACTCAGGGATCCTTTTTTAATTTTATCCATGATGCAGTCATCCGCCTTACATTTCTTTGTTATTTCATCATTCGGTATTCTATCATACAGCGTTTTCCCGCACATTCTTCTTAGTGATCTCATTTCTACGGCGTTTATCCTTTTTTCATTATTTTCACTTTTTTTGCCAGATCCACGCTTCACTTCCACACATGAGGGTTGGCACTAGAACTCCATCGTGTACTGCCATCTTTGCTTCTGTGGATATATTTCTATTTGCAGTATGACTTTGAGTGCGCCATTTATTTTATTCCCGGCACCAACCCTTCTTTCGATGTCTTTCTCCACTTTTCCGTCTCTTGTAAACATGCTTCTATGGCTTCATGCTTAATTATTTCAATGGATGCGTAAATGTATAACGGAGGAACAGGTGAAATCTTTTTCCAGTATTAATTATATCGATAGAGATATTAAAGTTATTAGACGCAATGTGTACTAGCTGCAAGTATTTATTATGTGATAATATAATTATTTCAATGGATGCGTAAATGTATAACGGAGGAACAGGTGAAATCTTGTTCCAGTATTAATTATATCTATAGAGATATTAAAGTTATTAGAAGCAATGTGTACTAGCTGCAAGTATTTATTATGTGATAATATAATTATTTCAATGGATGCGTAAATGTATAACGGAGGAACAGGTGAAATCTTGTTCCAGTATTAATTATATCTATAGAGATATTAAAGTTATTAGAAGCAATGTGTACTAGCTGCAAGTATTTATTATGTGATAATATAATTATTTCAATGGATGCGTAAATGTATAACGGAGGAACAGGTGAAATCTTGTTCCAGTATTAATTATATCTATAGAGATATTAAAGTTATTAGAAGCAATGTGTACTAGCTGCAAGTATTTATTATGTGATAATATAATTATTTCAATGGATGCGTAAATGTATAACGGAGGAACAGGTGAAATCTTGTTCCAGTATTAACTATATCTATAGAGATATTAAAGTTATTAGAAGCAATGTGTACTAGCTGCAAGTATTTATTATGTGATAATATAATTATTTCAATGGATGCGTAAATGTATAACGGAGGAACAGGTGAAATCTTGTTCCAGTATTAATTATATCTATAGAGATATTAAAGTTGTTAGAAGCAATGTGTACTAGCTGCAAGTATTTATTATGTGATAATATAATTATTTCAATGGATGCGTAAATGTATAACGGAGGAACAGGTGAAATCTTGTTCCAGTATTAATTATATCTATAGAGATATTAAAGTTATTAGAAGCAATGTGTACTAGCTGCAAGTATTTATTATGTGATAATATAATTATTTCAATGTATAACGGAGGAACAGGTGAAATCTTGTTCCAGTATTAATTATATCTATAGAGATATTAAAGTTATTAGAAGCAATGTGTACTAGCTGCAAGTATTTATTATGTGATAATATAATTATTTCAATGGATGCGTAAATGTATAACGGAGGAACAGGTGAAATCTTGTTCCAGTATTAATTATATCTATAAGATTGTATTTAATCTAGTTACTGTTACAATTGACAATATAATAAACATTATCGTTGTTTTAAAAACCAGGCAGATGTGCTATTAGCCTGGAAGCCACAGCTGCAATATTAATTGCAAACAGGTGGATGAAACTGCAATCAGCAGGTGTGATTGTCTCTGACCAGGTGAGAGAAATCATACAGCGTGCCTTGGAGTGTTCCCGCTTCTAACACACTAGGCAGAGACGATGGACGACACACTCTTCCATCCTGACACGCTTCTCTAGCCTTTACATTCAAACAGCGTGTCGTGCACTGTCGCTTCTAACACAATAGGCAGAGACAATGGATGACACACTCTTCCTTCCTGACACGCTTCTCTAGCCTTCACGTCCATACAGCGTGTCGTGCACTGTTCCCGCTTCTAACACAATAGAGGAATGCTAGGAATCAAACCTGTGATCTTCGTTGCGGCAGTCATAGCATTTACTACTCAACCCCAAAGGTCGTCGTCTTACAAGGCAGTTGGAAAGATTGAAGAGCGTGCTTGTTATGATGTGTGAGTGTATAGGAATCTCAATAGGTATTTCATGATAGTCCAGTGTGGTGGTCCTTCCTATCTCATACAGCGATTCGTGCACTATCGCTTCTAACACAATAGGCAGAGACGGTGGATGACACACTCTTCTATCCTGACAAGCTTCTCTAACCTTCATATATATAAAGAGTGTCGTACACTGTCGCTTCTAACACAATGGGCAGAGACGGTGGACGACACACTCTTCCATCCTGACACGCTTCTCTAGCCTCCACATTCATACAGCGTATCGTGCACTGTCGCTTCTAACACGATAGGCAGAGACGGTGGATGACACACTCTTCCATCCTGACATGCTTCTCTAGCCTTCACATTCATACAGCGTGTCATACATTCGCTTCTAACATAGGCGGAGACGATGGATGACACACTCTCACATCCTGACACGTTTCTCTAGCCTTCACATTCATACAGCGTGTCGTGCGCTGTTCCCGCTTCTAACACAATAGGCAGAGACTCTAGATGACACTCTTTCATCTTGACATCCTTCTCTAGCCATCAAATTCATACAGAGTGTCATGCATTCGCTTC
Source organism: Lepidostoma basale (assembly GCA_022606425.2). NCBI lineage: Eukaryota > Metazoa > Arthropoda > Insecta > Trichoptera > Lepidostomatidae > Lepidostoma > Lepidostoma basale. The sequence goes on along the minus strand of JAHDVF020000796.1, from coordinate 495,852 downwards.
TAACATAGGCAGAGACGATGGACCGTCACACTCTTCCATCCTGACACGCTTCTCTAGCCTTCACATTCATACAGCGTGTCATGCACTGTTCCCGCTTCTAACGCAATAATCTTCCATATTGGCTTGTAGCATCATCGCTCGTGACATTTTCTTTGTTCGAAATTCGAATTGAACACAACTTTTCGCCCGGAAGACGCCGCGCGGTGGACCCGACGCGAATTCAAGCGTTTTGTACTCTTTGTTATTTCGTATCGAATGAAGCAGCGGTGAAAGCAGTTTGAGTTTCGTTCGAAAGCGCATCGAATAATTACTAAAAGAGGTATATCCATTGCTTTCAAAGTTCTCGTCTTTCCCACGGTACGAGTCAAATTGCAAAACCCAACCGACTGCTAAGTTCCGCGTTCGTGACTTCACTATTAACAGCTTAAATAACTAACTAACCATCACGCCGTCTCTCCAAAGGGGTAGGCAGAAAGAATGGAATGCCACACTGTTGAAAGAAGGATGAAAGTAGAAGAAATGCAGTAGAAATGAGATCTCTTAGACGAATGTGTGGAAAATCTGTGTATGATAGAGTGTCGAATGAAAATATAAGAAGTGAATGCGGTGCGAATGATGGTGTCATGAACAAAATAATGAAAGGATCATTAAGATGGTTCATATGGAAAAAATGAATAAAGAAAGAATGGTAAAAAAAAGTATATGTTAACGATGTAAATGGAACTAGAAATAGAAACGGAAGACCGAGGAAAACGTGACATCAAATAAATCAAATATTAAATATCGGCCACGTGAGGAGTCTTAGAAATCGACGCGCGTGTATGACACGATGTACGAGTGTAGAGGAACCGAGAGATGCATGTCAGGATAGAACAGAATTGGTTACATTAGATAATCCTTCCTTTGCCAGTTTCACGCTTCACATCCATACATAAGGGTCGGTACAAGAACACCATTGTGCAGTGCCATCTTAGCTTTTTTGATTAATAGCTTAAAATATATATAAAACTAAACAAACTAACTAACAGAGTAGGCAGAGAGGATGGATCGTCACAATGCTCTGTCCTGGCATACCTCTCTGCATTCCTCCACATTCATACATCGTACCATGCATGCACGTCGATTATTCCGACTTTGAATGTGATTATTCCGACTTCGAATGTTTAGTAATTGATTAATTTGGTCACGCCATGTTTTCCTCGGTCGTCCTTGGCTTCTTTTTCCACTCACGCTTCTTGTGTACAACTTTTTAACCGTTCTTCTCTCATCCATTCGTTCCATATGTCCAAACCATCTCAGGGATCCTTTTTTAATTTTATCCATGATGCAGTCATCTGCCTTACATTTCTTCCTTATTTCATCGTTCGGTATTCTATCTTACAACGTTTTTCCGCACATTATTCTTAGTGATCTCATTTCTACGGCGTTTATCCTGCTTTCATCCTTCTTTCGCCAGCTCCAAGCTTCACTTCCATACACGAGGAATATGTATGGTTAGTTTATATTGTTCTCTGATGATGAAGGTTTGAAATCTTCAAAACATGTCCAGAAATTATGGAATTCCACAGTGTTAATGTTTGTTTATCGAAATTTGTATGTAATTGTTAGGTTGGCCATACCGATTCCCATCTTCCTCTTGATCTTCTTTAGCATCTTCAGTTTGGACGTCTTGTGTGACGTCACGGGGGGCAGAACCCTGGGGCATCCGGCGCAGCGACAGGCCGGGGCCCCCGCCATTCCGACGCATCCAGACATTCCCATTTGAGGCAAAAACGCGCAATAAAAAAAAAACGAAAAAATTCAAAACATTTCAAAGTCTCGTATCTCGGGATGCAGAGTAGCCACAAAAGTCTCGATGATCGCGAAATATAGTCCGTTCAAACAAGTCCAAGGCGCACTTTAAATCATTGAAATAGCACACACATGAAAAAAACAAGACAACTTTATATATATTGTATCAAATGTATATAATTTTTTTTATAATTAAAAAAAAGTTAGAAAAATATTTTTAATAGTTAATTTTAATAGTGTTTTTATGTTAGATTTATAATAAAAATTCTCTTGACTTGTAGAAGACACACAAAAAAATCTAGACACACTTTTATATATAGTTTTTTTTTTTCGATTTCTGCTATGAGGTTTAGCCACGTGTGCCGGGTGAAACCCGAGCAGCTGTCCTGCGGGAACAATCGCGTATAAGCGAGGGGTTTGTGTCTCTTCCTGTCGAACACACCGGATGTAGGCTCCCCCTCTTTATAACATCCGGTAATTATTATGGCGAGAATTTCAACAATACACTACACAACGGAGCAGTGAACTCGTACGGAATACTGAGCGCACTGAGAAATACGGCGTTATAAAATAATTATAACAAAACTTCAAAACGAATTTTTGATGTAACAATAATGTCACAAAATTACGTGAAAAACAGACTAATTTATATATTTTTTTACTGTATTTAGTAAAAAAATTAAACGTATTATTTTAAAATATATATTTTTAATACACAATACACTTTTAATTAATGTTTTTTTTATTTATTAAACACGTTTTTTAATTATTAAATGAAGAGCGAACGCGACACGTCCTACCGCGAAGACGATACAATTCCGACTGCCTCTGTCGCGGTTGTCCGTTGTATGGAAGGTGTAGTTATATTTTAAATCGCAGTGGCGCTAGTGTAGCCCTTAATACAGTTCGTATATGGATCGCCAACTTTTGATAAAATAATAATAATAAATTGGATAATTTATAGATTTAATGATTTTTGAAAAAGATGAAACCACGACAGTCTGCAACATTGGCGTGAATGGTGAAAATTTGGAGCAAGTAGATGAGTTTGTGTATTTGGGTAGTATGTTTACAGTGGAGAGGGATATTGAAAGAAGGGTTGGGGCAGGCAACAGAGTGAATGGTGCACTTAAAGTTGTCATCGCAAACAAAAACCTATCCAAAAAAGCTAGAATGGCGGTGCACAATGGTGTTCTTCTACCGACCCTTATGTATGGAAGCGAAGCATGGAACTGGCAAAGGAAGGATGAAAGTAGAATAAATGCAGTAGAAATGAGATCTCTTAGACGAATGTGTGGATATTCTGTGTATGATAAAGTGTCGAATGAAAATATAAGAAGTGAATGCGGTGCGAATGATGGTGTCATGAACAAAATAATGAAGGATCATTAAGATGGTTTGGACATATGGAAAGAATGAATGAAGAAAGAATGGTAAAAAAATTATATGTTAATGATGTAAATGGAACCAGAAATAGAGGAAGACCGAGGAAAACGTGGCACGATCAGATAAATCAAATATTGAATGTCGGCCATGTGAGGAGTCAGAGAAATCGACGCGCGTGCATGACACGATGTATAAATGTTGAGGAAACGAGAGAAATATGTCAGGAAAGAAATGGGTGGCAGTCCATTCTTTCTGCCTACCCCTTCGGAGAGACGGCGTGATGGTTAGTTAGTTAGTTAGTTAGTTATAATTTATAGAGCGCCATTTTTATGAATTAATCATCTCAAGGGCTCTGTAGAAAATGCTCCATTTTAACTAACTAACTAACTAACTAACCATCACGCCGTCTCCCCGAAGGGGTAGGCAGAAAGAATGGACTGCCACACTTTTCTTTCCTGACATATTTCTCAATTCGCTTCCTCAACATTCATGTCATGCACGCGCGTCGATTTCTCAGACTCCTCACATGGCCGACATTCAATATTTGATTTATTTGATCGTGCCACGTTTTCCTCGGTCTTCCGATTCTATTTCTGGTTCCATTTACATCATTAACATATAATTTTTTTACCATTCTTTCTTCATTCATTCTTTCCATGTGTGTCTAAACCATCTCAATGATCCTTTTATTATTTTGTTCATGACACCATCATTCGCACCGCATTCACTTCTTATATTTTCATTCGACACTCTATCATACACGGAGTATCCACGCATTCGTCTAAGAGATCCGTTTTATGAAATTATTTACAAATTTAAATATTCCATTGTTTTGGCCGAAACACACTTTAACATTTTAAACTGTTAAATTTAATAACTTTGTTTTATGTAACTAACTTACCATCACGCCGTTTCCCCGGAGGGGTAGGCAGAGAGGATGGATCGCCACATTGTTCTATCCTGACATAACTCTCGCGCCTCTTCTACATTCACACATCGTGACATGCACGCTCGTCGATTGTTCCTACTTCGAACATGGCCGCCTTTCAGTAATTGATTAATTTGGTCATGCCATGTCTTCATTAGCCTTCCTCGACTTCTTTTACCATTCACACTACTTGTTATTTTTAATCATTCTTCCCTCATCCACTAACTAACTTACCATCACGCCGTCTCCCCGGAGGGGTAGGCAGAAAGAATGGAAAATACACTCTTCTGTCCTGATATACGTCTCTCGATTCCTCTACATTCATACATCTTGTCATGCACGCACGTCGATTTCTCCGACTCCTCACGTGTCCACATTCAATATTTGATTGATTTGATCGTGCCACGTTTTCCTGGGCCTTCCTCTATTTCTAGCGTCGTTCACGCCGTTTACATATACCTTCTTCACCATTCTGTCTTCACTCATTCATTCCATATGTCCAAACCATCTTAATGACCCTTTCCTTATTTTGTTCATAACACATTCATTCGCACCACATTCACTTCTTATACTTGCATTTGTCACTCTATCATATACAGATTTGCCACACATTCGTCTTAGAGATCTCATTTCTACAGCATTTATTCAACTTTCATCCTTCTTTTGCCAGTTCCATGCTTCACTTCCATACATAAGGGTCGGCACAAGAACACCATTGTGGCCCTTTCTTGATTTTATTTATCACGCATCCGCTTTACATTCCTTTCTTACTTTATCATTAGATATTCTATCATACATTGTTTTTCCGCACATTTTTCTTAGTGACCTATTTTCTACGGCATTTGTCCTACTTTCAACCTTTTTCTGCCGACTCCAAGCTTCACTTCCATACACAAGCGTCGGGACTAGACGTTTCATATATCACAATTGTATTTTATTTTACGTGACAGCTGTTTCGTCAACCTATGCTGACATCATCAGGTGTTTACAATAATATATCAAATGTCAAATTTTCGGGATTTTTCTAACCTTTATGTGTATTTGTTCCTATGTCAATTTGAATATTTAACTAACTAACCATCACGCCGTCTCCCCGAAAGGGTAGGCAGAAAGAATGGACTGTCAACATCGCCACCAATAGGCATCTCCCGCGCACACTTCCATCGTCCAACACCCACAAAATAAATCTAAAACAAATAAAATACAATGAAATAAAATAAAAATAATTTAACACAAAATGTTATTTTTAGATGGTGCACATATTGTCTATTTAATTTATGTTCCACGTATCTACCGTTTTTTAATTTAGCACATAATGTAATAACACATAATGCGCTTTTCGATGTTGCACATGTTGACATGGACGATCCGGACTTTTGTGTTTATTTAATTTATGTTCGACGTATCCGCCGTTTTTTTTTATTAGCAATAATTAGGTACTTAAAAAAAACACACCAGTAAGAACTTTAAAATAATATTGAAGAAATTATTCTAAATGTCATTGGAATAAATAATTTCCACTATGGTTTGCGACACCTGAACATCACGACCGCTGACATTTGGTAACAGAAGATCCGGCACGCACTTCCGACACATGCCCTCCTATACCTATAGAGGTAAAGTTATCTTAGGAAGCATTAAAACATTTGTCTGAGAAGCGTGTCAGGATGGAAGAGTGTGGCGGTCCATCTTCCCTGCCTATTGTGTATATTTATTAACATTTTTGTGAATGTATACTTATACTTGTATACGAAATCCTGGATTTTCACCAAAGGGTGGTTAACTGTTATGTGGGGAGTATAACTGTTATCCTTTTATGTACCCCTCACTGTTTCTCTCAGGAGTGTTGGGTTTCAACACTCTTGAAGCTCGTAGAATGATCTTTCTGGGAAAGCATTTTTTTAAACTGTTATCCGGAGGTGTTTTCAACCTAGGAGTGCTGAGAGAGCTAAATCTGTACGTTCTCCATAGTTATAGCAGAGCAAGGGGGCATATATTATTTTATGCCCCAAATTGCCGCACAGAGGCCCTTCGAAGTTCTCCTGTATTGAAGGCGATTCGTCTCTTAAATGAGGTTGCAAAAGAGATAGACCTCTTTGGGTGCAATTATGGCGAATTCGTAAATGCCCTTATGATAAAGGCAGCAAGCAGATAACTGGCTTTTCCTATTCATATGGTTCTATGTATATTTCCTTTGATATTCTTTTATTTCACCCTTTACATCGATTTGGCTTGCGCTGTAATGATGTAAGGAGTTTTTTCAACAAAATAATAATAATAATAATAATTCAAATTTAATTGTATCTCAATAGAGACGAAGACGCAAACTGAATATGGATGATCAAGGTGTTTACAGGACTTATGACCTGTCATTGGTTGGGTTAAGCGCACGCTTTATGTAATTACAACATCCCCATTCCACCTTTGTTATTATGATCACGCATGACAAATTTTTGGAAGATGTATAGGCTGTAGCTACAGCCTTCGCATTGTGTTAATAAGGTAGTTTGCTAAATGCTGAAAATCATTCTCCATAGATGGCGTTAGTGGGTCGGTTGTATAGGTTAATCTTGAAAAGATTCACAAGTGCAACCAAATCTACATAGATGGACAATTAAAACTGACACGTGAAGATAGATACGGATTTGAAGTATATATACATCTTCCAAAAATTTGTCATGCATGATCATAATAACAAAGGTGGAATGGGGAATGTGAAACAACATGAAACTAAAAAATCATACATATCAGAAGGAAGGAGAAAGCCTATCCAAAAAAGCTAAGATGGCAGTGCACAATGGTGTTCTTGTGCCGACCCTTATGTATGGAAATGAAGCATGGAACTGGCAAAAGAAGGATGAAAGTAGAATAAATGCAGTAGAAATGAGATCTCTAAGACGAATGTGTGGCAAATCTGTTTATGATAGAGTGACAAATGCAAGTATGAGAAGTGAATGTGGTGCGAATGAAAGTGTTATGAACAAAATAAGGAAAGGGTCATTAAGATGGTTTGGACACATGGAAAGAATGAGTGAAGACAGAATGGTAAAGAAGGTATATGTAAACGGCGTGAACGGAGCTAGAAACAGAATCGGAAGGCCGAGGAAAACGTGGCACGATCAAATCAATCAAATATTAAATGTCGGTCACGTGAGCAGTCGGAAAAATCGACGTGCGTGCATGACAAGATGTATGAATGTAGAGGAATCGAGAGACGTATGTCAGGACAGAACAGTGTGGCGTTCCATTCTTTCTGCCTACCCCTCCGGGGGGCGGCGTGATGGTAAGTTAGTTAGTTAGTTATCAGAAGGAACCCAAATATGTCGAAGTCAGTGAGGCAGTACTCTTTCCAGAATTTGCAATATTCCTTTAATGAATACTGCCTCACTGACACTGAAAATGTCCAAATCCGAGACGATTAGATTCAACGTCCGAATTGCTCTTCCTACTGCCATCACCAAAGGCCGGTTGGTTCTGCGTGTCGCAAAGAACAATTGATGTCGGCGCTGTCGCAGGTCAGGAACAAAAAGACCTATTTGCTGCAGAACACAGGGCTTCTCAATAGAGCCCCCAATCAGTTTGAAAAAATGTGTGGACAGTAATCCTTCCCTCCTCAGTTGGAGGGAGTTATACCCCAGCATACCCAAGAGAAATGCCGTTGGATAGAGCCAAGGATATACCCCGTACTCTCTCATGTAGAGGGCTCTCAAGAATTTCTTTTGAACCCTCTCCAACATGAGAGAATACTGAGCCTCATGAAGACTCCATGTCACGGCACCTCCCTCGAGCCTGCTTCTGACTAAGGAGTTATACAGAGTTCTAAGGACCCGGGTATCTCTGAAAACCTTAACAGTTCGAAGAACAAAACCCAGCATCTTTAACCCTCCCTTCCCTGTGATGGGTATCTTCTACACGTTGCTTCTAATAACCATCAATATCTCTATACATTTAATAAATACAAGGTTAAGATTTTAGGTATTCCTCCATAATATATTTACGCATTGATTAAAAAAAAAATATTAATAATAATCAGAATTTATCGGGCACATCGGAGGTATTTTGTGAACATCGGAAACGAAATTCGTAGCGCTGAGTACGCGACACTATATTCGCATCTCACTCTTGCATACTTCACTGTGGAAGCGCGAGGAGCTCAATGTTCTCACTGCCGCCGGCAGTAGCTCTCGGGCTTGCAACCAGAGTGGACCTATGCCCGTTTCGTGAGCGTTGCCAGATGTTTTTTTTTAATGTTTTCAGCAAATAAATCTCAATTATTATAATTTTTTACTTCAATTATAATTAATTAGGGGGATAAGTTATGAATATTCTTATTTATATGATTTAAAATCGCAAATTTTTGGATTGGGTACTGACTACCCAACACAGGAACGCGCGTTTTTATTTTAGCACCGTAAGGGAAAGGTTAACGAAACGTCACATACCTTCTCGATCTAAGCACAAAATGTCAATCGACTTTCGTAAATTATCCCAAGATCTCTGACAGTAGATACACGTTTGAGGCTTTCATTCAGGAAGCGACAGTGCATGATACGCTGTATGAATGTGAAGGCTGGAGAAGCGCGTCAGGGTGGAAGAGTGTGGCGGTCCATCGTCTCTCGTCAGATGTCGGGTGCATCAGGTGATACAGCTGTCGCCGGACAAGCCATGTATGCCTGCCCCGTAAGAGCACATAATTAAATGTGAATGACACCTGGTCCTATAGTAGACCATTCAAAACCCCGGCGACGAAGATTGTAACTTTAAAAGGAAAGAAAATAACTTGTTTAACAAAATAAGGTGATTGGATGTGCACTTAAAGTTGTCATCGCAAACAAGCCAAGATGGCAGTGCACAATGGTGTTATTGTACCGACGTTTATGTATGCTGGCAAAAGAAGAATGAAAAAGAATAAATGCAGTAGAAGTGAGATCTCTTAGACGAATGTGTGGATACTCTGTGTATGATAGAGTGTCGAATGAAAATATAAGAAGTGAATGCGGTGCGAATGATGGTGTTATGAACAAAATAATGAAAGGATCATTAAGATGGTTTGGATATATGGAAAGAATGAATGGAGAAAGAATGGTAAAAAAAATATATGTTAACAATGTAAATGGAACCAGAAATAGAATCGAAATATCGAAGAAAACGTGGCACGATCAGATAAATTAAATATTGAATGTCGTCCACGCGAGGAGTCAGAGAAATCGACGCGCGTGCATGACACGATGTGTGAATGTTGAGGAAGCGAATTGAGAAATGTCAGGAAAGAAAAGTGTGGCAGTCCATTCTTTCTGCCTACCCCTTTGGGGAGACGGCGTGACGATTAGTTAGTTAGTTAGTTTTTTATCAATTCTATTGCGGAAAAGCGACACAAGCGACAATCATCGCTTTTTACTGCTTTTTTAACACATTTTTCACTGGAATAATGGGTTAGTTATAAAGTTAAAAGAATGTATGATAGAATAATGTATGAGTATGACTTGCAATCTATTAAATAAAGCCAATATCATAGACATTAACATTATTTTAATGTGTTTTTTTTTCATTTTGAATACGTATTGTATACCTCTAAAAAAAACACCCATAAAATATAATATATTTGAAGTTGCTTCGTTTTTCTCTGGGGGCACGCGTGTATGCCGAGTTTCATACTACTGTCGAGAAAGGCAGATGAAAGAAACATTGTTCTTGCAAAAAAAATACCCAGAAAGGTGGGTAGCAGCTGATACGGACAGCTGTTTGCTTTATACCTATACCAGCTGAGGCCGGGACTGATATACCTGCATACCTTTTCACGCTCTTGGGTCTAACACACTCTAGGGCAGAGATGGACCGCCACACTCTTCCATCCTGACACGCTTCTCTAGCCTTCACATCCATACAGCGCGTCGTACACTGTCGCTTCTAACACAATAGGCAGAGACGTTAGATGACACACTTCCATCCTGATACGCTTCTCTAGCCTTCACATCCTACAGCGTGTCGTGCACTGTCGCTTCTAACACAATAGGCAGAGACGATGGATGACACACTCTTCCATCCTGACACGCTTCTCTAGCCTTCACATTCATACAATGCATCGTGCACTATCGCTTCTGACACAATAGGCAGAGACGATGGATGACACAGTCTTCCATCCTGACGCGCTTCTCTAGCCTTCACATTCATACAGCGTGTCGTGCACTGTCGCTTCTAACACAATAGGCAGGACGGTGGATGACACACTCTTCCATCCTGACACGCTTCTCTAGCCTTCATATTCATACAGCGTATCGTGCACTGTCGCTTCTAATACAATAGGCTGAGACAATAGATTACACACTCTTCCATCCTGACACGCTTCTCTAGCCTTCATATTCATACAGCAAATCGTGCACTGTTCCTGCTTCTAACACAATAGGCTGAGACGATAGATTACACACTCTTCCATCCTGACACGCTTCTCTAGCCTTCACATTCATACAGCGTGTCATGCATCCGCTTCTAACACAATAGGCAGAGACGTTAGATGACACACTCTTCCATCCTGACACGCTTCTCTAGCCTTCATATTCATACAGCGTATCGGGCACTGTCGCTTCTAACACAATAGGCAGAGACGATGGATGACACACTCTTAGTAAGTTAAGAGTAATTGATGTCTTTAACGAAGTATTTCCTTTAAGGGAGTCTCTTAAGTGGATCAAGTTAATGAACGGATATGAAAGGTGCATCGAAACGCACACATTTCAAACCCACTGTAATTAAAGAAATTATCTCATTAAAACTATATTGTCTGAAGGATGATAGCAGAATAAATGCGGTAGAGATGAGGGCCCTAAGACGTATGTGTGATAGAACGATATACGACAGAATCTCAAATGCTGATATAAGAAAGGAGTGCAGAGCGGAAGAAGGTATTATGAAAGGATCGCTGCGTTGGTTCGGACATATGGAGCGCATGGATGGAGAAATAATGGTTAAGAAACTTACTAACTAACCATCACGCCATTTCTCCGGAGGGGTAGGCAGAGAGGATGGATCGCCACACTGGCCTGTCCTGGCATACCTCTCGGGCTTCCTCTACATTCATACATCGTACCATGCACGCACGTCGATTGTTCCGACTTCGAATGTGACCGCCTTTTAGTAATTGATTAATTTGGTCATGCCATGCTTTCCTCGGTCGTCCTCGGCTTCTTTTCCCACTCACGCTGCTTGTGTACAACTTTTTAACCATTCTACTCTCATCCATTCGTTCCATATGACCGAACCATCTCAGGGATCCTTTTTTAATTTTATTCAAGATGCAGTCAGTTTCTTCATCATGGTTAAGAATTATATTAACTATGTAAATGGAGTACGGAGTCGAGGTAGACCGAGGAAAACACGGCATGACCAAATTAATCAAATTTTTAAGGTTGGTCATGTTGGAAGTCGGAAAGAAGGGTCGGTGCAGGCAACAGAGTGAATGGTGTCATCGCAAACAAAAGCTAAGATGGAAGTGCGCAATGGTGTTCTTGTGCCGACCCTTATGTATGAAAGTGAAGCTTATAACTGGCAAAATAGGGATAAAAGTAGAATAAATGCAGTAGAAATGAGATGTATATTAAATCTGTTTATGATAGAGTGTCAAATGCAAATATAAGAAGTGAATGCGGTGCGAATGAAAGTGTTATGAACAAAATAATTAAAGGGTCGTTAAGATGGTTTGGACACATGGAGAGAATGAGTGAAGACAGAAAGGTGAAGAAGGTAAATGTAAACGACGTGAACAGAGCTAGAAATAGGTATATGTCGGGATACTTGAAAGTCCTGGCCTGTTCTATGGGTTGATTTTCTGTAACCAGGTTACATGTATGGGGTGTTTTGAAAAAGATTTGAAAAAAGCCTCGATCAAAAAAATTAACAATTTCAATGCGTTGTTGAAGCGTGTAGCGTTCATGGTAAAATGTCAAGACTAAATAAGTATTCTCGTAAAATATAACAGCTATCGCTTTAGTAAAATGGTGCACTTAAAGTTGTCATCGCAAACAAAAGCCTATCCAAAAAAGCTAAGATGGCAGTGCACAATGGTGTTCTTGTGCCGACCCTTATGTATGGAAGTGAAGCATGGAACTGGCAAAAGAAGGATGAAAGTAGAATAAATGCAGTAGAAATGAGATCTCTAAGGCGAATGTGTGGCAAATCTTTTTATGATAGAGTGACAAATGCAAGTATAAGAAGTGAATGCGGTGCGAATGAAAGTGTTATGAACAAAATAAGGAAAGGGTCATTAAGATGGTTTGGACACATGGAAAGAATGAGTGAAGACAGAATGGTAAAGAAGGTATATGTAAACGACGTGAACGGAGCTAGAAATAGAATCGGAAGGCCGAGGAAAACGTGGCACGATCAAATCAATCAAATATTGAATGTCGGTCACGTGAGGAGTCGGAGAAATCGACGTGCGTGCATGACAAGATGTATGAATGTAGAGGAATCGAGAGACGTGTCAGGACAGAACAGTGTAGCGTTCCATTCTTTCTGCCTACCCCTCCGGGGAGACGGCGTGATGGTAAGTTAGTTAGTTAGTCATACATAATGTCATTATAGATAGGTGCCTTCGCTCAATATTCAAGATCTATTGGCCCCAAACAGTGTCAAATGCCGATCTCTGGACCATGGCAGGCGAAAAGCCAACTAGAGAACAAGTCGCTAGACGCAAATGGCAGTGGATCGATCACACTCTGAGACGGAACCCAGCCTGCATCGCTCAGGGCGCTCTAGACTGGTCCCCTATGGGAGGAAAGAGAAAGCGAGGCAGACCTAGAGCCACCTGGAGAAGAGCCCTGCAGGACGAGGTTAAAGCAGCAGTCACTTGGGATGATGTAAGGCATCAGGCATGCGATAGAGTCGGTTGGAGAAGGTTCCTTGAAGCATATGCACCACGGAGGTGTAACAGGACAAAAATAAGAAGAAGAAGACATAATGTCATTGAATATTCTTTAAAATTAAAAAAAAAATGTGACAAAATCTCTTATACATATTATTTTATTTCATTTCAAAGTTCGAGCGCTCTTAATGAAAAATCTTATATCAGCATAAATTTACAGCTTTATCGCATTTATTCTACTCTCATCCTTATTCTGACTGTTCCATGCTTCGCTTTCATACACAACAGCGTTGGTACATTGTGTATGCATATTAAAAACTCAGTAATATCGCGATTATGAGGGGAGATTTTACGTATTTCGCTGCGAGTGCGAGCGGGACGGGGATTGTTTGCGCCAGCTCGCACGCGGGCGGCTCTTGATTGGCCGGCAGCACGCGCCGCTGTCGCCAGGTGCGCAGCATGTGCACGAATTATAACATTGCGCGCTTTTTTAAACGCTTAAAGCGATATTTGAAGTGGCTTTCGAAAGAGATAAGATTATATAGGCTCGCCCTAGTATGAAAAAATGCTTCAGACATTATTCTATCAAGAAGAACGAGAGAAATAAGAACAAGTTACTGTATTTATTTTTCTGGGAAGCATGTTTACATGAGACATGGAAAAATGGAGAATTATCGGAGCTGGAAACAAAATAAATGGTGCTCTCAAAGTCATCATTGACTAACTAACTAACTAACCATCACGCCGTTTCCCCGGAGAGGTAGACAACGTGGATGGATCGCCAAATTGTTCTATCATGAAATAATTCTCTCGCCTCTTCTACATTCACACATCCTACTTCGAACATGGCCGCCTTTCAGTATTTCAGTATTGATTAATTTGGTCATGCCGTGTCTTCCTTGGCCTTCCTCGAGTTCTTTTCCCATTCACACTACTTGTATATATTATATTTTTAACCGTTCCTTCCTCATCCATTCGTTCCATATGTCCAAACCATCTTAGTGACACTTTCTTAATTATATTTATCACGCATTCATCCGCCTTGCATTCCTTTCTTACTTCGTCTTCGCACATTCTTCTTAGTGACCTCATTTCTACGGCATTATCCTACTTTCATCATTCTTCTTCTTCTTCAGCCTATTCCCGTTCACTCCTGGACAAAGGCCTCCTCCATTCGCTTCCATGTCACTCTGTCCTGTGCAGACTGCATCCAGGTTATTCCGACGTGTCTGTTCAGATCATCCTACCACCGTAGTTGCGGTCGCCCTGCACTTCTCTTCGCCGTCCACGGTCTCCAAGTCAGCAGGCTTCTAGCTTCTGGCTGCGTGACCTGCCCATTGCCACTGTAGAGTCGCTACAGGTGGATGATGTCAGTGACCTTTGTTTTTTCTCTCATCGTATCGTTTCTGACTCTGTCTCTTAGGCTTATTCCTAACATGGCTCTTTCCATGGCTCTTTGGGTCACTCGTAGTTTCTCGGCACTTTGTTTGGACAGTGTAACAGTTTCAAGACCATAAGTACACACTGGCAGAACACAGGCTTCATAGACTTTTCGTTTCGGGTTGATCGGTATTTTCCGGTTTTTAAGGATGTAACCCATTATTAAATTTTACCTGTTCTCAATAGATGCCTTCAACATTAATACTGTTTGTAATGTCTTGTTGAAAGAAGGGTTGGTGCGGGTAACAAAGTGAATGGAGCTTTAAAAATAGTTATTGGAAACAAGAACCAATCAATGAAAGCGAAAATGGCCGTTCACAATGGAGTTCTGGTCCCAACCCTTATGTATGGAAGCGAAGCATGGAACTGGCAGAAGAAATACGAGAGCAGAATAAATGCGGTAGAGATGAGGTCCCTAAGACGTATGGGTGTTAGAATGATGTACGACAGAATCTCAAATGCTGATATTAGAAAGGAATGTAGGCGAAAGAAGGTATTATGAAAGGATCGCTGCGTTGGTTCGGACATATGGAGCGCATGGGTGAAGATAGAATGGTTTAAAAAGTATACGTTAACGATGTAAATGGAGAACGGATTCGAGACAGACCGAAGAAAACATGGCATGACCAAATTAATCAAATTTTAAAGGTTGGTCATGTCAGAAGCCGGAAGAATCGACGTGCGTGTATGATTCGCTGTATGAATGTGGAGGAATCTACAGAGGTGTGCCAGGATAGAGAGGTGTGGCGATCCATTCTCTGTGATGGTTTGTTGTTGTTGTTGTCTTGTGAGAAAATAAACAGATGTGATTTGATTTCTACTGCATTTATTCTACTTTCACCCTTCTTTCGCCAGTTCCATGCTTCGCTTCCATACATAAGGGTCGGCACAAGTGTTGCCCAGTTATAAATTATCATTTTAGAATAGTAATCTTATGTAAATACATTTTTACCGTTACAAAATTCTTATCTTTCATGTACGGAAGTGAACAGATATTGAAAAATGTCAAAATTTATTAACAATTAATAAATAATATATAAATCGCAAACAAGCAAACCATCACGCCGTTTACCGCAGGGGTAGGCAGAGAGAATGTACCGCCACACTACTCTATCCTGACGTACCTCTCTGAATTCCTCCACATACATATATCGAGTCAAACACGCACGTCGATTCTTGCGGTTTCTGACATGACCAACTTTTAAACTTTGATTAATTTGGTCTTGCCATGTTTTCCTCGGTCTGCCTCGACTCCTTACTCCATTTACATCGTTAACGTATACTTTTTTAAACATTCTTTCTTCACCCATGCACTCCATATGTCCGGACCAACGCAGCGATCCTTTCATCATTTTGTTTATAATACCTTCTTTCGTTCTACATTCCTTCCTTATACCAGCATTTGAGATCCTGTCGCATATCGTGCATTGTCACACATACGTCTTAGGGACCTCATCTCTACCGCATTTATTCTGCTCTAATCTTTCTTCTGCCAGTTCCATGCTTCGCTTCCATACATAAGCTAGTTTCTTCCACCTAAGACGATTAAAATCCGTCAAAAAGAGTAATCCCCATGACACTTTCAAAACTCTTGTAAATTCCTTCGTTGTGTCACGACTTGACTATTGTAATGGAATTTATGCAAACATTCCAAAACAACAAATATACAAACTTCAATCTGCGTTCAATGCAGCAGCAAGGCTCATTAAAGGCATTCCAAAAAAGTCCCATATAACACAACATCTCAAAGAACTTCACTGGCTTAAGAGTCCAGAAAGAATCCAGTATAAACTCTGCTGGACAGTCTTCAAAGCGCTACATGGAATGGCTCCAAATTATATATCCGAACTCTGTATAACGGACAGCCTAAATACAAGGAAATCCACACTTCGCTCGGCCAACTCCTCGGCAATAGGAAGATTAGTTGAGCCGAAGCGTTGCCCCAGTACAAATTTCGGAGATCGAGCGTTCGCGGTAGCCGGTCCATCAGCTTGGAACAATCTCAGACAGATTTCAGATCTAAACTGAAAACCCATATTTTTCATATAATAATTCATACCCAATTTAAACATTTATATTTTGTTCTATTATACTTTCTAATCGATAGCGAAAATCTGATGCAGCGTTCACATTTATATTTAAACCACGTCTTAATGTGCCCTTGAGGTGATTACATCACAAAAACGGCGCTTAAAAAGTTAGCATATTATTATTATTATTATTATAAGGGTTGGGACCAGAACTCCATTGTGAACAGCCATTTTCGCTTTCATTGATAAATTGAAAAATCTATCACAACCTCTCCACAAATAGTCATGTGGGTATGCGGGTCTATCCTATATGCTGTGTCGGTGTGAGAAACACGTGCTCGTCTGTATATATAATATATATACACAGAACAGACCCCTGGTGGGTTGTATTATAATTAAACTTTTTACTAACCGACACATGGCATCTATATCCAACACACATTCGTCTAAGAGGTCTCATTCCAACTGCATTTATTATATCAACCTGTTTCTTAGCAAGAACGTTTTTGATCACTTGATCAGAAAGTGCGGGAAAACTAGCTAACCATCACGCCATTTCCCCGCAGGGGTGGCAGATAGGATGGATCGCCACAATGTTCTATCCTGGCACACCTCTCGGGCTTCCTCTACACTCATACATCGTACCATGCAATAGGTCGATTATTCCGACTTCTAATGTGGCCGCCTTTTAGTAATTGATTAATTTGGTCATGCCATGTTTTCCTCGGCTTCTTTTCCCACTCACGCTGCTTGTGTATAACTTTTTAACCATTCTACTCTCATCCATTCGTTCCATATGTCCAAACCATCTCAGGGATCCTTTTTTAATTTTATCCATGATGCAGTCATCTGCCTTACATTTCTTTCTTATTTCATCGTTCGGTATTCTATCATACAATGTTTTCCGGCACATTCTTCTTAGTGATCTCATTTCTACGGCGTTTATCCTGCTTTCATCCTTCCTTTGCCAGCTCCAAGCTTCACTTCCATACATGAGAGTTGGCACTAGAACTCCATTGTGCACTGCCATCTTTGCTTCTGTGGATATATTTCTATTTGCAGTAATAACTTTGAGTGCGCCATTTATTTTATTCCCAGCACCAACCCTTCTTTCGATGTCTTTCTCCATTTTTCCGTCTCTTGTAAACATGCTTTCCAGATACGTAAATTCGGTAACTTGCTCCAATTTCTCGTCCATCGCACTTACATCACAAATCGTCATACATTCTTCTTTCTGGAAAACCATCACTTTAGATTTAGACACATTCATCACCAGGTCACTCTCTTTGCATGCCTCATACATCCTTGCCACTGAGACTTGCAAATTGTCTCTACTGCCAGCGATTAACACAGCATCGTCTGCATATAACAAACAGCTGACTGACAAACAATTCATCTTAGCACCAGCGTCTACGTACTATATAATATTTAATAACCATAATTTTATTATATCAATTACATTTACCATTTATACTTATAATCCAAAAATATTTTAATATTACATCGATAGAAATATAAAGGTTATGTAAAATACTTTTTATATTACTGCCATCTATTGAAAAAAAAAAATTATTTAACCAAAAAGGTGAGAGCCTTCGCTAGTATTTTTTATAAAAGGTTTGCGTCTCTGCTTGCAGAGCAACTGTCATTTATATTTAACTTTATAATATTTAAAAACCATAATTTCTAAATGTATGGAGGGTGTAATGTCACATATACCACACATGAAATATTACTAAATATTTTAATATTTCAATGTCGATATTTAATAAAGGTTCTGTCAAATAATTTATATATATTACTGCCATCTGTTGAATAAATATACAACCAAAAGGTTCATACCTTTAATATTTTGTTGTTATTTTTACAAAAGGTTTGCGTCTTTGCTGACCCAGCAACTGTCATATATTAACTTTAAATTATTTAACTAACTAACTAACCATCACGCCGTCTCCCCGAAGGGGTAGGCAGAAAGAATGGACTGCCACACCTTTCTTTCCTGACATATTTCTCTCGCTTCCTCAACATTCATACATCGTGTCATGCACGCGCGTCGATTTCTCTGACTCCTCACATGGCCGACATTCAATATTTGATTTATTTGATCGTGCCACGTTTTCCTCGGTCTTCCTCTATTTCTGGTACCATTTACATCATTAACATATAATTTTTTTACCATTCTTTCTTCATTCATTCTTTAAATTATTTAATTATCATAATTTCTAAATGAGAAGAGTAATGTATGAAGGGTGTAATGTCACATTCACCACACATGAAATAATACAAAATATTTCAATGTCGATATATAAAAGATCTGTCAAAGAATTTATATATATATATTACTGCCATCTGTTGAATAAATATACAACGAAAAAGGTTCTAGCCTTTGCTATTTTTGTGTAATTTTTACAAAATGTTTGCGTCTTGGCTGGCCCAGCAACTGTCATATTTAACTTTATAATTAGCAACCATAATTTTTAATTGAATGCTATTTTATATTCAAACAATGGCAGTACGACTTTGAATTCGATTATTTTATAAATTTAGGTAGCATGTTCACAATGGATGGATCGAAAGAAGGGTCGGTGCATGTAACAAAAGCGAATTGTGACTTAAAAAACTAATATTAGAATCAAAAATTCAAATGAAATAAAAAATGGCAGTTCACAATGCAGTTTTAGCAGCAACCCTGATGCATAGAAGCGAAGTATGAAACTGGCAGAAGAAGGATGAGAGCAGAATGACGATCTCTCTTGTAAACATGCTTCCCAGATAAACACATTAATGTCACAAGAATCAGTATAAAATGCCGGTCACGTGAGGAGTCTAAGAAATCGAAGTGCATGCATGACACGATGTTTGTGTGTATGTGTGTAGAGGAAGTGAGAGAAATATGTCAGGACAGAACAGTGTGGCAGTCCATTCATTCTGCCTACCCATTCAGGGAGACGGCGTGATGGTTAGTTAGTTAGTTTATTTAGTAATTGGGTCTAGATGAGTTGTCATAGACCTGTGTGTGTGTGATAAAACGATGTATGACAGATTTTTATATTTAAACTAACTAACCATCACGCCGTTTCTCACGGTAGGCAGAGAGGATGGATCGCCACATTGTTCTATCTTGACATAACTCTCGCACATCTTCTACATTCATACATCGTGACATGCGCGCTCGTCGATTGTTCCTACTCGCAACACTACATCTTTCAGTAATTGATTAATTTTTATTTTTTATTTTTTTTAAAAAGACTAATACTAAAGATTTCAATCAATGATATTAGAATTTATTTTACAATCTTCAATGTGAGCAGAAAATAGCTCATTATTATGAAGAAGGAATCTGTTATTACATCACAAAAACGGTGCTTTAAAAGTTAGCATATTACCATTTGTGGTAGTCTTTCAAAGGATTCAAATAAGATTCCAATTGGAATAATGTCATCTATGTCACTGCATTCCTCTCGGGCAGAGATGGACATCTTTCATACGAATGGAGCAATGTCCACTCTTGATTCTACGGAGTATTCTGCCTCCTTAACGTCGGACCATTGCTCTTGTGCTCCTGGTATAATGTGTCATCTATCCCACTGCAATCCTCTCGGGCAGAGATGGACATCTTTCATACGAATGGAGCAATGTCCACTCTTGATTCTACGGAGTATTCTGCCTCCTTAACGTCGGACCATTGCTCTTGTGCTCCTGGTATAATTAATGTGTCATCTATCCCACTGCATTCCTCTCGGGCAGAGATGGACATCTTTCATACGAATGGAGCAATGTCCACTCTTGATTCTACGGAGTATTCTGCCTCCTTACCGTCGGACCATTGCTCTTGTGCTCCTGGTATAATGTGTCATCTATCCCACTGCATTCCTCTCGGGCAGAGATGGACATCTTTCATACGAATGGAGCAATGTCCACTCTTGATTCTACGGAGTATTCTGCCTCCTTAACGTCGGACCATTGCTCTTGTGCTCCTGGTATAATGTGTCATCTATCCCACTGCATTCCTCTCGGGCAGAGATGGACATCTCTCACAAGAATGGAGCAATGTCCACTCTTGATCGTCAGTAAGTATTCTGACTCCTTAACGTCGGACCATTGCTCTTGTGCTCCTGGTATAATGTGTCATCTATCCCACTGCATTCCTCTCGGGCAGAGATGGACATCTTTCATACGAATGAAGCAATGTCCACTCTTGAATTTACGGAGTATTCTGCCTCCTTAACGTCGGACCATTGCTCTTGTGCTCCTGGTATAATGCGTCATCTATCCCACTGCATTCCTATCGGGCAGAGATGGACATCTTTCATACGAATGGAGCAATGTCCGCTCTTGATTCTACGGAGTATTCTGCCTCCTTAACGTCGGACCATTGCTCTTGTGCTCCTGGTATAATGTGTCATCTATCCCACTGCATTCCTCTCGGGCAGAGATGGACATCTTTCATACGAATGGAGCAATATCCACTCTTGATTCTACGGAGTATTCTGCCTTCTTAACGTCGGACCATTGCTCTTGTATTCCTGGTATGATGTGTCATCAGGAATCAAACAGAATTAATGACCCAAGTTTGTGAAAAACATATTGTGACGCAGACATTTAATTATTTGTATAATTCATTTGAAATAACCTAACCTAATAACCATCACGTCATCTCTCTATAGGGGTAGACAGAAAGAATATGCTGCTATAAAGGACATGCTTATCTGGCTTCCTCAATACTCATAGCATCTTTCAGACAGGTCGTATTTTTGTACTCCTCACGTGGTCAACGTTAAATATTTTATCGATTTCACCGTGCCACGTTTCCACGGTTTTCAGGTTCTGTTTACATTGTTAAAATATACTTTATTTTTCATTATTTTCACGTGTCTATACCATATTAAGGAAACAAACAAACCGCCAAACTACTCTATCCTGGCAAACCTCTCTAGCTTCCTCCACATTCATACAGCGAGTCATACACGCACGTCAATTCCTCCAACTTCTAACATGACCGACCTTTAAAATTTGATTAATTTGGTCATGCCACGTTTTTCTCGGTCTGCCTCGACTCCGTACCCCGTTTACATCATTAACGTATACTTTCTTAACCGTTATTTTTCCATCTATGCGCTCCATATGTCCGAACTAATGCAGTGATCCTTTCTTATATCAGCATTTGAGATTCTGTCGTATATCGTTCTACCACACATACATCTTAGGGATCTCCGCACTACCGCATTTATTCTGCTCTCATCCTTCTTCTGCCAGTTCCATGCTTCGCTTCCATACATTAGGGTTGGGACCAGAACTCCATTGTGAACAGCCGTTTTCGCTTTCATTGATAAATTCTTGTTTCCAATAACTATTTTTAAAGCTCCATTCACTTTGTTACCCGCACCAATCCTTCTTTCGACGTCACTATCCGTTCGGCCATCCACTGTGAACATGCTACCTAAATACACAAATTCCCTCACCTGTTCCAAGTTCTCTTCGTTCACACTTATATTACAAACTGTCATTTGCTCTTCCCTTTCAAAAACCATCACCCTTGACTTTCCGACATTCATCATTAAATCATTTGACTTGCATACCTCATACTACATAAGTAATAATATAAATTTGCATCTGACTTTATCATACATAGATTCGTCTCATTTCTTCTGCATTTTCATCCTAATTTTACCAATTCCTTGCTTCACCTCCGTACAAATCCAATATTTGTTCTTGTGCCGACCCTTGTGTATGGAAGTGAAGCATGGAACTGGCAAAAGAAGGATGAAAGTAGAATAAATGCAGTAGAAATGAGATCTCTAAGACGAATGTGTGTCAAATCTGTATATGATAGAGTGACAAATGCAAGTATAAGAAGTGAATGTGGTGCGAATGAAAGTGTCATGAACAAAATAAGGAAAGGGTCATTAACACAATGTTGTCGGGAAACGTAAAACTACGTTTTTTTCAGTTTGGTGCTCAAATGCGGGAAACGTAAAAATACGTTTTTTACTCTCTGGTGGATGTCGTCGGGTAACGTAATAAAACGTGTTGTGTAATAAATGGATTTTGTTGCTAAATCGTATATCTGACTTCACAATATAATTTCACTTACAAATTTATATTTATTAGGCTTTACTTTTGATTTATTATTCAATTATAAAATGAAAAAAAAATGTCTAAAAATATACATTTTTTGTGTGCTCGAAGAAACCTTGACGCAGATCCCGCTGGCTTGTTTTTTTTGACCTTCAATGCGCAATAATTCTTTTCAACTTGTACGGAGAATTTTTAAGGTTCTTTCTACTTGAAGAAGGGATGAATGGTAGGAATGTTTTGTTCATATTTCTACAAAACATTAGTGTTTATGTAAACGTATACATGTTCGGTCGTTCGGTCGTTGTCATTGAGTTCATATAATTATTTTTATACCTAAAACCCACAATGTTTTTTCCGGATGAGAATAAATCAGACGATGAATTGTGTGTAGACAATTTATCTAACTGTTCCTGTGCTAGTGATACAGAAAGACTATTGATGGCAGACAGTGAAACAAGTGATTTATAAAGCAAAATATCCAGACTCAGTAAGGTACAAATTTTTTTTATTGGAGACAGCACGTCATTGGATAACTAGCAGTATTGAAAGCGAACTAAGTGAGGCTAAAATTTCCAAAGTGCTACTTTGAAGCCCAATTTTTTTTTGTATTGGTTTTCCATCATTTCATCATTGAGACACAATAAGGTAAGATGCATTTAAAGTTTCAGTCAATTATCACGGATATTTCAAAAGTTATAGACTTTTAAAATAATGTTGAAAAAACTCGCGCGCGAACCCAAATATCGCCCGCGCCAGGCTGCAATCAGCATAAAACAATACCCGAAAACAATGTGTTAAGATGGTTTGGACACATGGAAAGAATGAGTGAAGACAGAATGGTAAAGAAGGTATATGTAAACGGCGTGAACGGAGCTAGAAATAGAATCGGAAGGCCGAGGAAAACGTGGCACGATCAAATCAATCAAATATTGAATGTCGGACACGTGAGGAGTCGGAGAAATCGACGTGCGTGCATGACAGGATGTATGAATGTAGAGGAATCGAGAGAAGTATGTCAGGACAGAACAGTGTGGCGTTCCATTCTTTCTGCCTACCCCTCCGGGAGACGGCGTGATGGTTAGTAAGTTAGTTAGAGATAGGATAATACAAAACAAAAGACGATCGGAAGTGTTTTTATTGACACTTGTGTCATTCCATATTTAAAATTAATCGAAAACTTTATAAGAGAACGTTTCGTGCAGTGGGTATTATTTTGTACTTACTCTGTACGCTATTCCCTTGACCCATCCTTTGCGGTTTTTTGGGAAACCATAGAGCGGATAACAGTTTGTCAAAAAACATAAAAACTAGCTTCGTTCACGGCACAGCGACAGAACAACACGACACACTAGAATCTCCGCGTTTCGGAGCGATTCCGTCAATAATCAAAATGTCAATGGTGCATAAAGTCAAAATATAAAAATGTCTCGCGACAAGCAGCTTGGAAATGTCTCCATTCTTATCAGTATACCAAGATTGGGGTCGCCTAATATTTAGCATTTATTTCTGTAGTCAGTATACGCGGATTATACGATAAAGAATTGGTACTGCACACATGATTAAAGTTTATAAAAAAATGTTCTGAAAGGGTTGCCAGAAAGCTAACGCGAATTTTCCCTATATCATTTTCATTACTAACTAATCAACTTACCATGGAACGAATGAATGGAACGCCACACTGTTCTGTCCTGAAATGCTTCTCTCGCTTCCTCTACATTCATACATCTTGTCATGCACGCACGTCGATTTCTCCGACTCCTCACGTGTCCGATATTCAATATTTGATTGATTTGATCGTGCCACGTTTTCCTCGGCCTTCCGATTCTATTTCTAGCTCCGTTCACGCCGTTTACATATACCTTCTTTACCATTCTGTCTTCGCTCATTCTTTCCATGTGTCCAAACCATCTTAATGACCCTTTCCTTATTTTGTTCATAACACTTTCATTCGCACCACATTCACTTCTTATACTTGCATTTGTCACTCTATCATATACAGATTTGACACACATTCGTCTTAGAGATCTCATTTCTACTGCATTTATTCTACTTTCATTCTTCTTTTGCCAGTTCCATGCTTCACTTCCATACATAAGGGTCGGCCCAAGAACACCATTGTGCACTGCCATCTTGGCTTTTTTGGATAGGCTTTTGTTTGCGATGACAACTTTAAGTGCACCATTCACTCTGTTGCCTGCCCCAACCCTTCTTTCAATATCCCCCCCACTGTAAACATACTTCCTAAATAAACAAATTCATCCACTTGTTCCAGATTTTCACCGTTTACACTAATGTTGCAGACTGTCATGCTTCCTTCTCATTCATTTTCATTACAGCTTAGGATATAATCTTGTTCTTGTGCCTACCTTTATGTATAGAAGTGAAGCATACAACTGGCAAAATAATGAAGAAAGTAGCATAAATGCAGTAGAAATGAAATCACTAAGAAGATTGTGCGGTAAAACGTTGTATAATAGAATACCGAACGATGAAATAAGAAAGAAATGTAAGGCAGATGACTGCATCATGAATAAAATTAAAAAATGATCCCTGAGATGGTTCGGACATACGGAACGAATGGATGAGAGTAGAATGGTTAAAAAATTGTACACAAGCAGTAGCGTGAGTGGGAAAAGAAGCCGAGGACGACCGAGGAAAACATGGCATGACCAAATTAATCAATTACTAAAAGGCGGCCACATTCGAAGAATGGACGTGCGTGCATGGTACGATGTATGAATGTAGAGGAAGCCCGAGAGGTATGCCAGGACAGGCCAGTGTGGCGATCCATCCTCTCTGCCTACCCCTCCGGGGAAATGGCATGATGGTTAGTTAGTTAGAAATGAAATCTCTAAGTGCGAATGAAAGTGTTATGAACAAAATAATGAAAGAGTCGTTAAGATGGTTTGGACACATGGAAATAATGAGTGAAGAGAGAATTGTGAAGAAGGTATACGTAAACGACGTGAACGGAACTAGAAATAGAGGAAGGCCGAGGAAAACGTGGTACGATCAAATAAATCAAATGTTGAATGTCGGTCACGTGAGGAGTCGACGTGTGTGCATAGCGGCCTTTTAATTATTGATTCATTTGGTGGTGTTCTTGTGCCGACCCTTACGTATGGAAACGAAGCGTGGAACTGGCAAAAGAAGGAAGAAAGTAGAATAAATGCAGTAGAAATGAAATCTCTAAGACAAATGTGTGGTAAATCTGTTTACGATAGTGCCAAATGAAAATATGAGAAGTGAATGCGGTGCGAATGAAAGTGTTATGAACAAAATAATGAAAGGATCATTAAGAAGCTTTGGACAGATGGAAAGAATGAATGAAGAAAGAATGGAAAAAAATATGCTTACGATGTAAATGGAACCAGAAATACACGGAGACCGAGGAAAACGTGTGACGTGTCAAATTAACGATCCTTTCATTATTTTGTTCGTAACACTTTCATTCGCACCGCATTCACTTCTTATATTTGCATTTGACACTCTATCATATACAGATTTACCACACGTTCGTCTAAGAGATCTCATTTATACTGCATTTATTCCACTTTCATCCTTATTTTGCCAGTTCAATACTTCAATTCCACACAAAAGGATCGGCACAAGAACACCATTGTGCACTGCCATCTTAACTTTGTTGGATTTTGCGATGACAACTTTTAGTAATTGATAAATTTGGTAACACAATGTTTTTTCGGCTTCTATTTTCATTCACACTGCTTGTACAGGTATGTTTTTAACATTTTAACCATTTTTTCTTATTCATTTGTTCCATATGTCCAAAACATCTGAGCGTTCGTATGTCCGAAACATTTTCCCTAAATCTGAGCAATTTTACCCCGTGTGACAACACTGGCGGTGCCGGATCGTGGGAAAGGCAAATGCCGTGAACTTAGCTGCGAGCCGCGCCTGCAGCCCAAATGTCAAACTTCCAATACGTTTTTAACACTCATCTATGGCTAACGGGTGATCAATTTTATCGGCTCTCTGTGTCGCTTTCAGTACCTACTTGAAACGATATCAAAAACTCGTATAATGTGGATTTATTTCAAAATTTCATTTCACAAATAGTTCAAAGACTCAGTATCAATAATGTATGAAGCATGCAAAAAGAGTGACCTTGTAATGTATGTAAAATAAGCTCGAACGATGAGAAACTGGAGCAAGTTACCCAATTTGTTTTTCTGGGAAGCATGTTTACATGAGACATGGAAAAATAGAGAAAGATATCGAAAGAAGAATGGAGTTCTAGTGGAGTGAAGCTTGGAGCTGGCAAAAAGGATGAATATAGGATGAAAATATAATTTTTTCTACACTCCTACATAAAATTAGAATTCTACATCTATCATTATATTATATATTATCATTATATTATATATTATCCGTAAAACGGAAGGAGACAAATATCCTGGCTGCGAAACGTGAGGGAGTGGTTCGGCATCCGAAGTGTGGAGGAGCTGTTTCGAGCGGCGAGGGACAGGGACAGGTTCGCCGAGGTGATCGCCAACGTTGGGGGGACCCGACAGGGCACTTGAATATGAAGAAGAAGGTTTGTTTTATAAAGAATAAAATATCAAATAATACTTGTTAAAACCATTTTATTGTGCATATAATAAGAAAGATAACTATATTATATAATGCAGACTTCACAATGCTAGATTGTCTACAGAGAAGTTAAAGAAAAATGATTGTGTTCTTTGGTTGTCTCTTGGAGACACATCTTCACATCAGATAGCGGCTTTAGTACTGCTCAGCCATGATCAGTACGACGAGACTGCTCCATCCGGTGAAGGGCCGACAGCCAGAACCTTCACCTGTCTTATCATTATACTGTTCCCAAACGTATCCACTCTTCGAGTACTGATACATAATGTTATCTGGAACAGAAATCAGACCTTTTAACCCTCCCTTCCCTGTGATGGGTATCTTCTACACGTTGCTTCTAATAACCATCAATATCTCTATACATATAATAAATACAAGGTTCAGATTTTAGGTATTTCTCCATCATATATTTACGCATTGATTTAAAAAATAATATTAATAATAATCAGAATTCATCGGGTACATCGGAGGTATTTTGTGAACATCGGAAACGAAATTCGTAGCACTGAGTGCGCGACACTATATTCGCATCTCACTCTTGCATACTTCACTGTGGAAGCGCGAGGAGCTCAATGTTCTCACTGCCACCGGCAGTAGCTCTCGGGCTTGCAACCAGAGTGGACCTATGCCCGTTCCGCGAGCGTTATATAAATCTCAATTATTACAATTTTTGACTTCAATTATAATTAATTAAGGAGATTAGCAATGAATGTTCTTATTTTTCCGATTTATAATCGCTAATTTTTGATCGGGTACCGACTACCCTACACAAGAACGCACGTTTTTATTTTAGCACCGTAAGGGAAAGGTTAAAGATGTTAAGGAGGCAGAATACTCCGTAGAATCAAGAGTGCACATTGCTCCATTCGTATGAAAGATGTCCATCTCTGCCCGAGAGGAATGCAGTGGGATAGATGACACATTATACCAGGAGCACAAGAGCGATGGTTCGACGTTAAGGAGGCAGAATACTTACTGACGATGTTCCTTCTGAGTTTTGCATAGAGCTGTTTGGCTCGAGCACTGTTTGGAGTGTCTCCACCGGCGTAATAGTGAAGAGCTGATACAGCGAGGTAGTTGATATTGGCCCAAACCTGTCCCCGCCAATATGGAGGGTCATGCTCTGTGTTCCTCTTCATGTACATGGGCGCAGAAGCTGAAAGAGACCTACGGAGAAACAACAAATTGATAAATCATACAGCGAATTGTGCACTGTTCCCACTTCTAACACAATAGGCAGAGACGATGGATGCCACACTCTTCCATCCTGACACGCTCCTCTAGCCTTCACATTCATACAGCACGTAATTCACTGTCGCTTCTAACACAATAGGATGAGAGATGATGGATGACACACTCTTCCATCCTGACACGCTTCTCTAGCCTTCACATTCATACAGCAATCGTGAACTGTTCCCGCTTCTAACACAATAGGCAGAGACGATGGATGACATGGATGACACACTCTTCCATCCTGACACGCTTCTCTAACCTTCACATTCATACAGCATATTGTGCATGTTCCCGCTTCTAACACAATAGGCAGAGACGTTGGATGACACACTCTTCCATCCTGACACGCTTCTCTAGCCTTCACATTCATACAGCGTGTCGTGCACTGTTCCTGCTTCTAAGAAAAGATTACCTTAGTCCATATGGACTCCACAGAAGCTCTGGCTTATCCAGTTTCTCCAGCATTTTGGAAAGGCGGTGATCTCCGCGTGGCAGCACCTTTAGAAGTAAAGGAAACAGGCTAACGTAGCCATGTGCGGAGTCTACGAGCCGCGGTTCAGGTGACAGAAGGGTGGCTCTTGCTAGCGGGGGCGACTGAGCAGCCCCTCTGGCTCCTGCTGGGGCTGGAGGACGTCGGAGGGTCACGGCGTCCGTATGGAGACCTGCAGTATCGAGCAGAATATTGACTGAAGTAAATAAAACAAGAGAATTAAACAAAATTTGTTGTCTATGCCTTGGGCACAGATCTTGAAGGAAATGTGCTGGTGGAATCATATTTACTGCTGACATCTTTAGAAGAAAATTAATACTTCATATCTATTGGTGGATCAGGAAGCATTTGTGATGTTTAAGCATTTAAATGAAATAAGTCTTGTCCGATTAGAATATTGAATACATAAATTTGAAGTGAATATAAAGTGCACATTGTATAGACATCAAGTGCACATTAAGCAGACATTAAGTGTACATTTCATAGATGTTAAGTGCACATTTAATAAATACAAAGTGACAATGTGAAGACATCAAGTGCACAATAAGTAGACATTAAGTGTACATATAATAGATGTAAAGGGCACATTTAATGTGCACAAGTGCACATTGATGGACATCAAGTGCACATTAAGTGTACATTTCATAGATGTTAAGTGCACATTTAATAGACATAAAGTGCACATTGTGAAGACATTAAGTAGACATTAAGTGAACATTCAATAGACATTAATTGCACATTTAATAGACACTAAGTGCACATTTGATAGACAATAACTACACATTTAAAAGACATCAAGTGTACAATCAGTAGACATTAATTACACATTTAATACACATCAAGTGCACATTTGATAGACAATAACTGCACATTTAGTAGACATTAAATGCACATTCAATAGACATCAAGTGCGCAATCAGTAGACATCAAGTGCCCATTAATTGCACATTTGATAGGCAACAACTGCACATTTGGTAGACATTAATGCACATTTAATAGAAATCAAGTGCACATGCAGAAGACATCAAGTGCACATACAGTAGACACCAAGTGCACATTTAATATACACCAGGTGCACATACAGTAGACATCAAGTGCACATACAGTAGACATCATGTGCACATTTGCACAACCAAACACAGAGGGATCTAGTGAATATTGAGTATATTGATGAAGAAGCTGACCGTAATCGGCGAAGGTCCCCGTGTTCTGGCTCCAGTGCAGGCTGGCCAGCAGCTCAGGGTCGGCCAGGACCTGCTCGGCCACCTCATAACGCTCCCCGGCCTTGTCCAGCGCCATGGACAGCGAGGCCAGTGTCCGCGCTCCCAGAAGCATCCACGCGCGGAGGTCCACGTGGCGCTCTATCTCGCTGGGGTGGGACGCCCTGGTGTAAGTAAACAATATGTTGATAATACCGGCTATCGGGATAGGAATCTCTATAATATCCGGACAGATATCTCTATTAATATCCGGATAGATATCTCCATAATATCTGGACATGTATGCCTATAATATCTGGACAGATATCTCCATAATATTCGGACATGTATGTCTATAATATCTGGACAAGTATCTATATAATATCCGGAGAGATATCTCTATAATATTTGGACATGTATGTCTATAATATCTGGACAAGTATCTCTATGATATCCCGAGAGGTATATCCATAATATCCGGACAGATATCTTTATTAATATCCGGACAGATATCTCTATAATATCTGGGCATATATGTCTATAATATCCGGACAGATATATCTATAATATATGGACAGATATCTCTATAATATACAAACAGATATCTCCAAAACATCCGGACACATATCTCTATAATATCCGGACAGATATCTCTATCTATATATCTTGACAGGTATATTTATAATATCCGGATAGGCATCTCTATAATATCCTGACAGATATCTCTATATTATCCTGACAGATATCTCTATAATATCCTGACAGATATCTCTATAATATCTGGATAGATATCTCTATAATATCTTGACAGGTATATTTATAATATCCTGACAGATATCTCTATAATATCCTGACAGATATCTCTATAATATCCGGATAGATATCTCTATAATATCTTGACAGGTATATTTATAATATCCGGAGAGGCATCTCTATAATATCCTGACAGATATCTCTATAATATCCTGACAGATATCTCTATAATATCCTGACAGATATCTCTATAATATCCGGATAGATATCTCTATAATATCTTGGCAGGTATATTTATAATATCCGGACAGGCATCTCTATAATATCCTGACAGATATCTCTATAATATACAAACAGATATCTCTATAACATCCGGACACATATCTCTATAATATCCGGACAGGAATCTCTATAATATCTTGACAGGTATACCTATAATATCCGGAGAGATATCTCTATAATATCCGAAAAGGTATCACTATAATATCTGGACAGATATCTCTATAATATCCGGACAGATATCTCTGAGATCACGCAGTTAGTTAGTTAGAAGAACACTTGATGACACTATGAAGCAGAAAAATAATCACCTCGGATAGTCGTCAAGTCCCGATGTGAGCGTCTTGGGGTTGAGTTCGTTGGTAACATCGTCCCTGCGTCCCCTCCATCGGTATGAAGTCGGCGAATCACCGGATTGCGTAGTGTTGAACCAATTGTACCAGGCCTGCGGACGTAAAATCACGGGTGAGGTATGCGGCGCTTCCGTGCGGCGATTTGGAGCACAAAACAAACAACATCCCTTCACTCCATTGCGATAGTTTTTAACATTAAACTCTTAACAGAAATCCTTCCGGAGAAACGGTGTGATGGTTAGTTAGTTAGTTTCAAGGGTCAACTTACCTGCAGCCGTGGATACATTCGATTAAGGAGTCGATACTCCTCATCGTGGATTGGCCCGTCTTCTATCATTTGCAGAAGAGGCAGGAAAAATGTGGGAGGATTCGCATTGGTGTTCCTCTGCGTGATGAACTCTTCCGGAACCCTCGCCTGGGCCTCCGCTCCTGTTAAAACAACACAGAGTTACTGTATGAATGTGAAGGCTAGAGAAGCGTGTCAGGATGGAAGAGTGTGTCATCCATCGTCTCTGCCTATTGTGTTAGAAGCGACAATGCACGACACGTTGTATGAATGTGAAGGCTAGAGAAGCGTGTCAGGACGGAAGAGTGTGTCATCCATCGTCTCTGCCTATTGTGTTACAAGTGGGAACAGTGCATGATACGCTGTATGAATGTGAAGGCTAGAGAAGCGTGTCAGGATGGAAGAGTGTGTCATCCACCGTCTGCCTATTATGTTAGAAGGCCTCACCTAAGATCTGTTCCCTCGGAATCCAGCCCTCGACATTCATGAGGTCGAACCAGTGAGCCATGATGTCCAGAGCGATGCTGCGGTCCCAGCGCCAGATCAGGAGACAGTGGAAACCCTCGTCCCAAAGGAACCCACGTGGGAAATGCGATCTGTTGAATGAAAGTGGTTTTTGAAACAGACACCAAAGATACGTTCTTCGAGACGTCCAATTATATTGCTCTTTGGCCAATGCCGTAAGATCTCCATTTACTCTGACAATAGCAGTGCTTTCTAAGTCTTCTTCTTCTTTTTGTCCTGTCACACTTCCGTGGTGCACAGGGTCTCAAGGAATCATCTCCACCCGATTCTATCGCATGCCTGATGCCTAACATCATCCCAAGTGACTGCTGCCTTAACCTCGTCCTGCAGGGCTCTTCTCCAGGTGGCTCTAGGTCTGCCTCGCTTCCTCTTTCCCCCCATAGGGGACCAGTCTAGTGCGCCCTGAGCGATGCAGGCTGGGTTCCGTCTCAGAGTGTGACCGATCCACTGCAATTTGCGTCTGGCGACTTGTTCTCTGATTGGCTTTTCACCTGCCATGGTCCAGAGAACGGCATTTGACATTTTCTTTCTTTTTAAGTACAGCGTCTTAATTGCCATGATCAGTTTTGTACATATTCCATATTCAAACAAGATTTTTCACAACTCAACTCTATTTACGCGATCATATGCTTTTTGCAAATCGATATACACACAGAAAAGTTTGCAATTATTGGTCAAAAACTTCTGTCAATGTACTAAGTGCAAAAATTTGATCCATACATCCTCTGCCATTCAAAAGGCACCTTGCACATCTCTGTCACTCATCATCTTTCTTATTCTTTCTATTAAAATTCTGCCATAGACTCTGTG
This sequence comes from Lepidostoma basale, assembly GCA_022606425.2. NCBI lineage: Eukaryota > Metazoa > Arthropoda > Insecta > Trichoptera > Lepidostomatidae > Lepidostoma > Lepidostoma basale. The sequence goes on along the minus strand of JAHDVF020000796.1, from coordinate 462,803 downwards.
ATTTTCACATTCCATATGTGACCCTTTTCATTTGTACGGAGGCATGCTTATTTTGTACATATTTTAAAGAATAGATCTATGTTCTAGAACGTATGGAATCAATTTGAACCTTTGATTGAATAAATGTGTTGTTGAGTATGTAACGAACCTCGATGGGACTGCGGTATACAGAGGCGCCTTCCAGTATGGAACAGGCTCCCTCGTGTATGAAGACTGCACGCGGCTTGAACCATGGAAGTATCCGATGCCACCGATCAGGTTGCTGAACGTGGAACGAGCAAACTCCACGGCCGTTTTGTTGTAGCTAGAAAATAAATATTTATCATAACACAATAGACGGCGGATGACACACTCTTCCATCCTGACACGCTTCTCTAGCCTTCACATTCATCCAGCGTGTCGTACACTGTCGCTTCTAACACAATAGGCAGAGATGGTGGACGACACACTCTTCCATCCTGACACGCTACTCTAGCCTTCACATTCGTAGAGCCAGTTAGTTACCCCTTGTCTTCGAGTTTGAAGGTCTTCTTAAAGCGGTGGTCAAAGTCTCTCCTCGCCTTGTCCAACTGCGATGTGTAGGCTTCTCCGGATAGCTCTACATCTCGGAGAGTCGCCGTGGAAGATGATTCCATCACGATGTCGACGGTGCAGGGTACTGTCATCGTCAACTGCGTAGCCACGAAGTTTGGCTCCGTCATCTGCATAGAAAATCAGATTCAACATCATACAGACATCCATAAGAGCTAAAATGACGACGTTCTTATTTGGAACTGGCAGAAGAAGGATGAAAGTAGAATATACGCAGTAGAAACGATATATAAAGTTAGTTTACTAACTCAAAAGACATTACAAACAGCATAAATGTTTAAGGCATCTATTGAGTACAGACACATAAAACATAATACCAGGAACGCATTACAGATGGTTCCACATTAGTTCGATAGTTCATATTATTGTCATTCAGTTTAAATGTAAAAAAAATCAACATTTTTCAATGTATACAAATACTTGTAGACGAATACTGGATTTTACCCATTGCGGGTTATCAATTCAAGGATTAATTGTATCTCAATAGAGACGAAGATGCAAACTGGAAACAGATTATGGTGGTCGAGGTGTTTACAGGACTTATGACCTGTCATTGGTTGGGTTAAGCGCACGCTTTATGTAATACAACATTCCCCATTCCACATTTCTTATGACCACCATGTCTGACAAACTTTTGGAAGTTGTATGTATGTTAATCTGTAACACCACACTTTACATGGTAGTTTTTCAATCTACACACTAACGCCATCTATGAAGATTAGATTTAAGCATTAAGCAGAAGATCTCTTTAACGCAATGTGAAAGGCTACCGCCATTAGCTTTGACAAACATGGTGGTCGTATGAAAAGGTGGAATGGGGAATGTTGTATTACATAAAGCGTGCGCTTAACCCAACCAATGACAGGTCATAAGTCCTGTAAACACCTCGATCAACCATATTCTGTTTCCAATTTGCATCTTCGTCTCTATTGAGATACAATTATTCCTTAAAAAAATTCACTTCAAAGACAAACCGGCGAATCGCCGGCTTTGTGAGTCAGTGACAAATTGATCTTGGCTTTGTGTTGCAATGGGTTAACTGACGTTCGTATGACACGATGTATGATAGTCGAGGAAGTGAGAGAAGTAACATTATGCAGAGACGATCGACAGCATTGTGCGGGTATTTGTCCCGCTTCATACCAAGACGAGACACTAAACAAAACAAACGGGATTCAATGTACCTTGTCGTTAAGGTCTCCTGCCAGGGCTATCCACTGCTGGCTGGATCCAGTCTCCCGAACCAACCGGAGCGAGGAAACCACCGTCTCACGCAGCAGATGGGATCCCAGAGAGACGGTGCTCAAGTAAGACTCGTGCAAGACGTTATCTGAAAATATGGAACGATAAATGCACAATGGTGTTCTTCTACCGACCCTTATGTATGGAAGCGAAGCATGGAACTGGCAAAAGAAGGAAGTAGAATAAATGCAGTTAAAATGAGATCTCTTAAACGAATGTGTGGATACTCTGTGTATGATAGAGTGTCGGATGAAAATATAAGAAGTGAATGCGGTGCGAATGATGGTGTCGTGAACAAAATAATGAAAGGATCATTAAGATGGTTTGGACATATTGAAAGAATGAATGAAGAAAGAATGGTAAAAAAATTATATGTTAACGATGTAAATGGAACCAGAAATAGAATCGGAAGACCGAGGAAAACGTGGCATGATCAAATAAATCAAATATTGAAATCGAGGCGCGTGCATGACACGGTGTATGAATGTTGAGAAAATGTCAATCCAATCTCCCGCCAAGTGCGAAATATGCGGCGTCATCCGTTATCTCGTTTGGAAGGGAAAACCTTCGGTTGAGGTTTATACTGAGGTGAAAACTGCATATGGTGATAAAGCTATGAATGGTACGAGAGTGTACAAGTCTTACTTTATGGATATGCCTAATATTTTACCTGTTCTCAATAGATGCCTACAACATTAATACTGTTTGTAATGTCTGTTAAGATAGTAAACTGATTTGATTTGATCTTCAACGGTGGCAGGAATAGGGCTGAAGAAGATTGTACCTGTCTGAGGAAGAATGTTGATTCTGAAGTCTCCAAGCGTGGCCGTGTGTCCTCTGAGTCCAGTGGCCCCGCGAGTGGCCCTTGAGGGACTCAGCGACGCTTCCGGAACTCCCTCACTGCTGGTGTACCAGAGAAGTGAGACGCTGCCCTCTCTCGTCGTGTTGACCGAGACGTCTCGGGGCATCTACACAAATAACAGTTAACTAAATAACACGCTCCACTGGCTTAAAAGTCCAGAAAGAATCCAGTATAAATTCTGCTGGACAGTCTTCAAAGCGCTACATGGAATGGGGCCAAGTTATATATCTGAACTCTGTATAACGGACAGCCTAAATACAAGGAAATCCACACTTCGCTCGGCCAACTCCTCGGCAATAGGAAGATTAGTTGAGCCGAAGCGTTGCCCCAGTACAAATTTCGGGGATCGAGCGTTCGCGGTAGCCGGTCCATCAGCTTGGAACAATCTCCCTTCACACCTCAGATGCATAAATGATCCGACAGACTTCAGATCTAAATTGAAAACCCATCTTTTTCATATTTCATACCCAAGTTAAACATTTATACTTTGTTCTACTATACTTTTAAACCGATCGCTTTTTAAGCGGTCACATTTAGATTTTTATATTTAAAACACGTCTTAATGCGCCCTTGAGGTGATTACATCACAAAAACGGCGCTTTAAAAGATAGCATATTATTATTATTATTATTATTAAAGAGAGTGAGGGTAGACCATTACATTGTTCTGTTCTAACATACCTCTAGAGCATCTTCTACATTCATACATTGCAACACGCACGCTCATCGATTTTTTTGACTTTGAATGTGACGTTTTCACAAAACAAACAAACCATCATGCCGTTTCTCCATAGGGGTAGGCAGAGAGAATGGACTGCCACACTACTCTATCCTGGCACACCTCTCTTGCTTCCTCCACATTCATACAGCGAGTCATACACGCACATCGATTCCTCCAACTTCTAACATGACCAACCATTAAAATTTGATTAATTTGGTCATGCCATGTTTTCTGCCTCGACACTGTACTCCATTTACATCATTAACGTATACTTTTATAACCATTCTTTCTCCATCCATGCGCTCCATATGTCCGAACCAACGCAGCGATCCTTTCATAATACCTTCTTCCGCTCTACATTCCTTTCTTATATCAGCATTTGAGATTCTGTCGTACATCGTTCTACCACACATACGTCTTAGGGACCTCATCTCTACCGCATTTATTCTGCTCTCATCCTTCTTTTGCCAGTTCCATGCTTCGCTTCCATACATAAGGGTCGGTATAAGAACACCAGGAAAGGTTAAACAGACGTATTAATTATTTAATATGGAGTTTTACAAGTCCCGAATAACTCACCACTTGTATCCTGGCACTCCAGTCTCCGCCGCGTCCTCCTGACGTGGTGCCCTTGAGAAAGGTGGTCCTGATCAGCCAGGGTCCGTCCACAATCTCCTGCTCTCCGAAATCCACTCCGTTGTGCCGAATCCAGCCGTAGCGAGACAGATCATCGGATTGCGAACACCAATGTCTAAAGAATGAGAAGACTTGTTCATCAATCAAGCAAAGATAGCAGTACATAATAGAGTTCTAGTGCCAACCATTATTTATTTATTTATTTATTTATACATGATACACAAATGAGACATTACAAACGATAAAACATTTAGGCGACTCATTTGGACACAAAACGGTGTTACAAAGGTAAGATAAAACAACATGAGACCAAAAAATCCTACATATTAGAAGAAGGAATCCAAATATGTCGACGTCAGTGAGGCAGTACTCTTTCCAGAATTTGTAATATATCCCTTATGAATACTGCCTCACTGACACTGAAAATGTCCAAATCCGAGATGATTAGATTCAGCGTCCGAATTGCTCTTCCTACTGGCATCACCAAAGGCAGGTTGGTTCTGCGTCACGGAGCAAAGAACAATTGATGTCGGCGCTGTAGTAGGTAATTATCAGGAACAAAAGACCTATTTGCTCCAGAACATAGGGGTTCTCAATAGAGCCCCGAATCAGTTTGAAAAAATGTGTTGACAGTAATCCTTCCCTCCTCAGTTGGAGGGAGTTATACCCCAGCATACCCAAGAGAAATGCCGTTGGATAGAGCCAAGGATATACCCCGTACTCTCTCATGTAGAGTGTACGGGGTATAATCCCCTGATAAGTCTGAAGAAATGGGTAAGTGTGCACCCATCCCTTCTTATCTGTAAACTATTGGTCCCCAGCATGCCCAAGAGGAATGCAGTGGGATAAAGCCACGGATAGCTACCAAACTCCCATGTAGAGATATCCCGGAAATCTTTTCTGAACCCTCTCTAACATGAGCGAGTATCTCGCCTCGTGGGGACTCCATATCACCGAACCACAATCGAGCCACCTCCGGACCAATTTGTTATACAAAATTCACAAAACATAGGGATTCGTGAAAACTCTACCAGTTCGGAGAATAAATCCCAACATTTTCAGTGCAACTCCACATATTCTCTCGATGTGAGCATGGAAAGTCAGCCTACTTTCATAAACAATACCAAGATCCTTTATCACACTGCCATCGCCAGGAATCTCACCTGATTCCGTCACCTCCAGGGCGCAGCCTCAGCGGGGAGTACCACATGAGCCCCATCAGCAGGGAGTGGGGCTCCCGTGTCCTCAGGCCAAAGTAGTTCCCCGGACGGTACGTTCCCCAGAACCGTTCGGGCACCTCCAGACCGGATCTCTGGACCATCTGCGAATCGATAACGCAGGCATATTGATAACGTAGGAATATTGATAACGTAGGGATATTGATAATGTAGGGATTTTGATCATGTAGACAATCAATTTGATTACGTAGGCAAAATCAATACGATGGCAATATAGTAACATAGGGATTTTTATACCGTAGGCAATTTGATAATGTGGATAATTTGATAATGTAGGGATATTGATAATGTAGGGATATTGATAAAGTACAGAATTTAATAACGTATGCAATTTGATAATGAAGGGAAGTTGATAGTGTAGAGATATTGATAATGTTGGCAATTTCATAACATAGGGATTTTGACAACATAGGCAATTTGATAATGTAGGGATATTGATAATGTAGGCAATTAACGTAGACTATATAGGTGACAATATAGACAGCATACATGACTATAAGGTGTAGGAAACAACGCAAGTAATATAAACAAATGAAGAAATGCTAATTACAAAAACAAAATAACCTATCTGGTAGTATGCCAGTACAGGTACCGTTGAGTTTACAAATATCATTCAATATCTTCCCGAATACCCAACACACTGCCATCTGTGGACCATCTGTCAAAAATGCTAGAGGTCTCTATAATACCCACGGAGTCATTCACATTTTAAATATCCTGTGACGTCATCACTCTCCTGTCGCTTGCCAACCTTTTCACACACCGTGACACGCATGCTTGTCGATTGTTCCTACTTCCAACACGGCCGCCTTTCAGTAATTGATTAATTTGGTTGTCTTCATCGATTTATTTTTCCATCCACAATACTTGTATATACCTTTTTAACCATTCTTCCCTCATCCATTCGTTTCATATGTCCAAACCATCTTTTTGACACTATTTTAAATTTGAATTTATCACGCATTCATCCAAATTCAAAAACACACTTATACACATTGTTACATGTTTTTTTTAGAGGTATTCAAATTCAAAATGAAATAAAACACATTAAAATAATGTGAATGTCTATGATATTGGCTTTATTTAATAGATAATTTTATGCCATTATTGTTTAAATATGATTTCGGGCATATGAGCGCCACGGCTAGCTCCAATGAAGCGCAATCGTGAAGTCCAATATTCGACATGTTATCGAGGAACTGGGTGAAATGGCAAAACGAACTGACTACAAATCAACTGTCAACTGTCAAATTGACAGTCTGTAGAAACAATGTTGCCAGTTTAAAAACCAAACCTCTAAAAAAAACACCCTATAGTAGTTTCTAAGTAATTTTTTCATATAACCTTGTGCTCATCGAAAGGCGTGTTCACCCGCGTCTCCAGATATCCAAGATACCCGAAGTAGACGGCCACCAGGAGGCAGATGAAGCCTAGGACCGTCTTCCAGTGGGATAGCAGCGAGCCGGGTGGATGAGGGGGCCCCTCCTTATCCGTGGAGCCCCCCGAACTGCTACTCCCGTTCTTGTTCCATCCCCCGTCATGGGTCACGGACTTACGGGGACGAACCATCTAAAATACAACTATTTATTACATAATAAACTTGTAGAAAACAGAAATAGAGCGGAAGAAGGTATTATGAAAGGATCGCTGCGTTGGTTCGGACATATGGAGCGCATGGATAGAAAAAGAATGGTTAACCCTCCCTTCCCTGTGATGGGTATCTTCTACACGTTGCTTCTAATAACCATCAATATCTCTATACATATAATAAATACAAGGTTAAGATTTTAGGTATTCCTCCATCATATATTTACGAATTGATTTAAAAAATAATATTAATAATAATCAGAATTTATCAGGTACATCGAAGGTATTTTGTGAACATCGGAAACAAAATTCGTAGCGCTGAGTGCGCGACACTATATTCGCATCTCACTCTTGCATACTTCACTGTGGAAGCGTGAGGAGCTCAATGTTCTCACTGCCCGGCAGTAGCTCTCGGGCTTGCAACCAGAATGGATCTATGCCCGTTCCGTGAGCGTTGCCAGATGTTTTTTTTTATGTTTTTAGCAAATAAATCTCAATTATTATAATTTTTTACTTCAATTATAATTATATAAGGGGATTAGCTATGAATGTTCTTATTTTTACTATTTAAAATCGCTAATTTTTGATTGGGTACTGACTACCTAACACCGGAACGGACATTTTTATTTTAGCACCGTAAGGGAAAGGTTAAGAAAATATACGTTAATGATGTAAATGGAGTATGGAGTCGAGGCAGACTGAGGAAAACGTGACCAAATTAAGCAAATTTCAAAAGTAGGTAGTTCTCCAGGACTTGTAGTTCATGCTCGTTGTCTGCAAGTAGGACAGCGTCATCCGCATACAAGAGACAGCTTACTGACACTCCGCTCATTTTGGCACCTGCATCCAACCCTTTCATACACTTGTCCATATATAGATTAAATAAGTAATCTGTTTTCTACAAACAAACCATCATGCAGTTTCTCCGCAGGGGTAGGCAGAGAGAATGGACCGCCACACTACTCCATCCTGACACAACTCTCTAGCTTCCTCCACATTCACACAGCGAGTCATACATGCACGTCGATTCTTCTGATTTGACTAATTTGGTCATGTCATGTTTTCCTCGGTTTACCTCAACTCTGTACTCCATTTACATCATTAACGTATACTTTCTTACTCATTTTTTCTCCATCGATGCGCTCCATATGTCCGAACCAAGGCAGCGATCCTTTCATAATACCTTCTTCCGCTCTACACTCCTTTCTTATATCAGCATTTGAGATTCTGTCGTATATCGTTCTACCACACATACGTCTTAGGGACCTCATCTCTACCGCATTTATTCTGCTCTCATCTTTCTTCTGCCAGTTCCATGCTTCGCTTCCATACATTAGGGTTGGGACCAGAACTCCATTGTGAACGGCAATTTTTGCTTTCATTGATAAATCCACGTTTCTAATAACTATTTTTAAAGCTCCATTCACTTTGTTACCCGCACCAACCCTTCTTTCAACGTCATCCGCTGTGAACATGCTTCCTAAATACACAAATTCACTCACCTGCTCCAAGTTCTCTTCGTTCACACTTATGTTACTATCATTTGCTCTTCCCTTTCAAAAACTATGTCCTTTGACTTTCCGACATTAATAATTAAATCGTTTGACTTGCATTCCTCATAAATTGAATCATTTTTAATATATACATGAAATAAACTAACAACAGTGATTAAATAATCGTTTATATTGACTTAAAACGTGATTATACCTGATATTACGCTAAGTACGGCTGGTAACAGTAAAATCACAACCTAAAAATGTCATATTTTCTTTGAAAACACAGCATTATCACATCTGGCAACAAAATTAATTAATAAAATAATATTAAACAATTGTTTTTAATCAGCTAAAGCGCGAAATTGTCATTTTTCATAAAAATACAAGTCTATAGGTGACGTTTCTCTTCTGTCTTCTTACAGTTGACACAAAAATACAGTTCGCATGTAATAAAAGCTTAAAAACTAGTATTAAATATTCTGTATCAAGGATAGTTTGCATAATACGATGTAGCATTGTAATAAAGTGTGCTATGTAGTAGGAAAACATCTATGGAATTCAAGGCCAATAGAAATTAGCGACGTACGCGCAATGCCGTCTCGAAATCACTGCTTACAAGGCCGTAATGTTATATCAAATGTGGGGCCGATCTGATTTACTTAATAACTAACTACACGCCGTTTCTCGGGAGGTGTAGGCAGAGAGGATGGACCGCCACACCATTTTGTCCCGACTCCTCTCTAGATTCCTTATCGTACATTTATACATCGTAACATGCACGCTCGTCGATTCTTCCTTTCAGTATTTGATGGATTTGGTTATGCCATGCTTTCAATCATCATTGCAAATAAAAATATATCCAATGAAGCAAATATGGCAGTATATAATGGAGTTCTATGTATGGATGTGAAGCTTGGAGCTGGCAAACGAAGGATGAAAGTAAGATAGATGCTGTGGAAATGAAATCACTGAGAAGAATGTGCGCAAAACGATATATGACAGAATACCGAACAACGAAATAAGGAAGAAATGTAAGGCAGATGATTGCATCATAAGTACAATTAAAAAAGAATCCCTGAGATGGTTTTGACATATGGAACGAATAAACGAGATAAGAATGGTCGAAATGTTGTATACAAGAAGTGTGAGTGAGAAGAGAAGTCGTGGAAAACCAAGAAAAGCATGCCATGACAATGAAATACTAAAAGGCTGCACATTCAAAGTCGGAAAAATCGAAGAGTGTGTACTCTTCTCTCTTCCATTCGTTCCATATGTCCAAACCATCTCAGGAAACCTTTTTAATTGTACTTATGATGCAATCATCTGCCTTACATTTCTTCCTTATTTCGTCGTTCGGTATTCTATCATATAGCGTTTTCCGCACATTCTTTTCAGTGATCTCATTTCTACGGCATTTATCACACTTTCATATTTTTTTGCCAGATCCAAGCTCACGTGACCGAGATTTAATATTAGATTGATTTGATCGTGCCACATTTTCCTCGGTCTTTCAATTCTATTTCTAGCCCCCTTCACGTCGTTTACATATTCCTTCTTCACCATTCTGTCTTCACTCATTCTTTCTGTGTGTCCATCTTAACAACCCTTTCATTATTTTGTTCATAACACTTTAATTCGCACCGCATTCACTTCTTATATTTGCATTTGACACTCTATCATATACAGAGTTACCACACATTCGTCTTAGAGATATCATTTCTACTGCATTTATTCTACTTTCATCCTTCTTTTGCTAGTTCCATACTTCGCTTTCATACATAAGGGTCGGCACAAGAACACCATTATGCACAAGGAAGACATGACATTGACAAATTAATCAATTACTGAAAGGCGGCCATGTTCGAAGTAGGAACAATCGACGAGCGTGCATGTCACGAATGAAAGTAGAAGAGGCGCAAGAGTTATGTCACAATAGAACAGTGTGGCGATCCATCCACTCTGCCTGCCTCTTCGGGGAAACGGCGTGATGGTTGGTTAGTTACTTAGTTAGTGATTGGTCTATTTCCTAAACATATCCACAAACTAACCTGCATTCGCTTATGTACAATTTGCCCAATGCCTGAATATTGATATGGCGCTTTAGCGCATTTAGGACACGCAAGCGGTTGCTCACCACTATATGAACAATTTATAACATAGAAGAATGTTTCGTATACCGTGGACAGATTTGATTAGAATTTCGCAAGTCCCGAAGTGATCTCATTGCAACGGAGTATCTTTAATGTATTAAGTTCCCAAAGATTTCTTATAAACAAGAATTTATCAATGAAAGCGAAAATGGTCGTTCACAATGGAGTTCTGGTCCCAAGCCTTATGTATGGAAGTGAATAAGAAGTAGATATGAGGTCCCTAATGCGAGTGTGTGGTAGAACGATGTACGACAGATTTTCAAATGCTGATATAAGAAAGGAGTGTCCAGCGGAAGAAGACATTATGAAAGGATCGCTGCGATGGTTCGGACATATGGAGCGCATCGATGGAGAAAGAATGGTCAAGAAAGCATACGTTAATAATGTAAATGGAGTCGAGATAGACCGAGAAAAACATGGTATGATCAAATTAATCAAATTTGACATGTTTGTCATGTTAGACAACAATAAGAACAACATACCATCACGCTGTTTCTCCGCAGGGGTAGGCAGAGAGAATTGACCGCCACACTACTCTATCCTGACATACCTCTCTAGATTCCTCCACATTCATACAGCGAGTCATACACGCACGTCGATTCTTCCGACTTTCAACGTGACTAACCTTTAAAATTTGATTAATTTGGTCATGCCATGTCATTAACGTGTACTTTCTTAACCATTCTTTCTCCGTCCATGCGCTCCATATGTCCGAACCATCGCAGCGATCCTTTCATAATACCTTCTTCCGCTCTACATTCCTTTCTTATACTTTTCAGCATTTGAGATTCTGTCGTATATCGTTCTACTACATATACGTCTTAGGGACCTCATCTCTACCGCATTTATTCTACTCTCATCCTTCTTCTGCCAGTTCCACGCTTCTCTTCCATACATTAGGGTTGGGACCAGAACTCCATTGTGAACGGCCGTTTTCGCTTTCATTGATAAATTCTAACTAACTAACTAACTAACCATCACGCCGTCTCCCCGAAGGGGTAGGCAGAAAGAATGGACTGCCACACTTTTCTTTCCTGACATATTTCTCTCGCTTCCTCAACATTCATACATCGTGTCCTGCACGCGCGTCGATTTCTCTGACTCCTCACATTGATAAATTCTTGTTTCCAATAACTATTTTTTTAAAGCTCCATTCACTTTGTTACCCGCACCAACCCTTCTTTCATCTTTCATTCATGTTAGAAGTCGGAGAAATCGACGTGCGTGTAAAACTCGTTGTGTGAATATGGAGGACTCTAGAGAGGTGTATCAGGATAGAGTAGTGTGGCGGTCTATTCTCCCTGCCTTCCCCTGCGGGAAAACGTCGTGATGGTGTTAAAATTTCTTATTTGGGTCACAACTTGCGTAGAATCAAATACGAAGTCAAATAATGGTAAATAATTACGGACGACGTGGTATCGGCCGAAGACAAATGTGTTAGTAGAACAGCATCAACGAATGGACTAGAATAGGGAGCGTGCAGGAGTTGTTCCAGGCAGCACAAGACACAGAAGTCTTTACAGAAGTAATTGCCACCGTTGGGGAGTCCTGATATGGCACACGAAGAAGAATAAAACGTGTCCTTTTGTGATTTTTCAGATCTTTTTCAAATCGAAACAATTATTATAATTTAAAACATCTATTGAAAACAGGTGAAATATAATAAATATATAATACCAGGAACGCATGAGAGATGGTTCCACATTAGGAATACAAGATACTCTCCAAATTCAAGAATATTTGTCATTACTTTCACGAATATGAAAGACGTCGATCTCCGAAGCGATCATGTTCAGCAGTTTGATTGCTCTCCCCACCGGCATCACCAGAGGCAGGTTGGTTCTGCATGCTGGGAGATAAAACAGTCTGTGCTGACGCTGTCGAAGATAGCCATCCGGAACATAAAGATGGATAGCCTCCAAGATGACGGAGTTCTCAAAGAATCCCCTGATAAGTCTGAAGAAATGGGTAAGTGTGCACCCATCCCTTCTTATCTGTAAACTATTGGTCCCCAGCATGCCCAAGAGGAATGCAGTGGGATAAAGCCACGGATAGCTACCAAACTCCCTCATGTAGAGATATCTCAGAAATCTTTTCTGAACCCTCTATAATATGAGCAGTTTCTCGCCTCGTGGGGACTCCATATCACCGAGCCACACTCGAGCCGGCTCCGGACCAATGAGTTATTTAAGATTCGCAATACATAGGGATTCCTGAAAACTCTACCAGTTCGGAGAATAAACCCCAACATTTTCAGTGCAAATCCACTGTAGTATGTGCAACGAAAAACGCATTCAGAACACGCGTTTGATTTCATGCCTATATGAGTTAGTCTATGAAAGTCAGGCTACTGACAATGGTGCATCTGTCATGTAGTGAGTCTTTTTTAACTCAGCAAAATTAAAGGAATTCAATACCAAATCATAGAATTTTATAACTAACTAACTAACCATCACGCCGTCTCGTCGAAGGGGTAGGCAGAAAGAATGGACTGCCACACCTTTCTTTCCTGACATATTTCTCTCGCTTCCTCAACATTCATACATCGTGTCATGCACGCGCGTCGATTTCTCTGACTCCTCACATGGCCGACATTCAATATTTGATTTATTTGATCGTGCCACGTTTTCCTCGGTCTTCCTCTATTTCTGGTACCATTTACATCATTAACATATAATTTTTTTACCATTCTTTCTTCATTCATTCTTTCCATATGTCCAAACCATCTTAACGATCCTTTCATTATTTTGTTCATGACACCATCATTCGCACCGCATTCACTTCTTATATTTTCATTCGACACTCTATCATACACGGAATATCCACACATTCGTCTAAGAGATCTCATTTCTACTGCATTTATTCTACTTTCATCCTTCCTTTGCCAGTTCCATGCTTCGCTTCCATACATAAGGGTCGGTAGAAGAACACCATTGTGCACTGCCATTCTAACTTTTTGGATAGGTTTTTGTTTGCGATGACAACTTTAAGTGCACCATTCACTCTGTTGCCTGCCCCAACCCTTCTTTCAATATCCCTCTCCACTGTAAACATACTACCTAAATACACAAACTCAACTACTTGCTCCAAGTTTTCACCATTCACGCTAATGTTGCAGACTGTCATGGTTTCTTCCTTTTCAAAAATCATTACCTTGGACTTAATAATTTAAGAATTTTATAACAATACATTATTACTTAGGTTAGCTGAAAACCCATATTTTTCATATTTCATACCCAATTTAAAACTTGCATATTTTGTTCTATTATTTATTTCATTTCATTTATTTATTTTAAACATATCTAAAGCATTACAGATTTTTTTTCCAATACACTAAAGATACAAGTTAGAGACACACAATAATAAGTAATACATAATAGATTAATAAAAAGAGCGAGAAACATAAGATGCATGACAAGTTAATAATATATATATACCATACAATTATAATACAGATAGTACTTCCCTCAGATGAGCCAAACTATCACAAAATACGTCAAACTCCGAGGTGATACGATTAAGCAAAGATATTGCTTTACCTACCGGCATAACCATTGGCAGGTTGGTTCTGCATCGTGGGAGATAAAACAATCTATGGCCCCTTTGTCGAATTATAATATCAATCAGATGCAGCCTTCACATTTATATTTAAAACACGTCTTAATGCGCCCTTGAGGTGATTACATCACAAAAACGGCGTTTCAAAAGTTAGCATATTATTATTATTATTAATATTATTAGGAACAACTATAAAAAAAAATATAAAACGATTTAGAAAGAAAAATAAATGCTTTTCCATAAATAGTCAACCATCAGTCAAAACAGATCATTAATTCATTTAACACAATTGGGATTATGTCAAGATAAATGTGAAGTATACAATCTTAATTTTCTTTTTGAATAAAATTGTCAACTTTATTAATATTGTTAAATTATACCTTATCTATGGAAGCGAAGCATGGAACTGGCAGAAGAAGGATGAGAGCAGAATAAATGCGGTAGAGATGAGGTCCCTAAGACGTATGTGTGGTAGAACGATGTACGACCGAATCTCAAATGCTGATATAAGAAAGGAATATAAAGCGGAAGAAGGTATTATGAAAGGATCGCTGGGTTGGAGCGCATGGATTGAGAAAGAATGGTTAAGAAAGTATACGTTAATGATGTAAATGGAGTACGGAGTCGAGGCAGACCGAGGAAAACATGGCATGACCAAATTAATCAAAATTTAAAGTTTGGTCATGTTAGAAGTCGGAAGAATCGACGTGCGTGTATGACTCGCTGTATGAAGCTAGAGAGGTGTGCCAGAATAGAGTAGTGTGGCGGTTCATTCTCTCTGCCTACCCCTGCGGAGAAACGGCGTGATGGTTTGTTTGTTTGTAAATTATAAATACTAGGCAGCCTGACATTCAAAGGTTGACAAGCAACAGGAGAGTGATGACGTTATGGAATATTTAAAATGTGAAGTACACCATCCGTATTATAGTTACATTGCTAAAAACTTATTATAGTTACATTTGTGACAAATGATTCACAGATGCCAGCATGATTCTGTATTGGGGAGGAATCTCATGAATTCTGTATCATGTGCCAGCATTACAAAAAAAACACGTCTCCCCGGAGGGGTAGGCAGAAAGAATGGAACGCCACACTGTTCTGTCCTGACATACGTCTCTCGATTCCTCTACATTCATACATCTTGTCAGGCACGCACGTCGATTTCTCCGACTCCTCACGTGACCGACATTCAATATTTGATTGATTTGATCGTGCCACGTTTTCTTCGGCCTTCCTCTATTCTAGCTCCGTTCACGCCGTTTACATATACCTTCTTTACCATTCTGTCTTCACTCATTCTTTCCATGTGTCCAAACCATCTTAATGACCCTTTCCTTATTTTGTTCATAACACTTTCATTCGCACCACATTCACTTCTTATACTTGCATTTGTCACTCTATCATAAACAGATTTGCCACATATTCGTCTTAGAGATCTCATTTCTACTGCATTTATTCTACTTTCATCCTTCTTTTGCCAGTTCCATGCTTCACTTCCATACATAAGGGTCGGCACAAGGACACCATTGTGCACTGCCATCTTGGCTTTTTTGGATAGGCTTTTGTTTGCGATGACAACTTTAAGTGCACCATTTATTCTGTTGCCTGCCCCAACCCTTCTTTCAATATCCTTCTCCACCCTCCCATCCTTTGTAAACACACTTCCTAAATAAACAAATTCATCCACTTGTTCCAGATTTTACCACCGTTTACACTAATGTTGCAGACTGTCATGCTTCCTTCTTTTTCGAAAATCATTACCTTAGACTTATTCACATTCATCATCAAATCGTATCGCTTGCATACCTCATACATACTAGACACCAAGGCTTGCAGTTCGTGCTCGTTGTCTGCAAGTAGCACAGCGTCGTCCGCATACAACAAACAGCTTACTGACACACCTTCCATTTTTGCACCTGCTTCCAACCCTTTCAGCTCTTTCATACACTTGTCCATATATAGATTAAACAACCATGGAGACATTACACACCCCTGTTGGACACCTTTATTGATATCAAACCAGGCTGTTAGATCCCCATTTACTCTGACACTAGCAGTGCTTTCTGTGTACAGCGATGTAATTGCCGTGATCAGTTTTGTGTTTATTCCATATTCCGACAATATTTCCCACAGTTTACCTCTATCTATGCGATCATATGCTTTTTGCAAATCGACAAACGCACAGAAGAGTTTACGGTTTTTGGCGGTGGAGGTCCACGATAGTGGATTAGCTAAATAAAAGGTCGCCGAACGTTTCGACCGACAGATTTCCTCCAATGAGCTAAAAAAAAGGTCGAAAACGAATTCTGGCTTTATTTTAGTCTGATTTAGCTCTGTTTCAGCTTCAAAAACTACTTTTATACTTATAGATATTAAATTTTCTTCTCTTCTCCGGTCTCAATCTAATGATTGGTCTGCAGTAAGGCGACGCATCTCCTCTTTCACTCCGCTCGGTCCTCGGCAACTCTCTTCAACTCCGCATAGGAGATGCAGCTCATATCTCGGCAAATCTGGTCTTGGTACTCTTGGCGAGGTGGTCCTCTTCCAATCGATCCCTAGACTATTCCCTCCAACACATCATGCAGGAAACACGTGACCAATCCATCTTGCGCGCCTCTCCGCTATGGTGTTCAACACGTGCCTACTCTCTTCAATTCTGCTGAGAACTTCTTCATTTGTAATGTGGTCTCTCCATGAAACATGGGCTACTCATCTTGAATTTCATATAATTTAAATTAAGACCAGAATAAATGTGGTAGAAATGAGGTCCTTAAGACGTGTGTGTGGTAGAACGATATACGACAGAATTTCAAATGTTGATATAAGAAAGGAATGTAGAGCTGAAGAAGGTATTATGAACAAAATTATGAAAGAAACGCTACATTGGTTCGAACTTATGGAGCGCATGGATGGAGAAATGATGGTTAAGAAAGTATACGTTAATGATGTGTTTGGAGTACGGAGTCCAGGCAGACCGAGGAAAACATCAAATCTTAAAGTTTTGTCATGTTAGAATTCGGAAGAATCGACGCGCGTGTATGACTCGCTGTATGAATGTGGAGGAAGCTAGAGAGGTGTGTCAGAATAGAGTAGTGTGGCGGTCCATTCTCTCTGCCTACGGCGTGATGGTTTGTTGTTGTTGTTATGCTGAAAAGGGTTCAGAAAAAAATTCTGAGATATCTCTACATGAGGGAGTATGGTAGTTATCCGTGGCTCTATCCCACGGCATTTCTTTTAGGAATGCTCGGAACCAATTATCTGCAGCTTCGAAGGGATAGACATCTAATAACCAATTTCTTCAGATTAATTAGGGGATACTTCGAGAACTCGGCCGTACTGGAGGATGTTGGTCTTTTTGTCCCCGATAGATATCTCCGACAGCGACAGCACAGATTGTTTTACCTACCGGCCGCCAGAACCAATCTGCCTCTGGTGACACTGGTGGGAAGAGCAATTAGTCTGCTGAACGCGGTCTCCTCGGAGATCGACGTCTTTCATGTTAGTGAAAGTACGTTCAGGGGACAAATACTCTTGACTTTGGAAAGTATCTTGTCTTCCTAATGTCGAACCATCACTAATGCGTTCCTGGTTTTATATTGTATGTGTATATTATCTTACCTGTACTCAATAGATGCCTTAAACATTTATGCTGTTTGTAATGTCTTTTGTTGTTGAAAAAAATAATTTTTTGGAAAGCAGGGGGTCTACACAAAATAGAAGAAATCGGCATGGGGTCATCTGGGAACTTCTATCCTATAGCATAGGTTTCAATGGGGGCGGGAGCGGATCCAGAGGTAAATTTAGGGTGTGATTAAGCAATATGAAAAACTATGTTGAATTTTGAGATGGTAAAATGAGTCCATCCTGTTTTCACAGCCCTTACAAGAAATCTGAAATAAAATAATGTTGCGAACTTACCCCAATTTATTTCTCCGTTATAAAATTCCATTCCATAGATTCCATAGTGCGTTATTTTCTATTTTCTTAATCTATGCATTAATTTAACATAATGTGTCAATCGCTAATTTCTATGATATGTGTCCGTGTTTACTCGACGAATGTGCGTTTCTCCGACGATTTTATAAACGCTCATTCGATGTGATAGAACGTCATTCAATCTCTTAACTTCGGTGGATTCATTTCACACGTGTTAGGACAACCCATCACATAAACAAAATCACCAATTCAAGGTTTGCCATTATTTTAAAATACATAAAGAAATTATACATTTTACTAGAATCACACACGAATCCATTTTTTTGCACTCAATTTATAGCATTTTCGTCCATAACAAACAATATATCAGCTATTTTTAACAATATTTGTTGATAATATACCAATTGTCATGACATATTATATAATTATATATTTAATTCAAAGATATTTGACGTAAATTGTATAACGGCTCTTTTGTTAATCATGTGTTACTTCAATGTGACATTTTTAATTAAAATTTTAATTTGTTTTAATGGTATTTAAGTGTTTTATCATAAAACGTCATTGTATTCGTCTTGTTTTACCTCTCATATTAAATATTAGACAACATTATGTCTATTTTTACTTTTGATATATCCGATCTAAACAAGAGTATTGCGCCATAACTGATCTATTTTCGAAAATTTTTTATCTAGAATGTTTTGATTCTCGACATTTCATTTTAGTAATATTTTAACTTACTAAAACAACCGTCACGCTGTTATTTCCTGACATACTTTTGTAGCATTCTTTACATTCATACATAGTGTCACATACGCAAGTCGATTTCACGGACTCTTCATATGGCAGACATTTAATATTTTATCGTATTTATCACGTTATTTTTCTATATCATATACTTTCTTTATCATTAATTATTTCCAAATGTCCAAACCATCTGAATTATTTTGTTCATCTTCTTCTTCTTCGGGTGCCATGTCAGTTTTTTTATAGAACTTTCATTGGCACTGCATTCACTTGTTATATTTGCATTTGACACTTTCATATACAGATACACCACACATTCGTTAAAGACATCTATTTTACAGCATTTATTCTAATTTCATCCTTCTTTTGCCAGTTTCATGCTTCACATCCATACACAAGATAAAATAATACCATTGTGCAATGTCATCTTAGCTTTTTTAGATAGATTTTTGGTTACAATTACAACTTTAAGTGCACCATTCTGTCTATATAGTAATTTTGAGGTCTATATTTGATATATTAGTTTATTTTTAATTTTCGAATATTTTGACTTAAGTCATATGTCAGAAATATTTTCTTCCGAAATGAAACAGAAACTTAGATTAATAATATTTTGACAGAAGCAAAGATGACGGTGCACAATGGGATTCTGTGCCGACACTTGTGTATGAGAATGAAACTTGGAGCTGGCAGAAGAAGTATGAACGTATGATAAATGCCGTAGAAATGAGATCACAAAGAAGAATATGTGGAAAAATATGTACGATAGAATTTCTAATGATGAATTAAGAAAGAAATATAAAGCGGATGAATGCGTGATAAATAAAATTAAGAATGTGTCACTAAGTTGGTTTGGATATATGGAACGAATTGATGGAATGGTAAAAACATATATATTGTACAAGTATTGTGAATAGAAAAAGATGTCGAGGAAGATATGGGGCCATGTTCGAAGTAGAAACAATCGACGAGCGTGCGTGTCACGGTTTGTGAATGTGGAAGAAGCGCGAGAGTTATGTCAAAATAGAACAATGTGGCGGTCCATCTTTTCGCTGTAATGATTTGTTTGTTAGTTTAATGTATAAAATGTTTTTTTTTGTTGCATCAACTACAACAAAACAACATCACGCCGTATCTCCGAGAAGGTAGGCAGAGAGAATGGACCGCCACACTACTCTGTCCTGGCACACCTCTCTAGCTTCCTCCATTTTAAATACCCAATTATTACGTTCTGTCAACATAAAAGTGACGCAATAATATAATTTCATTCTTTTACTTGTTGAAGTAATTACTTTTGAATTTACGATACATTTCCTACCGTGTCCCGTGCAAAATATGAAATCCGTCTTTTGTATCTTTAGTGTGAATGGATTACGTACTCGAGGAAGACCGAGGAAACATGGCACGACGAAATAAATCAATTTTTAATGGTCGGCCATGTCAGAAGTGGAAAGAATTGACGTGTGCGTATGACTCGCTGTAGTGAATGTGGAAGAATCTTGACGGGTGTGTTAGGATGCAGTAGAATAACGGTCCTTTCTCGGGGAAACGGCGTGATGGTGTGTTTCTCTTATATCATAAGTGTGTTCACACAATTCTATATATTGTTTAATTAGTTTAGCTAATAATGTATTTTTAACACACATAACATTGGATGTGATTATAAAAATAAATCTTTTTTTTTTTCGTTTTTAGCATTCTAATTTGTTTTTTTATTATGTAAAAATGATGTTTATACAAAAAAAAGTAAAGTGGTATATTTTTTATGATTATATTTTAAATTATTATATGATAATAGTGTCAAATGCAGCTAGCTGTACGAAGTAAATGCATCGCGAACAAAAGTATTATGAACGAAATAACGAAAGGTTTATTGAGATGATTAATATGAATGAAAACGTCTTTTTTCTAGAAGTTTTATTATATTTTATGGCAATGACATGTTTCATTTAGCTAAGAGTGTGGCAGTTCATCGTCTCTGCCTATTGTGTTAGAAGGGGGAACAGTGCATAACGCGCTGTATGAATGAAGGCTAGAGAAGCGTGTCAGGATGGAAGAGTGTGGCGGTCCGCCGTCGCTGCCTATTGTGTTAGTAGCGGGAACAGTACATGACACGCTGTATGGATGTGAAGGCTAGAGAAAGGTGTCAGGATGGAAGAGTGCGGCAGTCCGTCGTCTCTGCCTTTCGTATTAGAAGCGGGAAAATTGCATGACACGTTTTATAAAAGTGAAAGTTAGAGAAGCGTGTCAGGGTGGAAGAGTGTGGCGGTCCACCATCTCTGACTATTGTGTTAGATGCGGGAACAGTTCACAATACGCTGTATGAATGTGAAGGCTAAAGAAGCGTGTTAGGGTGGAAGAATGTGGCGGTCCGCCGTCGCTGCCTATTGTGTGAGAAGCGTGAACAGTACACGACACGCTGTATGGATTTGAAGGGTAGAGAAACGTGTCAAGATGGAAGAATGTGACGATCTAATTAATACATCTATTTTTTTTATTACAGACAAATCGAAAATTTTGCTCGATGGACCGGAATAAAGAGTCATTGGCGCAGGTATACAAGATCGTGAGGCACAAACGACCTATAAACATCGCGACCCCTCAAAATTCGATAAAACCGCTCAATGTTCATAATGTGGTAAAACAAACACCCACCAAATTGACACTAAACACTCCCAAAAGCGCAACTAAACCGATTGTGGTGCAAAATACGCTTGTAAACCAAGCCGCTCCAGACAATCTAAGAATTCCTCTTTTTAATACAACTTTCGACGTACCGAGGGTGCTGAATTTCGATTCCAATATACAATCCTGTTTGAAGAACATCATTTCAAGTAGGGAAAACGAAAAACTCAATTCTAGCAAAAGCTTAAGAATTAAAAGGACATCTATGGACACTCCAATCAAAGTTCTTGACCCTTCTAACCTGTCCAAGTTGCAAGGCACAGCTATCGTACGAAACCAGGTAGTTCATTATAATACTGTTACTCACGGACACCCTAGCATGAAATTGCCGCTTAAATCATCACCAGTTCCAATTTTGAATCCGCCCGACGCGAACAATGCGCCCAGGGTAAGTTCTTTATCGATTAGGAAAATCAGCAACCCTAATACTGCAACAAAAGAAGCTGTTGCGGATAAAAATATAACAACTTCACTAAGTGTAGGGTTTGTGAAGAATCCAATTGATAGCACAGCTCGACCAAATGTCCCTTTGGAACAAGTTAAACGCCCAGTTCCTCAGAAAATTGTTTTGCAACATCTCATACGCGAACACGTGTTGATGCCAACTGAGTCAAACAATAAAATCGAGACGTCAAGCGGTGTAGAGTGTGTAAAAAACATCGTTGAAAGCAAAATCGTTCATGCAAATGTTCTTGCGAAGGGAGATAAACGCACGATTCAGGTTTTGCCACATCTTGTACACAAACAAGGGTTGTCCACGGAATTAGAAAATAATAAAGTTGATACTATAAGCATTGCACAGTTTGCGAAAAATACGATTGGAAATATAATGGTTTGTGAAAGCGTGCCTCCCGAGCGTGCTAAATGCGTCATTTCGCATCAAACCGCTCCGCCACAGCTCGTACACAAACCCGATTTGTCGCCAACGCAATTGGACAAGAATAAAATGGATTCAATAAGTGTGGCGGAGTTTGCGAATGATATAATTGAAAATACAATGGTATGCGAAAATGTGTCTCCTGATAAATGCGTCATTTCGCATCAAACTGCTTTGCCGCAGCTCGCACACAAACGCGCGTTGTCCCTAACAGAGTCGGAGATAGATAAGATAGAAGTCTGCCGCTCTAACATGGAGTCAACGGAGGCCGCGAATATTTTAGTATCTCTCTCGAACAACGTAGAATCTCCAGCGAATCAACACAGCATCGAAAGTTCGTCTCCGGAAGATCAAAAATTAATTAAAGGCGCTCAAATGGCGTCGGAGCTGCATTCGAGCGATAATAGACAAGAATTGAACGTCCGTAAAGATTTAAAATATAATACGCGTGCGCAAGAGGTCAGCATAGAAGCAGAACCTATTGAAGAAGAAGATACGAAAGATTTTGTAGATTTATTTGATTCAGAAAACCCGGATTCGGTCGAGAGCGTCGATGGGTTAAAAAAATGTATTGGAATTAAAAATTATAATGTCATTTTAACAGCTTTGTGCGGGATAAGAGACATCAGAATGAAGGCAAACGCTTTAGAAGCGTTATTTTCGAAAACGAAAGAATACAAATCCACCCACACGCAGACTTTTGTTGAATTGGAAGTCGAAGCGAAGAAAATTCACGTTGAAAAACAGATAAAATCATCGTCGACACAGACGAATCTCGCGAAAAAGTCTAAAATCACGCAGACAGATCCTTTACCTGCAGAAAGACAACTCACTGAAAAAGATTCAACAGCTCTGACTCCCGTTAAAGAAGATCGAAAGCGTAACGCGGTGTGCCAGTTGACAACACCATCGCGTGTTACTAATGCGAAAAATAATCAGATTTTGGAAATGGACTTCTCGAAGGCTTCAGCACCTAATTATAAATCAATTCTCGAATATAACGAGAATGGACTATTGTGAGTATTAAAACATTTAATATTTAACTAAACTAAACACGCTTCTTTAATTTTCACATTCATACAGCGTGTCGTGCACTGTTCCCACTTCTAACACAATAGGCAGAGACAGTGGATCGCCTGACACGCTTCTCTAGCCTTCACATTCATTCAGCGTGTCGTGCACTGTTCCCGCTTCTAACACAATAGGCAGAGACGGTGGACCGCCACACTCTTCCATCCTGACACGCTCCTCTAGCCTTCACATTCATACAGCGTGTCGTGCACTGTTCCCGCTTCTAAAACAATAGGCAGTGATGGTGGATGACACTCTTCCATCCTGACACGCTTCTCTAGCCTTCACATTCGTACAGCGTGTCGTGCACTGTTCCCGCTTCTAACACAATAGGCAGAGACGGTAGACCGCCACACTCTTCCATCCTGACACGCTTCTCTAGCCTCCACATTCATACTTCCTTCTAACACAATAGGCAGAGACAGTGGATGACATACTCTTCCAGCCTGACACGTTTCTCTAGCCTTCACATTGCATTTTGTCTTCTATTGTTCCAGGGAGATCCATCTAGCGGTGTTGTCCAGGAACGTGCTGGCTGTAAGGAAATGTGGAGAAGCTCTCTGTAGCGTAGGATACTCAATCGACCAGAGGTCCCAGCCAGATGGACAGGTAATCTAATTACAATTTTCACTTTTTCTTCAGCCTATTCCCGTCCACTCCTGGACAAAGGCCTCCTCCATTCGATTCCACGCCACTCTTTTGTGCAGACTCCATCCAGGTTATTCCGACGTGTCTGTTCAGATCATCCTTCCACCGTAGTTGCGGTCGCCCTGCACTTCTCTTCGCCGTCCACGGTCTCCAAGTCAGCAGTCTTCTAGCTTCTGGCTACGTGACCTGCCCATTGCCACTGTAGAGTCGCTACAGGTGGATGATGTCAGTGACCTTTGTTTTTTCTCTCACCGTATCGTTTCTGACTCTGTCTCTTAGGCTTATTCCTAACATGGCTCTTTCCATGGCTCTTTGGGTCACTCGTAGTTTCTCGGCACTTTGTTTGGACAATGTAACAGTTTCAAGACCATAAGTACCAACTGGCAGAACGCAGGCTTCACAGACTTTTCTTTTTCTTTAATGTCTTGTGATTTCATTGTGGTCAGTGACGGTACTTCCATACAAGCTGAAAAGTTGGGCTTGCCTTAAAACATCTATAACAAAACGATGGCTTATTCTAACATGGCTCTTTGGGTCACCCGTAGTTTCTCGGCACTTAGCAAAAGGTTATTAAATTGCTTTCAGACGGCTCTGCACATGGCGTTGGTGGTCGGTTGCGGGGCTGATATCCTCTTGGAGCTGCTGAGACTGGGAGCGAGTGCGCTCTTGCCTGACGGGCACGGTGAGCCGCCCGTGTTTCTGGCCGTAAAGCCGCGCACGGCGAGGAAAGGGGCCCCGGCGGCCGCGCCACCTCCGCTTCTGCAACTGCTGGCTGCTGCGCAACCGCACGTGCTAGAGCTAGCTTGCCGACAAACAGATTCTGGAGGTAAGCTATGAATATAGGCCACTCGGTCTTTAAACTAGATGCCGTTCTCATCGCGGATAGTGCAGACGATTTTTATCATTTTCATTTATTAATTAACCCTCATGTATGGAAGTGAAACTTGGAGCTGGCAAAAGAAAGATGAAAGATACAACGCATGGGTTCGGAGCAGACTCGAAAGTGGTTCTGTGATATGGAGTCCTCACGAGGCGAGATATTCCGTTATGCTGGACAGGCTTCAGAAAAAAATTCTGAGGTATCTCTACATGAGGGAGTATGGTAGCTATCCGTGGCTCTATCCCACGGCATTTCTTTTGGGAATGCTCGGAACCAATTCTCTACACCTTGAAGAGATGGACATCTAATTACCCATTTCTTTAGATTAATTAGGGGATACTTTGAGAACTCGGCCGTACTGAAGGATGTTGGTCTTTTTGTCCCCGATAGATATCTCCGACAGCGACAGCACAGATTGTTTTACCTACCGGTGGGAAGAGCAATTAGTCTGCTGAACGCGGTTTCCTCGGAGATCGACGTCATGTTAGTGAAAGTACGTTCAGGGGACAAATATTCTTGACTTTAGAAAGTATCTTGTCTTCCTAATGTCGAACCATCACTGATGCGTTCCTGGTATTATGTTCTTCTTCTTAAAGTGCCCTGTCAGGTCCCCCCGACGTTGGCGATCACTCTGGTAAACTCTTCCCTATCCTGCGCTCTCCGGAATAGCTCCTCCACAGTTCCGATTCCCGTCCATTCCCTCACATTGCGCAGCCAAGAGATCCGCCTTCTTCCTGCCCCCCTGCGGCCCTCTATTTTTCCCTTCAATATTAGATGCAGCAGGCGATACTTCTCTCCTCGTAGAACGTGACCCAGATATGAAATCTTGCGGACTTTGATCAATGTCAGCAGCTCTCTATTTACTCCTGCACGATTCAGGACTTCTGTGTTCGTCACTCTGTCTGTCCATGGGATCCAGAACATTCTTCGGTGAAGCCACATTTCAAATGCCTCTAACCGGTTCATTGTATTTACTTTAAATGTCCATGTCTCACACCCATATAACAGAACAGACCACACATAACACCTTAACATCCTCTGTCTTAGTTTTAAGTTGACATTGTCATTGCAAAAGAGTGACTTCATTTTGTTAAATGCTGTTCTTGCTGCTTCAATCCGACATTTCAACTCTACATCTGGTCAAGGGTGTCTGTAAGCATGCTGCCGAGGTATCTGAACTTTGGCCATGTTAGAAGTCAGAAGAATCGACGTGCGTGTATGACACGCTATACGAATGTGGAGGAAGTTCGAGATGTGTGTCAGGATAGAGCAGTGTGGCAGTCCAATTCTTTGCCTACCTTTTCCGTGAAATGGCGTGATAGTTTATTGTAGGACTGATGAGTTGTTTTTGTGATGCAGGGTATACCGCTTTGATGCAGTGCGCTCGCAACGGATGGCCGGATCAGCTGGCCTTGCTGCTGGATCACACTCCTCCCTTCACCCTGACGCAGAGGCATGCTCCCACCAGGAAGACGGCTCTCGAGATGGCACAAGAAGCCCTAGCCGGTAAATTCATTTAATTTACAATGGCTTTTGATAAATAAACTAGCTAAGAACTCGATCTTGCTGGAGGATGTTGGTCTTTTAGTCCCTGATAGATATCTCCGACAGCATAGACTGTTTTACCAACTGACCGCCAGAACCAACATGCCTCTGGTGACACCGATGCGTAGAGCAATTAGTCTGCTGAACGCGGTCTCCTTGGAGATCAACGCCTTTAATATTAGTGAACGTACGTTCAGAAGACAAATACTCTTGAATTTAGAAAGTATCTTGTCTTCCTAATGTCGAACCTGGCATTATATGTTATATTTTACCTGTTCTTAATAGATGCCTTCAACATTTATGTTGTTTGTGATGTCTGTGGAGTTATCATTATTTCTTCATTTGATGTATGAATGTAGATGAAGCAAGGGAAGTGAAGGGAATGAAAGGATAGTTGAGATGATTTGGACACATCGAAAGAATGAATGAAGAAAGAATGGTAAAAAATTATATGTTTACGATGTAAATGGAACTAGAAATAGAATCGGAAGACCGAGGAAAATGTGGGACGATCAAATATTGAATGTCGGCCACGTGAGGAGTCTGAGATATCGTGCATGACACGATGTATGAATGTAGATGAATCAAGGGAAGTATATAGCAGTCCATTCTTTCTGCCTACCTCTTCGGAGAGACAGCGTGATGGTTAGTTAGTTAGTTGATAAAACAGAGCATCTTCTACAGCGCCCTTGAGATGAGTAATTCATAAAAATGGCGCTCTATAAATTATCCAATTTATTATTATTATTATAGATTGTTTTACCTACCAGCTGCCAGAACCAATCTGCCTCTGGTGACACCGGTGGGAAGAGCAATTAGTCTGCTGAACGCAGTCTCCTCGGAGATCGATGTCTTTCATATTAGTGAAAATACGTTCTGAAGACAAATAGTCTTGACTTTAGATAGTATCTTGCCTTCCTGCAGTTATTTGAAAAGGAAGAATGTATGGAACGAATGGATGAGGAAGAATGGTTGAAAAGATATATACAATTAGTGTGAATGGAAAAAGAAGTTGAAGAAGGCCAGGGAAGGCAACGGCATGACCAAATTAATCAATTACTGAAAGGCGGCCACGTTCGAGGTATGAACAATCGACAAGCATGCGTGTCACAGTGTGTGAAAGTAGAAGAGGCGCGAGGGTTTATTTATTTATACATGATACACAAATGAGATGTTACAAACGATAAAACATTTAGGCGACTCATTTGGACAGGGTTATGTCAGGATAGAACAGTGTGGCAGTCCGTCATCTCTGCCTACCCCTTCAGAGAAACGGCATGATGGTTAGTTAGATAGTTAGTTTACGTTCAGAAGACAAATACTCTTGACTTTACAGAGTATCTTGTCTTCCTAATGTCGAACCATCTCCTATGCGTTCCTGGTATTATATATTATATTATACCTATTCTCAACAGATGCCCTCAACATTAATGTTGTTATCATTATTTCTTCATTTGATGTATGAATTTAGATGAAGCAAGGGAAGTATGAGGCAATCCATTCTTTCTGCCCACCCTTTTGGAGAGACGGCGTGATGGTTAGTTAGTTGTTGGTTCGTATTTAACATTCAAGTTTTACTTTCAGGACAATCCGAAACTGGAGAATCTCGGGAAGCCTTGCAGCGCTGCGTGAACCTGCTGAAGAATGCCATCCAGCCGCCGGAAGCCGTAGCTGCTTCGTCCTCGTCACTCAATCCGATCAAACAGTACGGCATTTCCGGAGTGAAGAGAGAAGTCGGCATGATATATAGTCCCGTTTCCGACGATGAAAGTGTCGCTATGGATTGTACGGTGACAACGGTGTCTCCGTATAACGTAAAAATTGATTTTTCTCCTAACAAGACGGGAAATACCTCGTTAGCTGAAAGCATCGGACTCGAAACCACACCGAAAAGCAACAATAAAACATTAAAAACTTCTGTAAATAAAGATAAATCGTCAATGCAAGAAGTTGTCACGCCTGCAAGAAATAATAAAAGTAAAAATATCAATGTTAAAAAGCGAAAAAGCAAGATAAGAGGTTCCAATACGAAGAAGAGGATTTGTAAAGATATTCAGGGTACTAGGAGAAAGGTGACACTCGATGAACTGATGTGGAAAGATAAAATCGTCGATGAAAACGTCGCGATAACACCATCCGATGTTATTAATGTGGTAAATAAAATGGAAGAATTTGATTCTATTTGCGAAGATAAATCTATTAAGAGGAATGGAATGAAGAAGTTGAAGGGTCCGACTTCTAAACGAACCGGTAAGACGGTAAACGAAGAGAATCGATCGAAGGATTGTGCTAAAGCTCTGGTTCGCGTCAACTTTCAAAGCGTCTCGTACAGCACGCCTTTGAAAGAGATACTCCGCGATAGGTTTATTCAACCGCGCGTCATGCTGAGCAGAATCTTAAATAGGTCGGTCCGCGACGTCTTCGCGGAGGAACGCAACGGCGACGTCGCGTCCCGAAAGGACGACGCCGTCGAAGCGAAAGATCAAAACAGTTCCGACGTAGGCGTCTCTTTAACTCTCACGTACGATCAGAGCTCTTCTGCCGAATCTTTGAATGGGGATTCGATCGTTTCGCCGACACCGCAATCGGAAGAACTCGTGACCAGCACAACAGAGATCGCAGAGAAGACGATTGTTGAAGAAACGAACTGCAGCGACGTTTGCAGCAGGAAACGGAAGTACGGTATGATGACTCCGCTACAGAATAAGTGGAAGATCAAACTCAAGCTATCGTCTGATGAGTTTAATAAGGTAAATAAGAATCATGGAAAAAGGGATCTACCGGATTCGCTGACGAGCTTCTCCAAACCGGGACCCATCAAGAAGAGACGGTATTCTCTTGGAAGCATCGAACATGACCTGGAGATCATCAACAAAGCCGTGCAAATGCAGGAAAAGCCACCACCTGTTCTAACATACCTACACCTGTGTCCCAATTAAATTCAGAGATCATTAACCGTCACACTCTTCCATCCTGACACACTTCTCTAGCCTTCACATTCATACAGCGTGTCGTGCGCTGTTCCCGCTTCTAACACAATAGGCAGAGACGGTGGACTGCCACACTTCCCTAACCTCTACATTCATACAACTCCTCTACACAGGGTAGGCAGAGAGGATGAACTGCCTGGAATCATGTTAAAGTAACGGTGTTTATAATGTTATTTTATTGTTAAATAAATGCCTCGTGAATTCCATTTGTTTTCCTCAATTATTACTAACTAACCATGACGCTGCTTCTCCAGAGGGATAGGCAGAGAGCACAAACTGCCACAGTATTAACAAACCTATTTAGCTTCCGTCGCATTCACACAATGTTATATACAATTCCTCCGACTCAATAGCTGATCAATTTTGATAGTGTATCAACTTCATCAATATGATCATCTTTGATTGTGTATCAACTTCATCAATTTGATAGTGTATTAACTTCATAATTATGATGAACTTTGATAGTGTATCAACTTCATCAATTTGATAGTGTATCAACTTCATCAATATGATCACCTTTGATTGTGTATCAACTTCATCAATTTGATTGTGTATCTACTTCATCATTATGATCAACTTTGATCGTGTATGAACTTCATCAATTTGATAGTGTGTATCAACTTCATCGATATGATCAACTTTGATAGTGTATCAACTTCATCAATATGATCATCTTTGATTGTGTATCAACTTCATCAATTTGATAGTGACTTCATAAATATGATTAACTTTGATAGTGTATCAACTTCAACAATATGGTCAACATTGATCGTGTATCAACTTCATCAATTTGATAGTGTATCAACTTCAACAATATGGTCAACATTGATCGTGTATCAACTTCATCAATATGATCAATTTGATTGTATATCAACTTCATCAAAATGATCAACTTTGATAGTGTATCAACTTCATCAATCATATATATGATCAATTTGATTGTATATGATCAATTTGATTGCATATGATCAATTTGATCTATATGATCAATTTGATCGTATATTATCAAATTGATCATATATGTAGATCAAATTGATCGTATATGATCAATTTGATTGTATATGATCAATTTGATTGTATATGATCAATGTGATTGTGTATGATCAATTTGATTGTAAATGATCAATTTGATCTATATGATCAATTTGATTGCATATGATCAATTTGATTGCATATGATCAATTTGATCTATATGATCAATTTGATCGTATATTATCAAATTGATTGTATATGATCATATACGATCAAATTGATCATATACCGATTTGATCGTATATGATCAATTTGATTGTATATCTGATCATATATGATCAATTTGATCGTATATGATCAATTGATCGTATATGATCAATTTGATTGCGTGATCTAGTTCAAGAAACAATAAATACAAATAAAAACGTCTGTAATGTTGATAATATCAAAACATTTAAAACATATCATTCACTTAAAATATCATAAAACAGGTTTTCATACGTTTTACGAACTGTACTTTAGGATAGCACACGATATGTCTTTTTGTGATCTTAGAATAGCAGGGACAAAAGACGGTATCAAATAAAAGTCTTTTGATAATGTTTTTAATTATATTTTATTCTACAAAACATGTAATAAATATGACTTAAGTTGGAGGCCTCGCCTCTGGGATCAATCCGTCCATCGCCAAAGCGATGAAACGGCTTCCGTCACGACCGCGTCGAAGGCTGAACGAGGGAATCTGAGACTACGAACTAGAAAGGCATAAGCGCTACCGCTTCTCCGAAGATATCCTCAAGTCTACGACCAGGAAGCACAAAGCTGCGTCTACTGTATCGGCAATATTCGAGTAACCATAACAATGTTCCAAAAAACCCGCTGATGCTGCCAATAGCCGCGCAAAAGCGCTACAAAACTATATAATAAACGGAAACAAGATAGGTAATATAGTGTTTTTTTTAAAGGTATAACTAACTAACTAACTAACCATCACGCCGTCTCCCCGAAGGGGTAGGCAGAAAGAATGGACTGCCACAATTTTCTTTCCTGACATATTTCTCAATTCGATTCCTCAACATTCATACATCGTGTCATGCACGCGCGTCGATTTCTCTGACTCCTCACATGGCCGACATTTAATATTTGATTTATTTGATCGTGCCACGTTTTCCTCGGTCTTCCGATTCTATTTCTGGTTCCATTTACATCGTTAACGTATATTTATTTTACCATTCTTTCTTCATTCATTCTTTCCATATGTCCAAACCATCTTAATGATTCTTTCATTATTTTGTTCATGACACCATCATTCGCACCGCATTCACTTCTTATATTTTCATTCGACACTCTGTCACACACAGAGTATAAACACATTCGTTTAAGAGATCTCATTTCTACTGCTTTTATTTTACCTTCATCCTTCTTTTGCCAGTACCATGCTTCGCGTCCATGCATAAGGGTCGGTAGAAGAACACCATTGTGCACTGCCATTCTAGCTTTTTTGGATAAGTTTTTGTTTGCGATGACAACTTTAAGTGCACCATTCACTCTGTTGCCTGCCCCAACCCTTCTTTCAATATCCCTCTCCACTGTAAACATACTTCCTAAATACACAAACTTAACTACTTGCTCCAAATTTTCACCATTCAAATATATAAACAAAATTCCATAGCTATGTTACCAGAGTTAAAAATATATATTCCACGATGTTTTTTAGAACATTATTAATCTATTTAAAATGCAGTTAAGATTAGATTAAGGCTATTATACTATGTAAAGCTACTGTTTTGATACTAAAACCATGAAACCTGGTGTAGTGGCCGCTGCAACAGCGACCAGGAGCAATGGAGAGATACGCTCCATAACCCGGCAGCCCCTTATAACAAGCGCCTGGTGTAGTGGTCGCTGCAACAGCGACCAGGAGCAATGGAGAGATACGCTCCATAACCCGGCAGCCCCTTATAACAAGCGCCTGGTGTAGTGGCCGCTACAACAGCGACCAGGAGCAATGGAGAGACACGCTCCATAACCCGGCAGCCCCTTATAACAAGCGCCTGGTGTAGTGGCCGCTACAACAGCGACCAGGAGCAATGGAGAGATACGCTCCATAACCCGGCAGCCCCTTATAACAAGCGCCTGGTGTAGTGGCCGCTACAACAGCGACCAGGAGCAATGGAGAGATACGCTCCATAACCCGGCAGCCCCTTATATACGCTCCATAACCCGGCAGCCCCTTATAACAAGCGCCTGGTGTAGTGGCCGCTACAACAGCGACCAGGAGCAATGGAGAGATACGCTCCATAACCCGGCAGCCCCTTATAACAAGCGCCTGGTGTAGTGGCCGCTGCAACAGCGACCAGGAGCAATGGAGAGATACGCTCCATAACCCGGCAGCCCCTTATAACAAGCGCCTGGTGTAGTGGCCGCTGCAACAGTGACCGGCGAGCAAAGAAGCATTAGAAGTTAGAATAGAATTATAGAAAAGAAGACTCGGAGATTATATTGATCGGGATATTCCATATCGAAAAGTCTCCTTTGACGTGACCGCAAGCCACCGTACTCGAACTGAAAAGAAAAAGAAAATTCATTATAACGAAACCGTCAAGACGAGATTTTGTGAATAGAACAAAATATACAATGGAGTTCTAGTTCCGACCCTTATGTAATAATAAATGTGACCTTGTGATGAACGTGTCAAAGTCTAAAGTGATGGTATTTGAAAAGGAAGAATGTATGACGGATTGTGACATGAGTGACAACGGTGAGAAATTAGAGCAAGTTACCCAATTTGTTTAGCCGGGAAGCATGTTTACACAAGACATGGAAAAATTGAGAAAGGTATCGGCAGAAGGGTTGTGGCTGGAAACAAAATAAATGGTGCACTCAAAGTCACTACCGCAAATAGAAATATATCCACTGAAGCAAAGATGGCAGTGCACAATGGAGTTCTAGTCCCAACCCTTATGTATGGAAGTGAAGCTTGGATTTGGCAGAAGAACAATGAAAGTAGGATAAATGTCGTAGAAATGAGGTCACTAAGAAGAATGTGCGAAAAACAATGTATGATAGAATATCAAATGATGAAGTAAGAAAGGAATGTAAGGCGGATGAATACGTGATAAATAAAATCAAGAAAGGGTCACTAAGATGGTTTGGACATATGGAACGAATGGAAAAAGATGTCGAGGAAGGCCAAGGAAGACACGGCATGACCAAATTAATCAATTACTGAAAGGCGGCCATGTTCCAAGTAGGAACAATCGACGATTGTGCATTTTGCGATGTGTGAATGTAGAAGAGGCGCGAGAGCTATGTCAGGATGGAACAATGTGGCGATCCATTCTATCTGCCTAACCCTACGGGGAAACGGCATGAACGGCAGAAGTGTGGATTTCCTTGGATTTAGACTGTCCGCTATACAGAGTTGGCATATATAACTAGATACCATTTTAAAGATTGTCTAGCAGAGTTTATACTGGATTCTTTCTGGACTTTTAAGCCAGTGAAGTTTAGCCGGGTTTATTCTTAATCAAATGTCAAACCTCTTGTTATTGAAAGCCAGAATCGTGAGTCTGTCAGGATCGGAAGTCGGCTCCACAGGAGAAGAAAGCCCGTCCACTGTCACCTCCTTGCCGCTGACCATGTCGAATACCTGAAAAATAATAAATAAACTTAATTACTATGATATGTTGCATTTAATATCATGAGAACCTTCTTTTGCAGTGAGAATCTAAATCTGAAACTCTGACAAAGTATGACTGTGAAACTGGGACTCTGAAAGTGAATGTAATGAACCGGATGGAGGCGTTAGAGATGTGGATATATACAGCAGAATGCTCCGTATACCGTGGACCGATAGGGTCAGTAATGCCGACGCACTACAGAGAGCCAGAGCCAATAGAGAGCTGTTGTCCAGTGTGAACTCCTTAACATCAGAATGTAACTCTTGTGCTCCTGGTATAATGTGTCATCTATCCCGCTGCATTCCTCTCAGGCAGAGATGGACATCTTTCATACGAATGGGGCAATGTCCACTCTTGATTCTACGGATTATTCTGCCTCCTTAACGTCGGACCATTGCTCTTGTGCTCCTGGTATAATGTGTCATCTATCCCACTGCATTCCTCTCGGGCAGAGATGGACATCTTTCACACGAATGGAGCAATGTCCACTCTTGATTCTACGGAGTATTCTGCCTCCTTAACGTCGGACCATTGCTCTTGTGCTCCTGGTATAATGTGTCATCTATCCCACTGCATTCCTCTCGGGCAGAGATGGACATCTTTCATACGAATGGAGCAATGTCCACTCTTGATTCTACGGAGTATTCTGCCTCCTTAACGTCGGACCATTGCTCTTGTGCTCCTGGTATAATGTGTCATCTATCCCACTGCATTCCTCTCGGGCAGAGATGGACATCTTTCATACGAATGGAGCAATGTCCACTCTTGATTCTACGGAGTATTCTGCCTCCTTAACGTCGGACCATTGCTCTTGTGCTCCTGGTATAATGGGTCATCTATCCCACTGCATTCCTCTCGGGCAGAGATGGACATCTTTCACACGAATGGAGCAATGTCCACTCTTGATTCTACGGAGTATTCTGCCTCCTTAACGTCGGACCATTGCTCTTGTGCTCCTGGTATAATGGGTCATCTATCCCACTGCATTCCTCTCGGGCAGAGATGGACATCTTTAATACGAATGGAGCAATTTCCAAGTAGTCAGATTTAGAAAAATGCTTTAAACAAACCTTTAGCAAAGCATCGTTGCCTCGTTTGACTTCACCGTTGGCAATTAGCACCAGGGAAGCACTTCCGGGAAACCATGAACAGAAGGAGACGCTGTGATCTAAGTAGACCACCTGGAATACTTGTCTCTGTAAAAAGAAAAAGAAGATATATAATACGATGGACCGTCGCATTCTTCCATCTTGACACGCTTCTCTAGCCTTCACATTCATACAGTGTGTCGTGCACTGTTCCCACTTCTAACACAATAGGCAGAGACGGTGGATGATACACTCTGCCATCCTGACATGCTCCTCTAGCCTTCACTTCCATACGGCGTCTGGTGCACTGTTCCCACTTCTAACACAATAGGCAGAGACGGTGGATGACACACTCTTTCATCCTGTCACGCTTCTCTAGCCTTCATATCCATACAGCGTGTCGTGCATGGCTGTATCTCACCTGTGGTAGAAAGTATGTCCGTATTTCTTTATCAGCTCCCATCGAAAGGACGATGGAACCAGGAGTCTTCGTCGAGAAAGAGAGCTGCATGACAGACCAGCCGTGAGGTTCCAAGGCCGTCACCAGCGGGTCCAAATTCTTGGTTCCTACGACGGATATCAATATCACATTATCAATAATAGGTCAAATATAACGCAAAGTTTGGGATGTTAGGATGAAAGGGTTGGATGCAGGTGCCAAAATGAACAGAGCGTCATTAGACTGTCTGCTGTATGGGGAACATGAACTACAAGTATTGGTGGCTAATATGTTGTATACAAGCAGTGTGAGTGAAAAGAGAAGCCGTGGAAGACCAAGGAAAGCATAGCATTACAAAATTAATCAAATATTGAGTTGATATATAAAAAAAATAAATCTCTTCGGCCACTTACTCGTGATGGGCTCGGCCTCCGTGGTCCGGCAGACGAGGAGTTCGCCGTTCTCGCAGCCCACCACGAAGATGTTGTCTTCCAGGATGCTGCCAAAAGAAAAAGCGATATCAATAACGCGCAAAAGCAACACAAACCTAAACAATCTAAAGACACTTCATTATCGATATTGTGATGAAGATGACCAGCCATCTCTCCATCTCTTTGCTGGTCGTCCTGGTAGTCCTCTGGAGTCTCATGCATCACTTCTTCTTCTTCTCTGTTCTCCAGAGAGTTGCTGCTCCTGTGAGGTATACTCCCAGCTGTCCTTCCATCTTTTAGGAGGTCTTCCACGAGGACTATTCCCATGAGGCTGATTATGCAATGCAATATAGGGGAGTCTGGTGGTGTCCATTCTATGAACATGACCGCACCAGTCCCTTTTTCGCTGTCTGCTCCATCTTATAATATCCTCAACCTCACATATCTATCTTATTCTGGTGTTCCTCAAGCGATCTCTCAGTGTCTTCATTTTGGAAGTCCTCAAAACATGTTTGGTCCTTACTGTGTCTGCCCTTGTTTCGACGCCATATGTTATTATTGGTCTTACGCATGCTTTATAGATTCTCATATTACTCTTAATGGCCATGTCTTTGTTTTTCCATATTGTGGATTTTAGAGCGCCAGAGATTGCAGCTGCCTTGTTTATTTGGGCTTGTATTTCTTCCCGCAGATCAGCTCCTCGCACCAGGTCTATGCCTAGTAGTGGCGTTACTTCCAAACAAGCCGAAAAATGACCTAAGTGTATGTTTTATTCCACTCATATGCTCCGTATTTTATTTCACTCATACGTACCGTAGGTGAGATGCCCGCGAAATAGCCTACGTCCACATGTTTTGTTTCATGTTTTCCATGGGCTTCATATTGGGCTTGCAAAATGTAAAAGGGTCTCTGTCGCACTTATGTATTTTTGGCTTGTAATCATATAGCTAGGGGCATACTCGTATATACCAGAAGGCAACAGAGTGAATGGTGCACTTAAAGTTGTCATCGCAAACAAAAACCTATCTAAAAAAGCTAGAATGGCAGTGCACAATGGTGTTCTTCTACCGACCCTTATGTATGGAAGCGAAGCATGGAACTGGCAAAGGAAGGATGAAAGTAGAATAAATGCAGTAGAAATGAGATCTCTTAGACGAATGTGTGGATATTCTGTGTATGATAGAGTGTCGAATGAAAATATAAGAAGTGAATGCGGTGCGAATGATGGTGTCATGAACAAAATAATGAAAGGATCATTAAG
This sequence comes from Lepidostoma basale, assembly GCA_022606425.2. Lineage (NCBI taxonomy): Eukaryota > Metazoa > Arthropoda > Insecta > Trichoptera > Lepidostomatidae > Lepidostoma > Lepidostoma basale. The sequence continues at coordinate 425,470 of JAHDVF020000796.1, read as the reverse complement.
ATGGTTTGGACATATGGAAAGAATGAATGAAGAAGGAATGGTAAAAAAATTATATGTTAATGTTGTAAATGGTACCAGAAATAGAGGAAGACCAAGGAAAACGTGGCACGATCAAATAAATCAAATATTGAATGTCGGCCATGTGAGGGGTCAGAGAAATCGACGCGCGTGCATGACACGATGTATGAATGTTGAGGAAGCGAGAGAAATATGTCAGGAAAGAAAGGTGTGGCAGTCTATTCTTTCTGCCTACCCCTTCGGGGAGACGGCGTGATGGTTAGTTAGTTAGTTAGTTAGATATCTACAATATTTTGTATGGATTTGAAGCCGGGCTTTATCACTCTGAAGTATGTTACTATTGGATGTGTCACGAACATCATTTCTATTGTCAGAATGTTACCTGTCATTTACGTTATGTGCAGAAATGTTATGGAAAGAAAGATTATGCCATTTCTTTACGAACATTTATTTACAATTTGTGTTTCGGTGTTAACAAATGTATTATTATTGTCTACTTACAGGCGTGATGGTTGGAATTAAGAGTTACGACTTGAAAAGTGTCCACATACCTGTGGCTGAAGTGCATATCCGTATTATTTGGATCCGGCCACGCCCTGCGAAAGTCCAGAGCTGTGATCTCCGAAGAACTCGTCGATGTCATCCCGATAGGTCCTCGTATCTCATAACTGCAAAACAAATAAAACGTGGATTCAATTTGAAGACTAGAGAAGCGTGTCAGGATGGAAGAGTGTCATCCACCGTCTCTGCCTGTTGTGTTAGAAGCAACAGTGCACGACACGCTGTATGAATGTAAAGGCTAGAGAAGCGTGTCAGGATGGAAGAGTGTGTCATCCACCGTCTCTGCCTATTGTGTTATAAGCAACAGTGCACAATTTCTGTATGAATGTGAAGGCTAGAGAAGCGTGTCTGAATGGAAGAGTGTGTCATCCACCGTCTCTGCCTATTGTGTTAGAAGCGACAGTGCACGACACGCTGTATGAATGTAAAGGCTAGAGAAGCGAGTCAGGATGGAAGAGTGTGTCATCCACCGTCTCTGCCTATTGTGTTAGAAGCGGAAACAGTGCACGCTTGCTGTATGAATGTGAAGGCTAGAGAAGTGTGTCAGAATGGAAGAGTGTGTCATCCACCGTCTCTGCCTATTGTGTTAGAAGCGACAGTGCACGACACGCTGCATGAATGTGAAGGCTAGAGATGCGTGTCAGGATGGAAGAGTGTGTCATCCACCGTCTCTGCCTATTGTGTTAGAAGCGGAAACAGTGCACGCTTGCTGTATGAATGTGAAGGCTAGAGAAGCGCGTCGGGATGGAAGAGTGTGTCATCCATCGTCTCTGCCTATTGTGTTAGAAGCGACAGTGCACGATTTCTGTATGAATGAATGTGAAGGCAAGAGAAGCGCGTCAGGATTGAAGAGTGTGTCATCCATTGTCTCTGCCTATTGTGTTAGAAGCGACAGTGCATGATACGCTGTATGAATGTGAAGACTAGAGAATCGCGTCAGGATGGAAGAGTGTGTCATCCAACATCTCTGCCTATTGTGTTAGAAGCGACAGTGCACGATACGCTGTATGAATGTGAAGGCTAGAGAAGCGTGTCAGGATGGAAGAGTGTGTCATCCAACATCTCTGCCTATTGTGTTAGAAGCAGGAACAATGCACGATTGCTGTATGAATGTGAAGGCTAGAGAAGCGTGTCAGGATGGAAGAATGCCTACCATATGTAAAGGTCAAAGGTGGATGCAGCCATATTGATGTTCCAGAATGACACTTTACTACCAGATTCGCAGATGACCAGCATCTGAAAGATTAAAATTAATTCTTGAAAAGGTAAATTTCTTCAATTTTAACCAAAATATATTATATGACAACTTCAAGTGCACCATTCACTCTGTTGCCTGCCCCAACCCTTCTTTCAATATCCCTTTCCACTGTAAACATACTACCCAAATACACAAATCCAAAATATCTTAGTGACCCTTTCTTAATTATATTTATCACGCATTCATCCGCTTACATTCCTTTTTTACTTCATCATTAGATATTCTATCGTACATTATTTTTAGACACATTCTTCTAAGTGACCTCTAAGCTCACCTGACTATTGGATAGGTTCTGATCTCCGAAAAGGGTCTCAATCTGTTTCTGCGTCAGCCAGATGAGGATGTCTCCGTGGCAGGGCTTCTGCGGCACCTCCTCCCGTCCGACCAGCACCGTCTCCGGACCCTGAAGATTCCACACGGATATCTCGCCTGCGACAATACAGAATCGGATCAAACAGATGCAGAAGATATTAATGTAGTGCGAATGAAAGTATAAATAGAGTTCTGAAATTGGATGAGAACAATATGAGAGAAAGCTAAAATGGCAGTGCACAACGAGACCCCGACGTGCGTGTATGATTCGCTGTATGAATGTGGAGGAATCTAGAGAGGTGTGTCAGGATAGAGTAGTGTGGCGGTCCATTCTCTCTGCCTACCTGTGACTGTAGAGGAAGCTAGAAGAGCAGGCATCCGGGGATGGAAGGAGACAGCCGAGAGGCACGGAGACTTGGCCAACTCCGATTGGAAGACCAGCTTCTCATCATGTCCACTGCAAAAGTAAACCTAATTGTGTAGCAATGATTTTGGATATAAATACTCTTAATTGTCAGACCATTGCTCTTGTGCTCCTGGTATAATGTGTCATCTATCCCGCTGCATTCCTCTCGGGCAGAGATGGACATCTTTCATACGAATGGAGCAATGTCCACTCTTGTTTCTACGGAGTATTCTGCCTCCTTAACGTCGGACCATTGCTCTTGTGCTCCTGGTATAATGTGTCATCTATCCCACTGCATTCCTCTCGGGCAGAGATGGACATCTTTCATACGAATGGAGCAATGTCCACTCTTGATTCTACGGAGTATTCTTATTGAAGAAGGAAAGCTTACCTTTTGATGTAGATATGGATGTGGCTCTTGTGATGGCACCACTCTTCATGTTGCCCCACCCAACACGAGGAGTAGCCCACGGCTAGCATGTTCCCGGTGCTGCTCCAGGAAAGCCCGGAAACCTGGAGCTAGAACAAGACCATTATTGACACCTTCCATACTATTAATTATTATTTTAACACAAAGCCAAGGTCAATTTGTCACCGACTCACAAAGCCGGCAATTCTCCGGTTTATCTTTGAAGTGATTTTTTTACATTAAAACTGAATGACATTAACTTTATTCATAAGAATGACAGAAATAAGTATATTCCGGTTACCGATTTCAGTATAAAATATAATAATCACAATTTATTTCACATTATAAAGTGTGAAAAAATGAAGCATAAAAGACCGTGTGTACCTTCGTTGTTAAGGCGTCTTCCGTTGAGGCAACCATGCTGTCGTGCTTGTTCGCTTCGTCGTGAACAGCCGGCTTCACTGTTTGCAGGAGTTTCACGCGCGGATCGAAGCGTTCCTCATCACAATAAGGATTGTAGCTGTAATGCCAATTAACAAAATGTTAATAACAAGCTTCTTTAGCCTTTACATTCATACAGCGTGTCGTGCACTGTTTCCACATCTAACACAATAGGAAAATACGATGGATGACACGCTCTTCCATCCTGACACGCTTCTCTAGCCTTCACATTCATACAGCGTGTCGTGCACTGTTCCCACTTCTAACACAATAGGCAGAGACCGTGGATGACACAATCTTCCATCCTGACACGCTTCTCTAGCCTTCACATTCGTTCAGCGTGTCGTGCACTGTTCCCGCTTCTAACACAATGGGCAGAGACAATGGATGACACACTCTTCCATCCTGACACGCTTCTCTAGCCTTCACATTCATACAGCGTGTCGTGCACTGTTCCCATTTCTAACACAATAGGCAGAGACAATGGATGACAGACTCTTCCATCCTGACACGCTTCTCTAGCCTTCACATTCGTACAGAGTGTCGTGCACTGTTTCTGCTTCTAACACAATAGGAAAATACGATGGATGACACGCTCTTCCATCCTGACACGCTTCTCTAGCCTTCACATTCGTACAGTGTTTTGTGCACTGTTTCCGCTTCTAACACAATAGGCAGAGACCGTGGATGACACAATCTTCCATCCTGACACACTTCTCTAGCCTTCATTTCAATACAGCGTGTCGTGCACTGTTCTCACTTCTAAAACAAAAGGCAGAGACAATGGATGACACACTCTTCCATCCTGACACGCTTCTCTAGCCTTCACATTCGTACAGCGTGTCGTACACTGCTCCCGATTCTAACACAATAGGAAGAGACGATGGATGACACACTCTTCCATCTTGACACGCTTCTCTAGCCTTCACATTAATACAGCGTGTCGTGCACTGTTTTAGCTTCTAATACAATAGGCAGAGACAATGGATGACAGACTCTTCCATCCTGACACGCTTCTCTAGCTTTCACAATCATACAGCGTGTCGTGCACTGTTCCCATTTCTAACACAATAGGCAGAGACAATGGATGACACGCTCTTCCATCCTGACACGCTTCTCTAGCCTTCACGTTCATACAGCGTGTCGTGCACTGTTCCCACTTCTAACACAATAGGCAGAGACAATGGATGACAGACTCTTCCATCCTGACACGCTTCTCTAGCCTTCACGTTCATACAGCTTGTCGTGCACTGTTCCCACTTCTAACACAATAGGCAGAGACAATGGATGACACACTCTTCCATCCTGACACGCTCCTCTAGCCTTCACATTTATACAGCGCATCGTGCACTGTCCCTTCTAACACAATAGGCAGAGACGGTGGATGACACACTCTTCCATCCTGACACGCTTCTCTAGCCTTCACATTCATACAGCCTGTCGTGCACTGTTCCCACTTCTAACACAATAGGCAGAGACCGTGGATGACACAATCTTCCATCCTGACACGCTTCTCTAGCCTTTACATTCGTACAGCGTGTCGTGCACTGTTTCCGCTTCTAACACAATAGGCAGAGACGGTGGATGACACACTCTTCCATCCTGACACGCTTCTCTAGCCTTCACATCCATACAGCGTGTCGTGCACTGTCGCTTCTAACACAATAGGCAGAAACAGTGGATGACACACTCTTCCATCCTGACACGCTTCTCTAGCCTTCACATTCGTACGGCGTGTCGTGCACTGTTCCCGCTTCTAACGCAATAGGCAGAGACGTAACTTACTTCCTAAATATGTCATTTTGATTAAGAGACAACTCCTTGAGCACCAGTGGAGCAATACCCTGGAGCCAAGCAGATAGGCCGGGAGGCGTGGCCACTCTCTCAGGCATCTTGAATGACTCCGTTTGGACCTATGACACAATAACATGAAATAACACGAATAATAAATTATCTCTCTCGCACCAACAAATGTAGAAGTAGCGATACTCAGACATGAAGAGTGTTTATGAGACAGTTCTACATTCTTTACTCTTTAACAACTAACTAACTAACTATCACGCCGTCTCTCCGAAGGGGTAGGCAGAAATAATGAACTGCCACACTTTTCTTTCCTGACATATTTCTCTCGCTTAACATTCATACATCGCGTCATGCACGCGCGTCAATTTCTCTGACTCCTCACGTGGCCGACATTCAATATTAGATTTATTTGATTGTGCCACGTTTTCTTCGGTCTTCCGATTCTATTTCTGGTTCCATTTACATCGTTAACATATAATTTTGTACATATTACAAGTGTGCGCGGGAGATGCCTATTGGTGGCGATGAGGTTCGCAACCCATCACACCGCGTCTCCCGCGGGGTGAAAAGAGAAGGATGGAGTGCCGCATCAGTAAAAGTGTGACAGTCCATTCTTTCTGCCTACCCTTTCGGGGAGACGGCGTGTAGTTAGTTAGTTATCATATAATTTTTTACCATTCTTTCTTCATTCATTCTTTCCATGTGTCCAAACCATCTTAATGATCCTTTCATTATTTTGTTTATAACACCATCATTCGCAACGCATTCACTTCTTATATTTTCATTCGGCTCTCTATCATACACAGAGTATCCACATATTCGTTTGAGAGATCTCATTTCTACTGCATTTATTCTGCTCTCATTCTTCTTTTGCCAGTTCCATGCTTCGCTTCCATACATAAGAGAAGGTAAAAGAACACCATTGTGCACTGCCATCCTAGCTTGTTTGCGATGCCAACTTTAAGTACACCATTCACTCTGTCGCCTGCCCCAACCCTTCTTTCAATATCCCTCTCCACTGTAAACATACTACCCAAATACACAAACTCATCTACTTGCTCCAGAAAATAAATTGATTTAATTAGACCAAAAGGTCCGTGCATTCTGTTTCTAGGCAAATCAGTTGGATACCTTTTGTACAGGGCGTTCGTTATATAGTTTCTACTCACGGCTACACTTTGGGAACTTCCCGCTGAAGTTCCAGACTCCGCGGTGGCGAATTCCCTCGTCTGCGATCCTGCCTCTGTGGAAGTCCTGAAAGATAACATCTTCTCTTGAACAATGCCATAAAACTTCAAATTGATTAATTAAAATCAAATGATTTTAACCCTTTCTTCCCTGTGATGTGTATCTTCTACACGTAGCTTCTAATAACCATCAATATCTCTATACATATAATAAATACAAGCTTAAGATTTTAGGTATTCCTCCATCATATATTTACGCATTGATTTAAAAAATAATATTAATAATAATCAGAATTCATCGGGTACATCGGAGGTATTTTGTGAACATCGGAAACAAAATTCGTAGCGCTGAGTGCGCGACACTATATTCGCATCTCACTCTTGCATACTTCACTGTGGAAGCGCGAGGAGCTCAATGTTCTCACAGCCCGGCAGTAGCTCTCGGGCTTGAAACCAGAGTGGACCTATGCCCGTTCCGTGAGCGTTGCCAGATGTTTTTTTTATGTTTTCACCAAATAAATCTCAATTATTATAATTTTTGACTTCAATTATAATTAATTAAGTGGATTAGCTATGAATGTTCTTATTTTTCCGATTTAAAATGGCTAATTTTTGATTGGGTACTGACTAGCCAACACAGGAACGCGCGTTTTTATTTTAGCAAGGGAAAGATTAATTAATTTGGTCTGGTGTAGAATTCACATGGCAATAAAATGCCAATCGCACACCAAAAGAGCCTATCCAAAAAAGCTTAAATGGAGTGCACAGTGGTGTTCTTGTGCCGACCCTTTTGTACGGAAGCGAAGCATGGAACTGGTAATGGATGAAAGTAGAATAAATGCCGTAGAAATGAGGTCTCTTATACGAATGTGTGGATACTCTGTGTATGATAGAGTGTCGAATGAAAATATAAGAAGTGAATGCGGTGCGAATGATGGTGTCATGAACAAAATAATGAAAGGATCATTAGGATGGTTTGGACACGTGGGAAGAATGATAAAAAAAATATTTCTAAAAAACAGATGTTTTCATTCGTATTAATTATGTAATATAGAGTTTTACATCATTGTTCTAGAAATCAAATGATTTTACTTAAATATTTTATGTACTGAAGTGAAGCATGGAACTGGCAAAAGAAGGATGAAAGCGGGATAAACTCCGTAGAAATGAGATCACTAAGAAGAATGTGCGGGAAAACGTTGTATGATAGAATACCGAATGATGAAATAAGAGAGAAATGTAAGGCAGATGACTGCACCGTGGATAAAATTAAAAAAGGATCCCTGAGATGGTTTGGACTTATGGAACGAATGCATGAGAGAAGAATGGTCAAAAAGTTGTACACAAGCAGCAGCGTGAGTGGGAAAAGAAGCCGAGGACAACCGAGGAAAACATGACATGACCAAATTAATCAATTACTAAAAGACGACCACATTCGAAGTCGGAATAATCGACGTGCGTGCATGGTGCGATTTATGAATGTAGAGGAAGCCCGAGAGGTATGCCAGGACAGAGCATTGTGGCGATCCATCCTCTCTGCCTACCCCTCCGGGGAAATGGCGTGATGGTTAGTTATTTATTCTTTTATGTAAGGAAGTGAAGCATGGAACTGGCAAAAGAGAGGGTAGGCAGAGAAGATGAACTGCCATACTGTTCTGTCCTGACACATGTCTCTAGCTTCCTATACATTCTTACATCGTAATATGCACTCTCATTGATTTTTCCGACATTTTCCTTTAAGTATTTGATTAATTCTGTCATGCAATGCTTTCCTTGGTCTTCCACGGCTTCTCTTTCCACTCACACTGCTTGTATATAATATTTTAACCATTTTAATCTCGTCCATTCGTTCCATATGTCAAAACCATCACAGCGATCCTTTTTTAAATTGTATTTATGATGCAATCATCTGCCTTACATTTCTTCCTTATTCCGTCGTTCGGTATTGTTTTCCTTCAAAATTATTCTCTTTGATCAAATTTCTACGACATTTGTCCTTCTTTTGCCAGTTCCAAGCTTTATTTCCATACATAAGGGTATATAACTGATGTTTTATATGCTAGATAGAATAAAATATGCATTGAACGATTAATGACGTCGGATGTATAAAAAATGACAGTACAGTTACGAATGGTATATATACGAGCTTTAAGTCAAAAATTCACTTCTCTGTCTTCCAGTTCGATGCAAATCCCACAACATCGCTTTCGCAATTGGTAAACATCGTCCGACAATGCAAAATTTCAAATCCTATCCCAAAAGGCACTCGGTTACTATGTCAACAAAAGAACACGGACAAGTGACAGGTGAATGCGACTGGGCGGTCTCGACTCCACCCCCTGCGCGCGCGCCTCCGATTGCGGTCCGAAGCGCGCATGTGACAAAATGGCGTCGCCCCAATGCGCAGAACTTTCAAATTGAAATTAAACGGTAAATTACCAATATGAATGCAAGATGTCTCAAAAGAAAGTTTATATTTAGTTGATTTATCGGGAAAATGTTTATTAATTATTAAAGAACACAATTTAGGAATGGAACTGGCATAAAAAGGATGAGAGCAGAATAAATACGGTAGATGTGAGGTCCCTAAGACGTATGTGTAGTAGAACGACGTACGACAGACTCTCAAATGATGATATAAGAAAGGAATGTAGAGCGGAAGAAGGTATTATGAAAGGATCGCTGCGTTGGTTCGGACATATGGAGCGCATGGATGGAGAAATAATGGTTAAAAACAACAACAAACCATCACGCCGTTTCTCCGCAAGGGTAGGTAGAGAGAATGGATCGCCACACTACTCTATCCTGACACATCTCTCTAGCTTTCTCCACATTCATACAACGAATCATAAACGCACTTCCGACTTCTAGCATGACCAACTTTTAAAATTTGATTAATTTGGTCACACCATGTTTTCCTCGGTCTGCCTCGACTCCGTACTCCATTTACAACATTAACGTATACTTTCTTGACCATTCTTTCTCCATCTATACGCACCACGTGTCTGAACCAACGCAGCGATCCTTTCATAATACCTTCTTCCGTTCTACATTCCTTTCTTATATCAGCATTTGAGATTATGTCGTACTTCATTGTATCACACATACGTCTTAGAGACCTCATCTTTACCACATTTATTCTGTTCTTATCCTTCTTCTGCCAGTTCCATGATACACTTCCATACATTAGGGTTGGGACCAGAACTCCATTGTGAACGGCCGTTTTCGCTTTCATTGATAAATTACACAATTTGGGAATTTAACTAACTAACTAACCATCACTCCATCTCTCCGAAGGAATAGGCAGAAATAATTGACTGCCACACTTTACTTTCCTGACATATTTCTCTCGTTTACTCAACATTCATACATGGTGTCATGCACGCCCGCGAATTTATCTGACTCCTCACGTGACCGACACTCAATATTTGATTTATTTGATCGTGCCACGTTTTCCTCGGTCTTCCTCTCTTTCTAGTTCCATTTATATCGTTAACATATAATTTTTTTACCATTCTTTCTTCATTCATTCTTTCCATGTGTCCAAACCATCTTAATATTCCTTTCATTATTTTGTTCATAACACCACCATTCGCACCGCATTCATTCACTTCTTATATTTATACCTTCGCTATAATATTGGTGTGATAATGTGTTATACCTTCTCTATAATATTGGTGTGGTAATGTGTTATACCTTCTCTATAATATTGGTGTGGTAATGTGTTATACCTTCTCTATAATATTGGTGTGGTAATGTGTTATACCTTCTCTATAATATTGGTGTGATAATGTGTTATACCTTCTCTATAATATTGGTGTGATAATGTGTTATACCTTCTCTATAATATTGGTGTGATAATGTGTTATACCTTCTCTATAATATTGGTGTGATAATGTGTTATACCTTCTCTATAATATTGGTGTGATGATGTGTTATACCTTCTCTATAATATTGGTGTGATGATGTGTTATACCTTCTCTATAATATTGGTGTGATGATGTGTTATACCTTCTCTATAATATTGGTGTGATGATGTGTTATACCTTCTCTATAATATTGGTGTGATGATGTGTTATACCTTCTCTATAATATTGGTGTGATGATGTGTTATACCTTCTCTATAATATTGGTGTGATGATGTGTTATACCTTCTCTATAATATTGGTGTGATGATGTGTTATACCTTCTCTATAATATTGGTGTGATGATGTGTTATACCTTCTCTATAATATTGGTGTGATGATGTGTTATACCTTCTCTATAATATTGGTGTGATGATGTGTTATACCTTCTCTATAATATTGGTGTGATGATGTGTTATACCTTCTCTATAATATTGGTGTGATAATGTGTTATACCTTCTCTATAATATTGGTGTGATAATGTGTTATACCTTCTCTATAATATTGGTGTGATGATGTGTTATACCTTCTCTATAATATTGGTGTGATGATGTGTTATACCTTCTCTATAATATTGGTGTGGTAATGTGCTACACCTTCTCTATAATATTGGTGTGATGATGTGTTATACCTTCTCTATAATATTGGTGTGATGATGTGTTATACCTTCTCTATAATATTGGTGTGATGATGTGTTATACCTTCTCTATAATATAGTGTGATGATGTGTTATACCTTCTCTATAATATTGGTGTGATGATGTGTTATACCTTCTCTATAATATTGGTGTGATGATGTGTTATACCTTCTCTATAATATTGGTGTGATGATGTGTTATACCTTCTCTATAATATTGGTGTGGTAATGTGATAAACCTTCTCTATAATATTGGTGTGGTTATGTGTTATACCTTCTCTATAATATTGGTGTGATAATGTGTTATACCTTCTCTATAATATTGGTGTGGTAATGTGTTATACCTTCTCTATAATATTGGTGTGGTAATGTGTTATACCTTCTCTATAATATTGGTGTGATGATGTGTTATACCTTCTCTATAATATTGGTGTGATGATGTGTTATACCTTCTCTATAATATTGGTGTGGTGGTAATGTGCTACACCTTCTATAATATTGGTGTGGCTATGTGTTATACCTTCTATAATATTGGTGTGATAATGTGTTATACCTTCTATAATATTGGTGTGGTAATGTGTTATACCTTCTCTATAATATTGGTGTGGTAATGTGTTATACCTTTCTCTATAATATTGGTGTGATGATGTGTTATTATACCTTCTCTATAATATTGGTGTGATGATGTGTTATACCTTCTATAATATTATGTGGTAATGTGCTACACCTTTCTCTATAATATTGGTGTGGTTATGTGTTATACCTTCTCTATAATATTGGTGTGGTAATGTGTTATACCTTTCTATATTATTGGTGTGGTAATGTGTTATACCTTCTATAATATTGGTGTGGTAATGTGTTATACCTTTCTATAATATTGGTGTGGTAAATGTGTTATACCTTACCTTCAAAATTGGTGTGATAATGTGTTATACCTTCTCTATAATATTGTGTGATGATGTGTTATACCTTCTCTATAATATTGGTGTGATGATGTGTTATACCTTCTCTATAATATTGGTGTGATGATGTGTTATACCTTCTCTATAATATTGGTGTGATGATGTGTTATACCTTCTCTATAATATTGGTGTGGTAATGTGCTACACCTTCTCTATAATATTGGTGTGGTTATGTGTTATACCTTCTCTATAATATTGGTGTGATAATGTGTTATACCTTCTCTATAATATTGGTGTGGTAATGTGTTATACCTTCTCTATAATATTGGTGTGGTAATGTGTTATACCTTCTCTATAATATTGGTGTGGTAATGTGTTATACCTTCTCTATAATATTGGTGTGGTAATGTGTTATACCTTCTCTATAATATTGGTGTGATAATGTGTTATACCTTCTCTATAATATTGGTGTGATAATGTGTTATACCTTCTCTATAATATTGGTGTGATGATGTGTTATACCTTCTCTATAATATTGGTGTGATAATGTGTTATACCTTCTCTATAATATTGGTGTGGTTATGTGTTATACCTTCTCTATAATATTGGTGTGATGATGTGTTTTACCTTCTCTATAATATTGGTGTGATGATGTGTTATACCTTCTCTATAATATTGGTGTGGTGATGTGTTATACCTTCTCTATAATATTGGTGTGGTTATGTGTTATACCTTCTCTATAATATTGGTGTGATGATGTGTTATACCTTCTCTATAATATTGGTGTGATGATGTGTTATACCTTCTCTATAATATTGGTGTGATGATGTGTTATACCTTCTCTATAATATTGGTGTGATGATGTGTTATACCTTCTCTATAATATTGGTGTGATGATGTGTTATACCTTCTCTATAATATTGGTGTGGTGATGTGTTATACCTTCTCTATAATATTGGTGTGGTTATGTGTTATACCTTCTCTATAATATTGGTGTGATGATGTGTTATACCTTCTCTATAATATTGGTGTGATGATGTGTTATACCTTTTCTATAATATTGGTGTGATGATGTGTTATATCTTCTCTATAATATTGGTGTGATGATGTGTTATACCTTCTCTATAATATTGGTGTGATGATGTGTTATACCTTCTCTATAATATTGGTGTGGTGATGTGTTATACCTTCTCTATTGTATTGGTGTGGTATGTGTTATACCTTCTCTATAATATTGGTGTGGTTATGTGTTATACCTTCTCTTTAATATTGGTGTGATGTATACCTTCTCTATAATATTGGTGTGATGATGTGTTATACCTTCTCTATAATATTGGTTTGTATTGTGTTGTACCTTCTCTATAATATTGGTGTGATGATGTTTATACCTTTTCTATAATGTTGGTGTGATAATGTGTTATACCTTCTCTATAATATTGGTGTGGTAATGTTGCCTTCTCTATAATATTGTGTGGTGATGTGTTATACCTTCTCTATAATATTGGTGTGGTGATGTGTTATACCTTCTCTATAATATTGGTGTGGTGATGTGTTATACCTTCTCTTTAATATTGGTGTGATGATGTGTTATACCTTCTCTATAATATTGGTGTGATGATGTGTTATACCTTCTCTATAATATTGGTGTGATGATGTGTTATACCTTCTCTATAATATTGGTGTGATGATGTGTTATACCTTCTCTATAATATTGGTGTGATGATGTGTTATACCTTCTCTATAATATTGGTGTGGTGATGTGTTATACCTTCTCTATAATATTGGTGTGGTTATGTGTTATACCTTCTCTATAATATTGGTGTGGTAATGTGTTATACCTTCTCTATAATATTGGTGTGGTGATGTGTTATACCTTCTCTATAATATTGGTGTGGTTATGTGTTATACCTTCTCTATAATATTGGTGTGGTGATGTGTTATACCTTCTCTATAATATGGTGTGGTGATGTGTTATACCTTCTCTATAATATTGGTGTGGTGATGTGTTATACCTTCTCTATAATATTGGTGTGATGATGTGTTATACCTTCTCTATAATATTGGTGTGATGATGTGTTATACCTTCTCTATAATATTGGTGTGATGATGTGTTATACCTTCTCTATAATATTGGTGTGATGATGTGTTATACCTTCTCTATAATATTGGTGTGATGATGTGTTATACCTTCTCTATAATATTGGTGTGATGATGTGTTATACCTTCTCTATAATATTGGTGTGATGATGTGTTATACCTTCTCTATAATATTGGTGTGATGATGTGTTATACCTTCTCTATAATATTGGTGTGATGATGTGTTATACCTTCTCTATAATATTGGTGTGATGATGTGTTATACCTTCTCTATAATATTGGTGTGGTAATGTGCTACACCTTCTCTATAATATTGGTGTGGTTATGTGTTATACCTTCTCTATAATATTGGTGTGATGATGTGTTATACCTTCTCTATAATATTGGTGTGGTGATGTGTTATACCTTCTCTATAATATTGGTGTGGTAATGTGTTATACCTTCTCTATAATATTGGTGTGATGATGTGTTATACCTTCTCTATAATATTGGTGTGATAATGTGTTATACCTTCTCTATAATATTGGTGTGGTAATGTGTTATACCTTCTCTATAATATTGGTGTGGTAATGTGTTATACCTTCTCTATAATATTGGTGTGGTAATGTGTTATACCTTCTCTATAATATTGGTGTGGTAATGTGTTATACCTTACCTTCAAAATTGGTGTGATAATGTGTTATACCTTCTCTATAATATTGGTGTGATGATGTGTTATACCTTCTCTATAATATTGGTGTGGTGATGTGTTATACCTTCTCTATAATATTGGTGTGGTTATGTGTTATACCTTCTCTATAATATTGGTGTGGTTATGTGTTATACCTTCTCTATAATATTGGTGTGGTAATGTGTTATACCTTCTCTATAATATTGGTGTGATAATGTGTTATACCTTTTCTATAATATTGGTGTGATAATGTGTTATATCTTCTCTATAATATTGGTGTGATGATGTGTTATACCTTCTCTAAATATTGGTGTGATAATGTGTTATACCTTCTCTATAATATTGGTGTGGTAATGTGTTATACCTTCTCTTTAATATTGGTGTGATGATGTGTTATACCTTCTCTATAATATTGGTGTGATGATGTGTTATACCTTCTCTATAATATTGGTGTGATGATGTGTTATACCTTCTCTATAATATTGGTGTGATGATGTGTTATACCTTCTCTATAATATTGGTGTGATGATGTGTTATACCTTCTCTATAATATTGGTGTGATGATGTGTTATACCTTCTCTATAATATTGGTGTGATGATGTGTTATACCTTCTCTATAATATTGGTGTGATGATGTGTTATACCTTCTCTATAATATTGGTGTGATGATGTGTTATACCTTCTCTATAATATTGGTGTGATGATGTGTTATACCTTCTCTATAATATTGGTGTGATGATGTGTTATACCTTCTCTATAATATTGGTGTGGTGATGTGTTATACCTTCTCTATAATATTGGTGTGGTTATGTGTTATACCTTCTCTATAATATTGGTGTGGTTATGTGTTATACCTTCTCTATAATATTGGTGTGATGATGTGTTATACCTTCTCTATAATATTGGTGTGATGATGTGTTATATCTTCTCTATAATATTGGTGTGATGATGTGTTATACCTTCTCTATAATATTGGTGTGATGATGTGTTATACCTTCTATAATATTGGTGTGGTAATGTGTTATACCTTCTCTATAATATTGGTGTGATAATGTGTTATATCTTCTCTATAATATTGGTGTGATGATGTGTTATACCTTCTCTATAATATTGGTGTGATGATGTGTTATACCTTCTCTATAATATTGGTGTGGTAATGTGTTATACCTTCTCTATAATATTGGTGTGGTAATGTGCTACACCTTCTCTATAATATTGGTGTGATGATGTGTTATACCTTCTCTATAATATTGGTGTGATGATGTGTTATACCTTCTCTATAATATTGGTGTGATGATGTGTTATACCTTCTCTATAATATAGTGTGATGATGTGTTATACCTTCTCTATAATATTGGTGTGATGATGTGTTATACCTTCTCTATAATATTGGTGTGATGATGTGTTATACCTTCTCTATAATATTGGTGTGATGATGTGTTATACCTTCTCTATAATATTGGTGTGATAATGTGTTATACCTTCTCTATAATATTGGTGGGGTAATGTGTTATACCTTACCTTCAAAATTGGTGTGATAATGTGTTATACCTTCTCTATAATATTGGTGTGATAATGTGTTATATCTTCTCTATAATATTGGTGTGATGATGTGTTATACCTTCTCTATAATATTGGTGTGATGATGTGTTATACCTTCTCTATAATATTGGTGTGATAATGTGTTATACCTTCTCTATAATATTGGTGTGGTAATGTGTTATACCTTCTCTATAATATTGGTGTGGTAATGTGTTACACCTTCTCTATAATATTGGTGTGGTTATGTGTTATACCTTCACTCTCAAATCATCAAAAAATAAAGTCAGTTTATTTAAGTATATATTTTATTTTCCTTAAAAATATCTTACATAACAAATGAGGGTCCGGAATGGAACCAAGTATCATAATATTAACAGAATAAAGACTAATCATTTCAATTCGTGATATATTAAAAGGGCCAGCTGAAAAGAATGTTTACAAGAGATGGAATCAACAATTTTTGGTAAGCTTACATGAGATGAAATGGCCATTTCACTATATTATGAATTTTAAACTAGCTATATACACTTCAAACATATCTGTCTGAAGGTAGCGTTATCAGCACCCTTCATGAGACAAAGTATTTCATTACTTTCTTCCATCCTGACACGCTTCTCTAGCCTTCACATTCATACAGTGTATCGTGCACTGTGGCTTCTAACACAATAGGCAGAGACGGTGGACTGCCACACTCTTCCATCCTGACACGCTTCTCTAGCCTTCACATTCATACAGCATGTCGTGCACTGTTCCCACTTCTAACACAATAGGCAGAGACGATGGATGACACACTCTTCCATCCTGACTCTTCCATCCTGTCGCTTCTAACACAATAGGCAGAGACGGTGGACTGCCACACTCTTCCATCCTGACACGCTTCTCTAGCCTTCACATTCATACAGTGTATCGTGCACTGTCGCTTCTAACACAATAGGCAGAGACGGTGGACTGCCACACTCTTCCATCCTGACACGCTTCTCTAGCCTTCACATTCATACAGCGTGTCGTGCACTGTCGCTTCTAACACAATAGGCAGAGACGGTGGACTGCCACACTCTTCCATCCTGACACGCTTCTCTAGCCTTCACATTCATACAGCGTGTCATGCACTGTCGCTTCTAACACAATAGGCAGGGACGATGGATGACATACTCTTCCATCCTGACACGCTTCTCTATCCTTTTTATCGTGTTTTCATTCTTTATAAAATAAGATGGGTGAAAATTATGAAGTATTGCTTGTAGAGATAGCGATATTATACGTCTCTCTCTAAACACAACCATTAAACCTTCGTTTCTAGTGAAGATTTCTCGTTAAGACAGAATAATGAAAGAGACAACGCTTCACGGAAGCAAATGTTTTGTCTTTTGACACGATATTGCTTGTCCTGCCATTGCAGGACTGACGAACGCATCTATAAGACCTGTGTGCGACCAATTCTTACATATGGCATTGAATCGAGGGCAGACACTGTCAAGACAAAGAGCATGCTCAGGACAACACTCCGCGCTATAGCTGGCAAGACCCTACGTGATCGAGTTAGGAATACAGCAATCCGAGAAATCTGCGAGGTCCAAGATGTGGTCAGATGGGGACGTCAAAGACGGCAATACTGGCATCAACACGTAGAAAGGATGAGCTCAAATAGGACACCACACATAGCTCTCCGTGGAACGCCAAACCGACAACGCCGACGAGGAAGACCCCCGGAACGGTGGAGAGAAAGCTGGAGTTCAGCGTCTCAAGAGGACCCGCCTAAATTAACAGACTCCTGAGTCTACCAAAAGTGAAGAAGAAGTAGCATATATACATCTTCCAAAAGGGCGGAATGGGGAATGTTGTATTACATAAAGCGATCGCTTAACCCAATCAATGATATAAGTCCTGTTAACGCCTCGACCACCATATTCTGTTTCCAATTTGCGTCTTCGCTCTATTGAGATACAATTAATCCTTATATTATATTTAATGGAAGTGACACGCTTCACCTTGCTGAGGCAACATCAAATGTTTGATAAAGCTAAGTGTGACATTTTTGCTGTTTCTTTTGGATGCCATAATGGCCTTTAATGTGTGAGTTTCCCGTTGCTTTCTACATTTGTATACATCAGGTTATTTGAACCCAATTACTGTAAACAATTTTTTAGCTTTTGATTCTCGTGACATGTGATAGGTAGCTAATCTAGTGCCATTTTATTATCACGTGAATTCTAAATGGTGATCTTCTACCAACCCTTACTTATGGAAGCGAAGCATGGAACTGGCAAAAGAAGGATGAAAGTAGAATAAATGCAGTAGAAATGAGATCTCTCAGATGAATGTGTGATACTCTGTGTATGATAGAGTGTCGAATTAAAATATAAGAAGTGAATGCGGTCCGAATGATGGTGTTATAAACAAAATAATGAAAGGATCATTAAGATGGTTTGGACACATGGAAAGAATGATGTAAATGAAACTAGAAATAGAATCGGAAGACCGAGGAAAACGTGGCACGGTCAAATAAATCAAATATTGAATGTCGGGCTCGTGAGGAGTCAGAGAAATCGACGCGCGTGCATGACACGATGTATGAATGTTGAGGAAGCGAATTGAGAAATATGTCAGGAAAGAAAAGTGTGGCAGTCCATTATTTCTGCCTACCCCTTCGGAGAGACGGTGTGATGGTTAGTTAGTCAGTTTTTTTAATTCTACACCAGACCAAAGACAGTGTGACAATCACACTGCCATCGCCGGGAATTAAACCCGGGACCTTCGGTGTGCCAGATGTAGCCCTTGCCACTGCCAGAACACGTCATTCCCATAGAATATATAAAACTAGTATAAAACAGACGTTTTCATTCGCATTAATTATTTAATATGGAGTTTTACATCATTGTTCAAAAAACGACAAATACGTCTTTTGTTAGATTTACTAATAAACTTGATATCGTTGAAAAGTCGGTCCCGCAAGACGGTTGTATCCTCATGCTTCTATCTTTACTCATCACACTGATTGGAAAGGGAGTGTAAGGGTCAACCGCTGAGGTCTCCGTGGTCGAAGAGGTCTTGATCATAAATAGCAGCCCTTACGGTTCTGCCACCGAAGTAGCGGCCGTTCAGAGACTCTACGGCCGCTTCCGCTTCTGCAAAAATAAATACAACTTTAATTTTCTCGCTGTTGCAGCGGCCACTACACCAGGCGCTTGTTGTAAGGGGCTGCCGGGTTATGGAGCGTATCTCTCCATTGCTCCTGGTCGCTGTTGCAGCGACCACTACACCAGGCGCTTGTTATAAAGGGCTGCCGGGTTATGAAGCTTATCTCTAGATTGCGGTAAAAGCAGGGTATAGTTACCAGCCATGGTGCTGAACTCTACGAAGATCTTGACTATGACGGTGGGCTGAGGAAGGTCGTGCTGGCGCTCGTTGTAGATGATGACACGCCCAACTTGACCAAACTTGCCACACTCCTCCTGGATCTCTACCTGAAGGCTTTGGTCAACATCCTCGGGACCCACCTGTAACGGTCATATCACAATAGTCATGGCATATAACTAACTAACCATCAGGCCGTCTCCCCGAAGGGGTAGGCAGAAAGAATGGACTGCCACACTTTTCTTTCCTGGCATATTTCTCTCGATTCTTCAACATTCATACATCGTGTCTGTACGCGCGTCGTTTTCTCTGACTCCTCACATGGCCGACATTCAATATTTGATTTATTTGATCGTGCCACATTTTCCTTGGTCTTCTGATTCTATTTCTGGTTCCATTTACATCGTTAACATATACTTTTTTACCATTCTGTCATGATGTAAAGAGTGATTAAATTTAAATAAATTAAATTAAATTAAAAATTCATTCTTTCAATATGTCCAAACCATCTTAATTGATCCATTCATTATTTTGTTCATAACACCATCATTCCCACATTCCATACATGGCATATATAATAAAGAAATAATCTAGAGACGATGGATGACACACTCTTCCATCCTGACACGCTTCTCTAGCCTTCACATTCATACAGCGTGTCGTGCACTGTTCCTGCTTCTGACACAATAGGCAAAGACGGTGGATGACACAATTTTCCATCCTGACACGCTTATCTAGCCTTCATATTCATACAGCGTGTCGTGCACTGTTCCCGCTTCTAACTCAATAGGCAGAGACAATGGAGGACACACTCTTCCATCCTGACACGCTCCTCTAGCCTTCACATTCATACAGCGTGTCGTGCACTGTTCCCGCTTCTAACTCAATAGGCAGAGACAATGGATGACACACTCTTCCATCCTGACACGCTCCTCTAGCCTTCACATTCATACAGCGTGTCGTGCACTGTTCCCGCTTCTAACTCAATAGGCAGAGACAATGGATGACACACTCTTCCATCCTGACACGCTCCTCTAGCCTTCACATTCATACAGCGTGTCGTGCACTGTTCCCGCTTCTAACTCAATAGGCAGAGACAATGGATGACACACTCTTCCATCCTGACACGCTCCTCTAGCCTTCACATTCATACAGCGTGTCGTGCACTGTTCCCGCTTCTAACTCAATAGGCAGAGACAATGGATGACACACTCTTCCATCCTGACACGCTCCTCTAGCCTTCACATTCATACAGCGTGTCGTGCACTGTTCCCGCTTCTAACTCAATAGGCAGAGACAATGGATGACACACTCTTCCATCCTGACACGCTCCTCTAGCCATCACATTCATACAGCGTGTCGTGCACTGTTCCCGCTTCTAACTCAATAGGCAGAGACAATGGATGACACACTCTTCCATCCTGACACGCTCCTCTAGCCTTCACATTCATACAGCGTGTCGTGCACTGTTCCCTCTTCTAACGCAATACTCACCATGTTGTTGAGGATGACTACCCGGGAATCCTTGGCTCTCATGAGTCTCTGCATGACCAGGTGGCGTGCACTCTGTCCCTTGATGCTCATGTGCTCTTGCTGCTGCAGAGTTTGAGGCTCTCCACCGGCCAGGAGTTTCCGTTGGAGCTGTTCCTGCTGACGGGCTGCTTCCATCCGCCTGCAGACATCACACCGATTTTTAAATAATTTAACAGACGTGACCAATACAGTAAAAGTCCGTTAATTCGAACAACGATATTTCGAAAATTCAAATTAATTTTCCCAAAAAAATTCGAATTACGAATTACGCGATTACTAAAAAAAAAAAAAATTGCGCCAACTGCTGCGGCTTGGAACATCGCGGCCATTTTTCCGTTCTGTCAAAATAATAATTATAATGTCAAGTGTTCGCAATAATAATAACAAAAGCGTTTGTTTAGCATAACGACGTTTTTGTGTGTCAAATGCGGTTTGAAATCAAAATCAACTTTTTTATTGGTTAAAAGCAAAAAAAGCTAAGAAGTGCACAATGGTGTTCTTGTGCCGACCCTTATGTATGGAAGTGAAGCATGGAACTGGCAAAAGAAGGATGAAAGTAGAATAAATGCAGTTGAAATGACATCTCTTAGACGAATGTGTGGATACTCTGTGTATGATAGAGTGCTGAATGAAAATATAAGAAGTGAATTCGGTGCGAATGATGGTGTCATGAACAAAATAATGAAAGGATCATTAAGATGGTTTGGACATATGGAAAGAATGAATTTTTAATTTAATTTAATTTATTTAAATTTAATCACTCTTTACATCATGACAGCATGATCCAAATGGATGTAAAGGGTATTATAGCTATCATAGTGATTCTCGTGACATGTGATAGGTAGCTAATCTATCGCCACTTTATTGTCACGTGAATTCTACACCAGACCAAAGACAGTGTGATAATCACACTGCCCTCGCCGGGAATCGAACCTGGAACCTTCGGGGTGGCAGTCAATGCACTTACCACTCGGCCACGAAGGTCGTCGACTACTACGTCGACAGTCGTCGTGAATGAAGAAAGAATAGTAAAAAAATTACATGTTTACGATGTAAATGGAACCAGAAATAGAATCGGAAGACCGAGGAAAACGTGGCACGATCAAATAAATCAAATATTGAATGTCGGCCATGTGAGGAGTCAGGGAAATCGACGCGCGTGCATGACACGATGTATGAATGTTGAGGAAGCGAATTGAGAAATGTGTCAGGAAAGAAAAGTGTGGCAGTCCATTCTTTCTGCCTATCCCTTGGGAGAGACGGTGTGATGGTTGGTTAGTTAGTTAGTTAGTAATGAAGATATCCTTTTTACAAAGGGTTCTCATTTTATCGCTTTGCACTTTTTTACCGCGTGATATTTACAATAGAACTAACTAGCTAACTAACTAACTATCACGCCGTCTCCCCGAAGGGGTAGGCAGAAAGAATGGAACGCCACACTGTTCTGTCCTGACATAATTCTCTCGCTTCCTCTACATTCATACATCTTGTCATGCACGCACGTCGATTTCTCCGACTCCTCACGTGTCCGACATTCAATATTTGATTGATTTGATCGTGCCACGTTTTCCTCGGCCTTCCGATTCTATTTCTAGCTCCGTTCACGCCGTTTGCATATACCTTCTTTACCATTCTGTCTTCACTCATTCTTTCCACGTGTCCAAACCATCTTAATGACCCTTTCCTTATTTTGTTCATAACACTTTCATTCGCACCGCATTCACTTCTTATACTTGCATTTGTCACTCTATCATATACAGATTTGACACACATTCGTCTTGGAGATCTCATTTCTACTGCATTTATTCTACTTTCATCCTTCTTTTGCCAGTTCCAAGCTTCACTTCCATACATAAGGGTCGGCACAAGAACACCATTGTGCATCTTGGCTTTTTTGGATAGGCTTTCAAGAGAAATACGTAATATATAGATATCTCGCTTGCACTAATGTATTTAAGCGCTCGAAACGGATTCTTATTTAGAAGAATGATTAGACGAAGTGCGGCATACCTTACAGCGTCAGCTGTGCCCCCGTTCTGCTGTGGGGGCGGTGGGTGCACGACAGGAGGCTCCACAGGCGGTAGCGTGACCAGGGCTGGACTCTGCAAGGTGAAGTATCATATTAACATATGTATATATAAAGCTAAGAGATTAATTTTGATCATAATTATGCTATTCCCATGCCTTGATATGTGATGTATTTATTCTAAGAATTATGCTACATTTTTATACAGTAGAAGCTCTCTTAACCAACGCCGTATTAACTGGTCCCTTCTAGGCTTACTAACTAACTAACCATCACGCCATCTCTCCGAAGGGGTAGGCAGAAATAATAGACTGCCACACTTTTCTTTCCTGACATATTTCTCTCGCTTCAACATTCTTACGTCGTGTCATGCACGCGCGTCGATTTCCCTGACTCCTCACGTGGCCGACATTCAATATTTGATTTATTTGATCGTGCCACGTTTTCCTCGGTCTTCCGATTCTATTTCTGGTTCCATTTACGTCATTAACATATAATTTTTTTACCATTCTTTCTTCATTCACGACGACTGTCGACGTAGTAGTCGACGACCTTCGTGGCCGAGTGGTAAGTGCATTGACTGCCACCCCGAAGGTTCCAGGTTCGATTCCCGGCGCGGGCAGTGTGATTATCACACTGTCTTTGGTCTGGTGTAGAATTCACGTGACAATAAAATGGCGATAGATTAGCTACCTATCACATGTTACGAGAATCACTATGATAGCTATAATACCCTTTACATCGATTTGGATCATGCTGTCATGATGTAAAGAGTGATTAAATTTAAATAAATTAAATTAAATTATAAATTCATTCTTTCCATATGTCCAAATCATCTTAATGATCCTTTCATTATTTTGTTCATGACATCATCATTCGCACCGCATTCACTTCTTATATTTTCATTCGACACTCTATCATACACAGAGTATCCACGCATTCGTCTAAGAGATCTCATTTCAACTGCATTTATTCTACTTTCATCCTTCTTTTGCCAATTCCATGCTTCGCTTCCATACATAAGGGTCGGTAGAAGAACACTACCTTCTTTTCTATAAATTAGCAACACTTTTCTTTCCTGACATATTTTTCTCGTTCATCTACATTCATACATCGTGTCATGCACGTCCGTCGATTGAATGTCGACTCCTCACGTGGCCGACATTCAATATTTGATTTATTTGATCGTGCCACGTTTTCCTCGGTCTTCCAATTCTATTTCTAGTTCCATTTAATCATTAACATATAACTTTTTTACCATTCTTTCTTCATTCATTATTTCCATATGTCCAAACCATCTTAATGATCCTTTCATTATTTTGTTCATGACACCATCATTCGCATCGCATTCACTTCTTATATTTTCATTCGACACTCTATCATACACAGAGTATCCACGCATTCGTCCAAGAGATCTAATTTCTACTGCATTTATTATTCTATTTTCATCCTTCTTTTGCCAGTTCCATGCTTCGCTTCCGTACATAAGGGTCGGTAGAAGAACACCACTGTGCACTGCCATTCTAGCTTTTGGATAGGTTTTTATTATATTTATGACGCATACATTCTGAGAATTTTCGCTATATTTCTGATGTGTAAAAATTGCGATATTTACAAAGCTTGTAAAAGGAAGGGAAACATGGAACTGACAAAATAAGAATGGTATCATTGATGGATATAATAATATCCGTGGTGAAGGGTCCAAGGTCAGGGATCAGGGGTGTCCAATTGGGTTAGATGTAATAAATATCCTCGTACTTACAGGGATGGCCAAGCCTGGTGGGGGGATGGATGGTGCTATGGTAGGCAAGACTCCCAGGGGACCTGGAAAATTCATCAATACGTTAAGTTCTTCGTGTCTGGTATTCATTAAGCAAAAGATATTTTGAAAGTAAGACTTTTTATCCAATATTAAGTCTGCAATTATATTTTAAATCTATAAACTGTAAAATATTTTAAAAATCTGTCATAATCCATCATTATCGCATGTGAAATCCGTAAAATACAATTAAAATCCATAAATCCAATAACATTTATTCAAATTCTTCATTATTACATATATAAAATTAATTTAAAGTAAAATTAATACGGATTTTATTTTTTAAATCAATAAATCCAAAAACCGTTCATGAAAAATCATTCGTAAAGTATTTAAATGAATCAATGATATCAAGAAAATGTGTAAAATCCATAAATCCAAAAAATAATTATTAAAATCCTTCAAGATTACATATACAAGATCAATAGAAAAGCGAAAAAAGCTTTAAAATCCATAAATCCAAATAAATTTTAATAAAAATCCATAAAATCATTAATAATTACGAAGATTTTCACGGTTGGCAGTAGTATGTTTTGTGTGATTCTGGGTAACGTGTGATCTCTCCTTCTAGACCGAAGTTTCGGAGATCGTTGCAGTTTCCATCTTCAGGGTAATATAATATTACCACCACCACATTACCCTGAAGATGGACACTGCAACGATCTCCGAAACGTCGGTCAAGAAGGAGAAATCACACGTTGTTACCGAAAATTACACAAAACAAAATCATGAATATCTGTAAAATCCATAAAATATTAAAAAAATCGATAAATCCAAAGAATATTTAATAAAAATCATGTTTAAAAATCCGTAAAAATTTGAATAACTGTAAAATCCATTACACATTTTAAAAATCCATAAATCCAAATGACATTAAATAAAAAAAGTCCAAGTTTAAAAAGCATAAAAATTAGAGAAGTATTCTCCTGGCGTTATCTAGCAAATGAAGCCTTTCACATTGCATTAATAAAGATTTTCTGCTTAATGCTTACACCTATTCTTAATAGATGGCGCTAGTGTAGATTGTACTAGTGACATGTGAAGTGTGGTGCAACATAGTAGCATATATACAAATTACAAAATAAAATTGTCAGACGTGGTGTTCGTAAGAAGGGCGGAATGGGAAATGTTGTTAACATAAAGCAATCTCTTAACCCAACCAATGACAGGTCATAAGTCCTGTAAACGCCTCGACCACCATATTCTGTTTCCAAAATAATTTACATCTTTGTCTCTATTGAGATACAATCAAACATTAAATAAAATTCATACAATATTACAAGTATAAGAATCAATTGAATCATGAATGTAAAATCCAAAATATGAAAAATTTATAAATTGACTTGTATATTGTAAAATCCTGACCTGGTATGACTGTGGGTGGTGTCGGGATGCCAGCTCCGAGGACCATGGGGGTGGTGACCAGAGCCGGCATGGAGGGCACATTGAGACCCAATCCTGGGACCAGCTTGGTCAGCCCTAGAGAAACACATTTTATTGTTAAAAGACATAGTTATGTGGAGTGAGGAGATGAATGGACATGGCAAAAGAAGGATGAAGGAAGTTACCCAGGGCGACCGCATTGCTGGCGACTGCATCCATGGCCTGGATCTTGGCCGTGGCGGCTGCGGCTGCGACGGCTGCGGCCGTGGGCATCATGGAGTTGGTGGCGGGGCCCATGAGGGCGTTTGGTGGCGTGATCGCTCGGCCCACCCTGGTTTATGGGGAGAAAAGGCAATAAGTGGGAATCAGGTACTGTTTGCATCAAGGAATTGTTTTTAGGACAATTATTGAATGTTTCTTGAGTAATGATGAAAAAAAAAACACTAATATTCTACAAAAATCATAAAAATTCTACAAAATCATAAATATTATACATAATCATAAATATTCTACATAATCATAAATATTATACATAATCATAAATATTCTACATAATCATAAATATTCTACATAATCATAAATATTCTACATAATCATAAATATTCTACAAAATCATAAATATTCTACATAATCATAAATATTCTACATAATCATAAATATTCTACAAAATCATAAATATTCTAAAAAATCATAAATATTTTACATAATCATAAATATTCTACAAAATCATAAATATTCTACAAAATCACAAATATTCTACATAATCATAAATATTCTACATAATCATAAATATTCTACAAAATCATAAATATTCAACAAAATCATAAATATTCTACAAAATCATAAATATTCTACAAAATCATAAATATTCTACATAATCATAATTATTCAACAAAATTATAAATATTATAAAAAATCATGAATAGTCTACAAAAATCAAAAAATATTTGACATAATCACGTATATTTTAAGAATAATCTAAATTTTTCTATAATATAATTTATAACGTCTGTCAAAATTTATGATATTTGTAAACAATTTTATAATATTTTAAAAATGTATCTTTATAATATGTATCACTGAAGAAGGACTGGTTGCCCGAAACATGTCTGATATGTAATCATAGAAGAAATACAAGATATCAAACCATAAAATTTGTGTTACCTGAGATACTGGCCCCCGAGGTCGAAGAGGTTCATGCTGGCGATGGCCTCCAGCGCGGCCTGAAGAGTCTCGTACTCGATGAAGCCGTATCCCTTGTGCTTGTGTGCTGAGGCACCGTACGCCATCTTGCAGTACGTGATGGGTCCAAAGGCCTCGAACACGCTGGACAAGAACACACACCATCAGTCGGACGGTTCCACATCACATTTACAACTGTGCCGTGCAGCCAGTACACATTGCTTCTAATAACTTTAATATCTCTATAGATATAATTAATACTGGAAAAAGATTTCACCTGTTCCTCCGTTATACATTTACGCATCCATTGAAATAATTATATTATCACATAATAAATACTTGCAGCTAGTACACATTGCTTCTAATAACTTTAATATCTCTATAGATATAATTAATACTGGAACAAGATTTCACCTGTTCCTCCGTTATACATTTACGCATCCATTGAAATAATTATATTATCACATAATAAATACTTGCAGCTAGTACACGTTGCTTCTAATAACTTTAATATCTCTATAGATTTCATTAATACTGGAACAAGATTTCACCTGTTCCTCCGTTATACATTTACGCATCCATTGAAATAATTATATTATCACATAATAAATACTTGCAGCTAGTACACGTTGCTTCTAATAACTTTAATATCTCTATAGATTTCATTAATACTGGAACAAGATTTCACCTGTTCCTCCGTTATACATTTACGCATCCATTGAAATAATTATATTATCACATAATAAATACTTGCAGCTAGTACACATTGCTTCTAATAACTTTAATATCTTTATAGATATAATTAATACTGGAACAAGATTTCACCTGTTCCTCCGTTATACATTTACGCATCCATTGAAATAATTATATTATCACATAATAAATACTTGCAGCTAGTACACATTGCTTCTAATAACTTTAATATCTCTATAGATATAATTAATACTGGAACAAGATTTCACCTGTTCCTCCGTTATACATTTACGCATCCATTGAAATAATTATATTATCACATAATAAATACTTGCAGCTAGTACACATTGCTTCTAATAACTTTAATATCTCTATAGATATAATTAATACTGGAACAAGATTTCCTGTTCTCCGTTATACATTTACGCATCCATTGAAATAATTATATTATCACATAATAAATACTTGCAGCTAGTACACATTGCTTCTAATAACTTTAATATCTCTATAGATATAATTAATACTGGAACAAGATTTCACCTGTTCCTCCATTATACATTTACGCATCCATTGAAATAATTATATTATCACATAATAAATACTTGCAGCTAGTACACATTGCTTCTAATAACTTTAATATCTCTATAGATATAATTAATACTGGAACAAGATTTCACCTGTTCCTCCGTTGTACATTTACGCATCCATTGAAATAATTATATTATCACATAATAAATACTTGCAGCTAGTACACATTGCTTCTAATAACTTTAATATCTCTATAGATATAATTAGGTAGTATTTAGGTAGTATGTTTATAAGAGATGGGCGAGTGGAGAGGGATATTGAAAGAAGGGTTGGGGCAGGCAACAAAGTGAATGGTGCACTTAAAGTTGTCATCGCAAATAAAAATCCTATCCAAAAAAGCTAGAATGGCAGTGCACAATGGTGTTCTTCTACCGACCCTTATGTATGGAAGCGAAGCATGGAACCGGCAAAAGAAGGATGAAAGAAGAATAAATGCAGTAGAAATGAGATCTCTTAGACGAATGTGTGAATAATCTGTGTATGAGAGTGTCGAATGAAAATATAAGAAGTGAATGCGGTGCGAATGATGGTGTCATGAATAAAATAATGAAAGGATCATTAAGATGGTTTGGACATATGGAAAGAATGAATGAAGAAAGAATGGTAAAAAAATTATATAGGAAGAAATAGAGGAAGACCGAGGAAAACGTGGCACGATCAAATAAATCAAATATTGAATGTCGGCCATGTGAGGAGTCAGAGAAATCGACGCGCGTGCATGACACGATGTATGAATGTTGAGGAAGCAAATTGAGAAATGTGTCAGGAAAGAAAAGTGTGGCAGTCCATTCTTTCTGCCTACCCCTTCGGGGAGACGGCGTGATGGTTAGTTAGTTAGTTAGTTAAATATAATTAATACTGGAACAAGATTTCACCTGTTATACATATTATTACACCTGTTATACATATTATTTCATCTGTTATACATTTACGCGTCCATTGAAATAATTATATGGAGTATTATATTGAAAATCGGAGATAAAAAGGCCTCAGATCTTATCAGCTATACAAAAGTCCATCACGGTGGCTCCGGGCGGAGAGCTGCCAGAGAGGCGTCTCACACGCGGGGCCAGTAGGAAGGTGATATCATCACAGGCCGGAGAATCTATCACAAGCTATATTAACCCTTCGTTACCCACGCCGTTTCTCCGGAGTGGTGGACAGAGAGGATGGATTGCCACACTGTTCTATCCTGAAATAACTCTCGCGCCTTTTCTACATTCACACATCGTAACATGCACGCTCGTCGATTGTTCATACCTCGAACATGGCTGCCTTTCACTAATTGATTATTTTGGTCATGCCTCGTCTTCCTTGGCATTCCTCAACTTCTTTTTCCATTCACACTACTTGTATATATTATCTTTTTAACCATTCTTCCCTCATCCATTCGTTCCATATGTCCAAACCATCTTAGTGACCCTTTCTTAATACTATTTATCATGCATTCATTCCATTCTTACTTCATCATTCTATCATACATTGTTTTTTCCGCACACCCTTCTTAGTGACCTCATTTCTACGGCATTTATCCTTCTTCTGCCGACTCCAAGCTTCACTTCCACACATAAGGGTCGGCACTAGAACTCCATTGTGGACTGCCGTCTTTGCTTCAGTGGATATATTTCTATTTGCGGTAATGACTTTGAGTGCACCATTTATTTTGTTTCCAGCCACAACCCTTCTTCCGATATCTTTCTCAATTTTTCCATGTCTCATGTAAACATGCTTCCCAGGTAGACAAATTCGATAAATTGCTCTAATTTCTCTATTTTAACATCGTTTTATTATGGATTTTTTAAGGCAAGCCCGGCTTTTCGGCTTGTATGGAAGTACCGCCACTGTAAGCTACCTATCACTTGTCATAACTAACTAACCAACTGACTAACCATCACGCCATTTCTCCGGAGGGGAAGGCAGAGATGATGGATCGCCACAATGCTCTGTCCTGACATACCTCTCAGGCTTCCTCTACATTCATACATCGTACCATGCACGCACGTCGATTATTCCGACATCAAATGTGGCCGCCTTTTAGTAATTGATTAATTTGGTCATGCCATGTTTTCCTCGGTCGTCCTCGGCTTCGTTTTCCACTCACGCTGCTGCTTGCGTACAACTTTTTAACCATTCTACTCTCATCCATTCGTTCCATACGTCCAAACCATCTCAGGGATCCTTTTTTAATTTTATCCATGATGCAGTCATCTGCCTTACATTTCTTTCTTATTTCATCGTTCGGTATTCTATCATACAACATTTTCCCACACATTATTCTAAGTGATCTCATTTCTACGGCGTTTATCCTGCGTTCATCCTTCTTTTGCCAGCTCCTAGCTTCACTTCCATACATGAGGGTCGGCACTAGAACTCCATTTGCTTCTGTGGATATATTTATATTTGCACTTCTGCATTTCTGAGCACACCTCATATATAATGTGTCAGGACAGAACAGTTAAGCGGTCCATTCTATCTGCCTACCCCTCCAGAGAGACGGCGTGTTAGTTAGTTAGTTAGTAATAAAATATCGATAGATTAGCTACCTATCACATGTCATGAGAATCAATATGATAGCAATACCGTTTATGGATTTGGCTCACTCTGTAATGATATAAGGAGCGATTCAACAATAGAGTTCTGTTCCCAACCCTAATGTATGGAAGCGAAGCATAGAACTGGCAGAAGAAGGATGAGAGCAGAATAAATGCGGTAGAGATGAGGTCCCTAAGACGTATGTGTGGTAGAACGATATACGACAGAATCTCAAATGCTGATATAAGAAAGGAATGTAGAGCGGAAGAAGGTATTATGAAAGGATTGCTGCGTTGGTTCGGACATATGGAGCGCATGGATGGAGAGAGAATGGTTAAGAAAGTCAAGGCAAACCAAAGAAAACATGGCATGACCAAATTAATCTAATTTTAAAAGTTGGTCATGTTAGAAGTCGGAGGAATCGACGTGCGTGTATGACTCGCTGTATGAATGTGGTGGAAGCTAGAGAGGTGTGTCAGGATAGAGTAGTGTGGCGGTCCATTCTCTCTGTCTACGCCTGCGGCGAAACGGCGTGATGGTTTGTTTGTTTGTTCAACAAAAAATGTCCAAATGACGTCCGATGACGTGTTCTTACCTCTTGACATCGTCTTCGGTGAGGTCGGCGTGTATACTGGCGATGTAGATGCGATTATAGCTCTTGGCTTCCTCCTGAATCTCATCGATGACAGCCTGGGCCTGCGGCATGTTCGAAGGTCTCCCCACCACCTTGATATTCCTGCAAACAACGCGAGAAACTCAACAATCGAAAGAAAATAATCAAACAACCGCGCGGAAGCAATTCAAAACTCAATTATCTTTTGAAATAAGCAAATATGAAAGAGCTGAAAGTGAAACGCTACTTGCAGACAGCGAGCATGATCTACAAGTTCTGGTGAATAGTATGTATGAGGTATGCATGCGAAATGATCTGATGATGAATGTGAACAAGTCCAAGGTTATGATTTTTGAAAGAGAAGAAACCACGACAATCAGCGACATTAGCGTGAATGGTGAAAATTTGGAGCAAGTAGTTGAGTTTGTGTATTTAGGTAGTATGTTTACAGTGGAGAGGGATATTGAAAGAAGGGTTGGGGCAGGCAACAAAAACCCATCCAAAAAAGCTAAAATGGCAGTGCACAATGGTGTTCTTGTGCCGACCCTTATGTATGGAAGTGAAGCATGAAACTGGTAAAAGGATGAAAGTAGAATAAATGCAGTGGAAATGAGATCTCTTATACGAATGTGTGGATACTCTGTGTATGATAGTGTCGAATGAAAATATAAGAAGTGAATGCGGTGCGAATGATGGTGTTATGAACAAAATAATGAAAGGATCATTAAGATGGTTTGGACACATGAAAATGAAGAGTGGTAAAAAATATATATGTTAACGATGTAAATGGAATCAGAAATAGAGGAAGACCGAGGAAAACGTGGCACGATCAAATAAATCAAATATTGAATGTGGAGGAAGCAAATTGAGAAATATGTCAGGAAAGAAAAGTGTGGCAGTCCATTCTTTCTGCCTACCCCTTCGGGGAGACGGCGTGATGGTTAGTTAGTTAGTTAAAAATGAAGTTAGTCTCTTTTCATTTAATAAAGTCTTCAAAATATCATCAGAGAGACGAGAGAATGAGAGGCTCGTGGATGTGGACTCACCTTCCTCCGATCATGACCCCGTTCATCTGCTCTAGGGACAGCTGCGCCGCTTCTGGAATCTCGTACTCCACGAAGGCGAAGCCCTTGTGCTTCTGCGTGACGGGATCCCACGACATGTTGATGGACTTGATGGGGCCGAAGGGCAGGAAGGACTGGCGAATCGTGTCCTCCTTCAGCTCGAAGCTGATGCTGCCCACGTACACCCTGGAAGAAAAGAAAGTTCATTATTTCTATATAAAGGGTTTTCAATACGGACACTAGAACTTTGACAGCGTATAGCAGCAGTGGCGTGCCTAGGGTCAACCGGTAAGGCAAGCCCGTTTGACTTTTTTGTGTTATTTTTTGTCTTTTTTGTTTTGTGCCATCCTAGCTTGTTTGCGATGACATCGCAAACAAGCTAGGATGGCAGTGCACAATGGTGTTCTTCTACCGACCTTATGTATGGAAGCGAAGCATGGAACTGGCAAAAGAAGGATGAAAGTAGAATAAATGCAGTTGAAATGAGATCTCTTAGAAGAATGTGTGGATACTCTGTGTATGATAGAGTGCCGAATGAAAATATAAGAAGTGAATGCGGTGCGAATGATGGTGTCATGAACAAAATAATGAAAGGATCATTAAGACGGTTTGGACATATTGAAAGAATGAATGAAGAAAGAATGGTAAAAAAATTATATGTTAACGATGTAAATGGAACCAGAAATAGAATTGGAAGACCGAGGAAAACGTGGCACGATCAAATAAATCAAATATTGAATGTCGGCCATGTGAGGAGTCAGAGAAATCGACGCGCGTGCATGACATGATGTATGAATGTTCAGGAAGCGAGAGAAATATGTCAGGAAAGAAAAGTGTGGCTTCTGCCTACCCCTTCGGGGAGACGGCGTGATGGTTAGTTAGTTAGTTAGTTAAATTAATAAAATTTTAAAGGTTGGACGTGCGTGTATGAATGTGGAGGAATCTAGAGAGGTTTGCCAGGATAGAGTAGTGTGGCAGTCCATTCTCTCTGTCTACCCCTGCGGAGAAACGGCGTGATGGTTTGTTTGTTATTATTGTCTATTTACAGCTTATTAGTTATATTTCTTCTTGTATTTGTTCCATACGAGGTCTGTTCAAAAAGTATCGCGAATTTTGAATTTCCGCTGGCTACGTATATTTGATTTTTGATTTTTTTGTAGCGTTATGTTGGTACTCGTGTCCCTTACTTATGCTGACAAGGTCGGCCATTTTGAATGTTTAGTTAATTTTTGACAGCTGTTTTGCTTGGATGTGTTTTGGCTCGTCTTCGATTTTTGCCTATTCCAAAAAATGGATCAAAGAATCTGTATCAAATTTTGTGTGAAAAACAAAATAAAGTGCGCGGACGCATTTCGAATGTTGACTGTGGCATATGGTGAAGCTACCTTGGACCAAAGCAACGTTTATCGGTGGTACAAAATGTTCTCAGAGGGCCGAAAAGATATGAACGACGAAGAGCGTGCCGGACGCCCGAGCACGTCAACAACAGACGAAAACATTGATAAAGTGAAGAAAATAGTATTAGCCAATCGTCGAATCACCGTTAGAGAAGTTGTTGAGGACCTAAACATATCGATTGGCTCGTGCCATTCGATTTTAACCAATGATTTGGGCATGAGTCGGGTCGCCGCAAAATTCGTGCCAAAATTGCTCAATTTCGACCAAAAACAGCATCGCGTTAACATTGCTCAGGAGATGTTGGACTCGGTCCGTGACGACCCAAATGTGCCCCAGAGGGTCATAACTGGTGACGAATCATGGGTTTATGGTTATGACGTGGAAACCAAAGCTCAATCATCCCAATGGAAGCTGCCGCATGAGCCAAGACCAAAAAAGCGCGCCAAGTTCGGTCGAACGTGAAGGTTTTGCTCACAGTTTTCTTCGATTGCAGGGGCGTGGTGCATCATGAGTTCTTGCCACAGGGTAGTACAGTCAATAAGGAATATTACCTGCAAGTTATGCGCAATTTGCGCGAAGCAATCCGCCAGAAACGCCCGGATTTGTGGAAGAACAAAAACTGGCTTTTGCACCATGATAACGCCCCTGCTCACACATCGTTGCTTGTGCGCGAATATTTGGCCAAAACAACACAGTAATGGTGCCGCAGCCACCGTATTCCCCAGACCTGGCCCCCTGTGACTTTTTCCTGTTTCCAAAACTGAAGAGGCCCATGAAAGGACGACGCTACGCCACGATTGAGGAGATAAAGACGGCATCGAAGGAGGAGCTGAACAAGATCACAAAAATGATTTTTTTAAGTGCTTCGAGGATTGGAAAAAACGTTGGCATAAATGTATTATATCCGAGGGGAATTATTTTGAAGGGGACAAAATAGATATTCATGAATAAATAAATACTTTTTGAAAAAATATAAAATTCGCGATACTTTTTGAACAGACCGAGTAAATTATTATAAATGGGATTTAAAATCAATTAATTTAGAAAGATAAAACTGTTTTAATCTGGAAAAATACATTATGGTGACCCTCTAATAATATTGTAACACCAAAAAAGTCAGACGGGCTTGCCTTACTGGTTGACCTTAGGCTCGTATGTCATTGAATGTCCTTGAGGAATAAATTTTCTCTCACCTGCACATCAGAGCCAGCGCCTGCTGTCTTTGCACCTGCGTCCGCTGCGTAGCCATCTGTTGCTGCTGATGGGCCAAGGTCTGCTTCATCAGCACCATCTGAGAAAGAACACACAAGTTAATACTCAATACAGAGGCAGAATACTCCGTAGGATCAAGAGTGGGCATTGCTCCATTCGTATGAAAGATGTCCATCTCTGCCCGAGAGGAATGCAGTGGGATAGACGACACATTATACCAGGAGCACAAGAGCAATGGTTTACTAATGGAACCAGGACTATACCTTGATGGATTGTTCCATGGCGTATTTCTTAGCCCGGGCCACGCAGTCGGCCTGCTCCGTCCCCAGCCGCGGCATGGACCCTCCGAGGATAGCCGGAAGGGTAGCACACTTCGCCCCTGGTCCTGAAGATGGAAAAATAACATGTTTAAACGAACCCAGATCGTAGGGGACAATGGTGGTATAGGTACATATGAAACTGAATTATTAATGCATCACTTCAAGTGCACTACTAAGAGATTTTGAATGGATCACTTCAAGTGCACTACTTTAGGAGATTTTGAATGCATCACTTCAAGTGCACTACTTTAAGAGATTTTAAATGCATCACTTCAAGTGCACTACTTTAAGAGATTTTAAATGCATCACTTCTAGTGCACTACTTTAAGAGGTTTTGAATGCATCACTTCAAGTGCACTACTTTAAGAGATTTTAAATGCATCACTTCTAGTGCACTACTTTAATAGATTTTGAATGCATCACTTAAAGTGCACTACTTTAATAGATTTTAAATGCTCACTTCAAGTGCACTACTTTAAGAGATTTTGAATGCATCACTTCAAGTGCACTACTTTAAGAGATTTTAAATGCATCACTTCAAGTGCACTACTTTAAGAGATTTTAAATGCATCACTTCAAGTGCACTACTTTAAGAGATTTTAAATGCATCACTTCTAGTGCACTACTTTAAGAGATTTTAAATGCTCACTTCAAGTGCACTACTTTAAGAGATTTTGAATGCATCACTTCAAGTGCACTACTTTAAGAGATTTTGAATGCATCACTTCAAGTGCACTACTTTAAGAGATTTTAAATGCATCACTTCAAGTGCACTACTTTAAGAGATTTTAAATGCATCACTTCAAGTGCACTACTTTAAGAGATTTTAAATGCATCACTTCAAGTGCACTACGAGATTTTGAATGCATCATTATTTCAAGTGTACTATAAATGAAATTGAATGCACCACTTTAAGTGACTTTAAGTGCACAACTAAGGAATATAAAAGTATGTTAGGTGTAAAGCAAGGCAGCAAACTCACCGGTGAAGACATCGCCGACCTGCTGGACATCATAAACGGGGGTTTGGAGGAAGGCCGATTGATCAGCATCTAAAACAAGAACCAAAGAGGTCAGTCTCCGAAAGCCACACCGAGACACTTACGCCGAAGCCATCCAGTTCGCCCGCTGCTGACACCCTCAATGAACCTCACGATATCGCGATTCGAACGATAATTCCTCGGAACAACGAAAGGATCCCGTCATGCGAATGTTTCGGCTATCGCTACAGTCTACAACACTGTTTCTCCGAAGGGGTAGGCAGAAAGATATAATTCTTAACATACATACATCGTATCTTTCACGCACGTCAATTTCTCCGACTAATATTTGATCGTGTCACATTTTCTTCAGTCTTCCTCTATTTCTAGTTTCATCTACGTCGTTTAAATTTTTATTCTTAACCATTATTTCTTTCCATATGTCCAAACCATCTTAATGATCTTTTCATTTCTATCACATACTCTATCATATACAGATTTACACACATTCGTCTTGGAGATTTCATTTCTACTGCAACATTCATACATCGTGTCATGCACGCGCGTCGATTTCTCTGACTCCTCACATGGCCGACATTCAATATTTGATTTATTTGATCGTGCCACGTTTTCCTCGGTCTTCCGATTCTATTTCTGGTTCCATATACATCGTAATTTTTTTACCATTCTTTCTTCATTCATTCTTTCCATGTGTCCAAACCATCTTAATGTGATCCTTTCATTATTTTGTTAATAACACCATCATTCGCACCGCATTCACTTCTTATATTTTCATTCGACACTCTATTATACACACATTCGTCTAAGAGATCTCATTTCTACTGCATTTATTCTGCTTTCATCCTTCTTTTGCCAGTTCCATGCTTCGCTTCCATACATAAGGGTCGGTAGAACAACACCATTGTGCACTGCCATTATAGCTTTTTTGAATATGTTTTTGTTTGCGATGACAACTTTAAGTGCACCATTCACTCTGTTGCATGCCCCAACCCTTCTTTCAATATCCTTCTCCACTGTAAACATACTACCCAAATACACAAACTCATCTACTTGCTCCAAATTTTCACCGTTCACGCTAATGTTGCTTACTTCACACAATCTCAATACCAAGATGGAGTCTACAACGATGTACGAAACATTAAAACCACAAAACGCTGGTATTCCGTAAACTCCGATGATTTATCATCATCAGAAGAACGTACCGAATCAATTTAAAGTGTAATAGGTAAGAATTTGAACGTGTTAACGGGGTAAAATCGGATAAAACGAGTGCCAACGGCCGCACCCTCCAAGCGGCGGGCGACTTGGATCCGCCGGCATTGTATAAGTACGAGCAAATAGTACATTTTCTAAATTCCGCTGGGTATGCCCGTCCGGAGAACCGTGGGCCGCGGGCCCTCCATACACTGCTGCCTCAGCTCCAAGACCCTACTAACACATAAGCAAAACGGAAAAACACCGTCAGTAAGGGATTTCATGTAACGAGGGGACTTATATTTAGACATTCTTAATTCTAGATCAACTCTCCAAAGGACAAGGAACCGGGTAAATGACAAGACCTTTTGAAAATAGCAGACTTTTGGAACTAGGAATACGACAGACTTTTGGAAAAGGGAAAATGACAAGACAGGCCATTGGAATAGGGAAAATGACAGACCTTTTGAACTGGGAAAATAGCAGACCTTTGGAACTAGGAATACGACAGACTTTTGGAATAGGGAAAATGACAAGACAGGCCATTGGAATAGGGAAAATGACAGATAGGCCATTGGAACGGGGAAAATGAAGGAGCTTTTGAACTGGGAAAATAGCAGATCATTGAAACTAGGAAAACAACAGACTTTTGGAATAGGGAAAATGACAGACTGACCATTGGAATAGGGAAAATGACAGACAGGTCATTGGAACGGGGAAAATAAGAGACCTTTGGAACTGGGAATATGACAGACTTTTGGAATAGGGAAAATGACAGACTTTTGGAATAGGGAAAATGACAAGACAGGCCATTGGAACGGGGAAAATGACAGACAGGCCATTGGATCAGGGAAAATGACAGACCATTGAATCAGGGAAAATGACAGACAGACCATCGGATCAGGGAAAATGATAGACTTATGGAATAGGGAAAATGACAGACAGGCCATTGGAATAGGGAAAATGACAGACAGGCCATTGGAATAGGGAAAATGACAGACCATTGGATCAGGGAAAATGACAGAGAAATCGTTGGAATGGGGAAAATGACAGTTTGGAACGAGAAAAACAACACCTTTCGAACAAGGAATATGACAGACCTTTGGAACTAGGAATCTGAGACCTTTAGGATTCGGGAATATGACAGATCTTAAGGAACCGGGAAAATAGCAGACAGTGGGTTTAGAACAAGTGAAAAAATAGGTCATAAAACTGGAAGATAAGCTTGTCCTTTAGAAAAGTCAATACATATGTATATCAAAAGCTTAAATAGTAATTATATTCCCTGAAACATAAAACAGAAACACTATTTTATATATATATGTATGTGTGTCTTCAGGAAGAGGGTGATTTGACATACCAAATATTATGAACAACCCATTTCAAAGAAGCTATTTTGGATATGTTAATCCAACTAAAAAAACTAGCCATCACGCCGGTACCTCGAAGGGGAACCGAATGGACTGTTCTTTCTCGACGTATTTCTATCGCTTCCTCAACCTTACTCTTGCATAAACTTGTATTTGATTTGTTTAACAGTACAAAAACTAACTAACTAACCATCACGCCGTCTCTCCGAAGAGGTAGGCAGAAAGAATGGACTGCCACACTTTTCTTTCCCGACATATTTCTCAATTCGCATCCTCAACATTCATACATCGTGTCATGCACACGCGTCGATTTCTCCGACTCCTCACGTGACCGACATTCAATATTTGATTGTGCCACGTTTTCCTCGGCCTTCCTCTATTTCTAGCTCCGTTCACGCCATTTACATATACCTTCTTTACCAATGATGGTGTCATGAACAAAATAATGAAAGGATCATTAAGATGGTTTGGACATATTGAAAGAATGAATGAAGAAAGAATGGTAAAAAAATTATATGTTAATGATGTAAATGGAACCAGAAATAGAGGAATACCGAGGAAAACGTGGCACGATTAAATAAATCAAATATTGAATGTCGGCCATGTGAGGAGTCAGAGAAATCGACGCGCGTGCATGACACGATGTATGAATGTTGAGGACGCGAGAGAAATATGTCGGGAAAGAAAAGTGTGGCAGTCCATTCATTCTGCCTACCCCTTCGGGGAGACGGCGTGATGGTTAGTTAGTTCTTTACCATTCTGTATTCACTCATTCTTTCCATGTGTCCAAACCATCTTAATGACCCTTTCCTTATTTTGTTCATAACACTTTCATTCGCACCGCATTCACTTCTTATACTTTCATTCGACACTCTATCATACACAGAGTATCCACACATTCGCCTAAGAGATCTCATTTCTACTGCATTTATTCTGCTTTCATCCTTCTTTTGCCAGTTCCATGCTTCACTTCCATACATAAGGGTCGGCACAAGAACACCATTGTGCACTGCCATTCTAGCTTTTTGTTTGCGATGCCAACTTTAAGTGCACCATTCACTCTGTTGCCTGCCCCAACCCTTCTTTTAATATTCCTCTCCACTGTAAACATACTTCCTAAATAAACAAATTCATCCACTTGTTCCAGATTTTCACCGTTTACACTAATGTTGCAGACTGTCATGCTTCCTTCTTTTTAAAAAAGGCTTGAATTTGAAGAAAAACAAATATAAATCTTATTTTAATCCACTTTTGATAATGCCAAAGCCCCTGTACGCAAAGACACCCATAGAGATCAATCAAAATTTCACGTTTAACGAGTTCGAACAGTTTTTCTATCCACTCCACAATCTCTGTCCATTGTGTTACAAGCGGGAAGAGTGCACGACACGCTGTATGAATGTGAAGGCTAGAGAAACGTGTCAGGATGGAAGAGTGTGTCATCCATTGTCTTTGCCTATTGTGTAAGAAGCAGGAACAGTGCACAACACGTTGTATGAATGTGAAGGCTAGAAAAGCGTGTCAGGATGGAAGAGTGTGTCATCCATTGTCTCTGCCTATTGTGTTAGTAGCGGGAACAGTGCACGACACGCTGTATGAATGTGAAGACTAGAAAAGCGTGTCAGGATGGAAGAATGTGTCATCCATTGTCTCTGCCTATTGTGTTACAAGTGGAAACAGTGCACGACACGCTGTATGAATGTGAAGGCTAGAGAAGCGTGTCAGGATGGAAGAGTGTGTCATCCACTGTCTCTGCCTATTGTGTTAGAAGCGGAAACAGTTCACAACACGCTGTGTGAATGTGAATGCTAGAGAAGCGTGTCAGGATGGAAGAGTGAGTGAAGAGAGTGGCGTACCGCCTCTGCCTATTGTGTGTCATCCATTGTCTCTGCCTATTGTGTGTCATCCATTGTCTCTGCCTATTGTGTTACAAGTGGAAACAGTGCACGACACGCTGTATGAATGTGAAGGCTAGAGAAGCGTGTCAGGATGGAAGAGTGTGGCGGTCCACCGTCTCTGCCTATTGTGTTAGAAGCGGAAACAGTGCACAACACGCTGTGTGAATGTGAAGGCTAGAGAAGCGTGTCAGGATGGAAGAGTGTGTCATCCATTGTCTTTGCCTATTGTGTAAGAAGCAGGAACAGTGCACAACACGTTGTATGAATGTGAAGGCTAGAAAAGCGTGTCAGGATGGAAGAGTGTGTCATCCATTGTCTCTGCCTATTGTGTTAGTAGCGGGAACAGTGCACGACACGCTGTATGAATGTGAAGACTAGAAAAGCGTGTCAGGATGGAAGAATGTGTCATCCATTGTCTCTGCCTATTGTGTTACAAGTGGAAACAGTGCACGACACGCTGTATGAATGTGAAGGCTAGAGAAGCGTGTCAGGATGGAAGAGTGTGTCATCCACTGTCTCTGCCTATTGTGTTAGAAGCGGAAACAGTTCACAACACGCTGTGTGAATGTGAATGCTAGAGAAGCGTGTCAGGATGGAAGAGTGAGTGAAGAGAGTGGCGTACCGCCTCTGCCTATTGTGTGTCATCCATTGTCTCTGCCTATTGTGTTACAAGTGGAAACAGTGCACGACACGCTGTATGAATGTGAAGGCTAGAGAAGCGTGTCAGGATGGAAGAGTGTGGCGGTCCACCGTCTCTGCCTATTGTGTTAGAAGCGGAAACAGTGCACAACACGCTGTGTGAATGTGAAGGCTAGAGAAGCGTGTCAGGATGGAAGAGTGTGGCGTACCACCACCTCTGCCTATTGTGTTAAAAGCGGGAATAGTGCACGATACGCTGTATTAATGTGAAGGCTAGAGGAGCGTGTC
This sequence comes from Lepidostoma basale, assembly GCA_022606425.2. Lineage (NCBI taxonomy): Eukaryota > Metazoa > Arthropoda > Insecta > Trichoptera > Lepidostomatidae > Lepidostoma > Lepidostoma basale. Next base: position 383,217 of record JAHDVF020000796.1, on the reverse strand, counting down.
AGTATGGAGTGTGTCATCCATTGTCTCTGCCTATTGTGTTAGAAGCGGGAACAGTGCACGACGACTAGAAAAGAGTCACTGGATGAGGAGATTGTGGCAGTCTATCATCTCTCGTTAAACGTGAAACCAGTACATTATATTTAATACTAATTACATATTTTTAAATTTACTGAAACAAAAAGCAGAAACAAGTTAGTCGTAATGAATACATCTGAAAGGGAAGACATTGCATTAGTTGATTGGACAATCAGGGGACAATCTGCGGAGGACCGCCCGTCGTAAAACGGCTACCGACACGACAGCTGCGATACGACGGCGCCCGCACACGTCGAGCGACACAAGAAATGCTGAAAACAATAAATAAAATTATGCTTGTCTAGATTGTCCGTAAACGTGACTTAATTTAAGCTATAAATAACCGCACGAAAGCGATACAAAACTCTGCCGCATTATGAAGTGATATATGATTTGTAATTAATGAATTTTGTCAGTTGCAATAACTGCACTAAAGCAGTTTAAAACTCCCTTGTATAACGAATATTGTCATATTTTCTTAATTCATTTAATCTAGACTGCAATACAGCTAGGGGTCATTACTCAATTTATGCTATAAATAACCGCACAAAAGCAGTTCAAAACTCTGCTTTATTAAGAAGATTATTATATGTTTAAATCATTTAACCTATGCTGTAATACAGCAAGGGGTCGTTACTCAATTTATGCTATAAATAACTGTACAAAAGCAGTTTATAACTTCTCTGTATTATAAAGTTTTAAATGTTCTTTAATGAATAAAATACATAGCTTCCCTTTAGCTGCAATAGAGCAATGAGTCGTTACTTAATTTATGTTATAAATAACCGTACAAAAGTACTACCAAACTCCTCTGTGTTATGGTTTTTAACATTAGTTATTTAAATAATTAAATATATACATTCCCTACAGCTGTTAGTGTAAGGAGTTTACTCAATTTATGCTATAAATAACCGCACAAAAGCAGTTTAAAACTCCATTGTATTATGAAGTTTAAAATATTATTTAATTAACTTAATCTTAGCAGTCTCTACAGCTGCAATTGATCAAGGGGTCCTTCTTTCATTTATGCTATAAATAACCGCACAAAAGCAGTTCAAAACCCCACTACAATGTGGACCTTTTCAAATGAGTCCATAGCTGATATATGAACACTCAAAAACTAACTAACTAACTAACCACATATTTTCACAGAGTATCCACACATTCATCTAAAAGATCTCATTTCTACTGCATTTATTCTACTTTCATCCTTCTTTTGCCAGTTCCATGCTTCGCTTCCATACACAAGGGTCAGTACAAGAACACCATTGTGCACTGCCATCTTAGCTTGTTTGCGATGACAACTTTAAGTGCACCATTCACTCTGTCGCCTGCCCCAACCCTTCTTTCAATATCCCTCTCCACTGTAAACATACTACCCAAATACACAAACTCATCTACTTGCTCCAAATTTTCACCATTCACGCTAATGTTTCAGACTGTCGTGATTTCTTATTTTTCAAAAATCATTACCTTGGACTTGTTCACATTCATCATCAGATCATTTCGCATGCATACCTCATACATACTATTCACCAGGAGTTTAATTTATGCTATAAATTACCGCACAAAAGCAGTTCAAAACCCCATTACAATGTGGATATATGTTCTAGACACATCACCAGCAAAAGAAGATATATACAGATTTTTTTCACATTAATTTATAAATTTCAAAATATTGATAAATATTTTATTTATTTTCATAATATAACATAAGATTAAACACAATATACAATAAAAACAATTCAAAAACATTAAAACGATAAGATTGCGTAGATTGAGAAAATGGTGGACGGTTAAACAAAATGGCGGATAAGTGAAACAAGATGGAGGATGGGGGAAATGTACAAAATGGCCGCCGCAGTGCGCAGGGAGGTCCATCGGCGGTGCTTTTCCTTGTGCGAGTGGCTGGAACATCGCAAGCAAACGGGAAACCCTACATTAATACCAAGAGAACTGAATAACCTAACCTAACCTAACCTAACCTAACATAACCACGACCAGTGAATTTCAAACGGAAACTCTTCTTTTGACGCATTCGATCCATCGTGAACATCATTTGACAACATCTGACGATTCCATTTACTAAGACTTTACCCACATACATACAGCAATGATTCTGCAACATGCATGCATCGTGTCACGCCAGCACATTCAATATAATAAAGGGATTTCATTAAGAGCGCTTGAATTTTGAAATGAAATAAAACAAGCTAAGAGATATTGCCACGATTAATACGATGAATATCGAGAAAGTAAGTGTACTGAGGCTCTCACGACCGGATGGATTTTATTTTCAACATGTTGGCCACACTTCCGTGTAGCCTGACTCTTTCCCTCCGCAACGAGACCGGTTCGAGGTCAGTACGTTGAGAAGTGCCGACGCAACAAAACGTTTCGTGCAAAATGTCAATCCAATCTCCCTCCAAGTGGGAAATACACAACGCACAATCCATGGAGGTAAATTTCTCCGCTCCATCGTTACTGGAATTGCACACTACACGCCTGAAACCAAAAGGCAGTCTCATCAGTGGCGTCAAACCTTTACACCCTCCGCCAAAAAGTTCATAACCACAATTTCAGCCAAGAAAATCATGGCATCCGTGTTTTCGGACTGTCAAGACATAATTTTAATTGAATATATGCCTCAAGGGGAGACCATCAATTCTGCAAGATACTGTGATTCAGAACAAGAGGAGAGGCATGCTGACAAAGGGAGTCTGCCTGCTGCACGACAATGCCAGAAGGAACTGCTCGCCTCGTTTAAATTGGATGTCTTGAACCATCCCGCGCATTCCCCTGACCTGGCACCTTTAGATTATTATCTGTTTACCTCCCTGAAGCTACACATGGGTGCATTGAGAGGAATGACGACTATGTCGAAAAATAGCTTACATATGTACTACGGTAACCACGTAATTTGGATTTAAATACAAAAAATTGTAACCTACAAAAATTCAGTACATTTGCTTTCTGGATATGCCTCGTATATTGCAATAATTTTTATCTTAATTTTAAAGGACATTCAATGAGATTATGTATGCTATATAATTACGGCCAAATGGCAGCCGTAGCTTCGCTGCAGGCGGTGTATCCTGGTGGTCAAAGAATTTTTCAATAGGGACACTAGAACTTTCACAGCGTATATAGCAGCCATTTTACAAAGAGATAGCTATCAAATTTGACAAGAATACTTATTTAGAATTGACGAATCACCGTGGAACGCTACACACTTCAACAACGCATTGCAATTGTTAAAATTTATTAATGCACTATCAAATGTGGCGAGAATCAAACTGTTTATATACCCGAGCTAATGGAGCAGAATAAGGTGATTGGAGTGGCTTCATACATTGTTAACTGTCTATTGTATCTGGCAACATAATGTAAAACTCCATATTAAATAATTAATACGAATGAAAACGTCTGTTTTATACTAGTTTTATTATATTCTATGGGAATGACACGTCTGTCCTTGCTAAGGCACTATCAAATGTAGCGAGAATCAAACTGTTTATATACCCGAGCCAATGGAGCAGAATAAGGTGATTGGAGTGGCTTCATACATTGTTAACTGTCTATTGTATCTGGAACAATGATGTAAAACTCCATATTAAATAATTAATGCGAATGAAAACGTCTGTTTTATACTAGTTTTAATATATTCTATGGGAATGACACGTCTGTCCTTGCTAAGGCACTATCAAATGTAGCGAGAATCAAACTGTTTATATACCCGAGCTAATGGAGCAGAATAAGGTGATTGGAGTGGCTTCATACATTGTTAACTGTCTATTGTATCTGGAACAATGATGTAAAACTCCATATTAAATAATTAATACGAATGAAAACGTCTGTTTTATACTAGTTTTAATATATTCTATGGGAATGACACGTCTGTCCTTGCTAAGGCACTATCAAATGTAGCGAGAATCAAACTGTTTATATACCCGAGCTAATGGAGCAGAATAAGGTGATTGGAGTGGCTTCATACATTGTTAACTGTCTATTGTATCTTGAACAATGATGTAAAACTCCATATTAAATAATTAATACAAATGAAAACGTCTGTTTTATACTAGTTTTAATATATTCTATGGGAATGACACGTCTGTCCTTGCTAAGGCACTAACATACCTCATTTTAACGCACATACATCTAAGAAATCTCATCTCTAGCGCATTTATTCTGCTCTTTCATCAAGCTGCTTCGCTTCTAAACACAAGGATTGGAACCAGAACTCTATTGTGCTTGCTAATTTTCACATTCATGATAAAATCTTGTTCATTGAGACTATAAAAATATACTCCTGCCAAAGAAACAAAGGTCTGTACATGAAGTAGGCTATACCTTGGGCGACAGGTAGAGGAGGATGAATGGCGGAGAGATCAGCTCCCGCGAGGGTTCCAAGCGGGTCCATCATGGCTCCGGGCATCATTCCAAGCACCGAGGGATCCAGCGCTGCCATCTGTTGAAAAAAAATACAGCTTTAACAAAAATCTATATCGGCCCCACACGCGGGGCCAGCCATACAAAAATAGCCTCTAACTAACTAACCATCACGCCATTTCCCCGGAGGGGTGGGCAGAGAGGATGGATCGCCACACTGGCCTGTCCTGGCATACCTCTCGGGCTTCCTCTACATTCATACATCGTACCATGCACGCACGTCGATTATTCCGACTTCGAATGTGGTCAGGATGAAAGTAGAATAAATGCAGTAGAAATAAGATCTCTAAGACGAATGTGTGGCAAATCTGTTTATGATAGAGTGACAAATGCAACTATAAGAAGTGAATGTGGTGCGAATGAAAGTGTTATGAACAAAATAAGGAAAGGGTCATTAAGATGGTTTGGACACATGGAAAGAATGAGTGAAGACAGAATGGTAAAGAAGGTATATGTAAACGGAGCTAGAAATAGAATCGGAAGGCCGAGGAAAACGTGGCACGATCAAATCAATCAAATATTGAATGTCGGTCACGTGAGGAGTCGGAAAAATCGACGTGCGTGCATGACAAGATGTATGAATGTAGAGGAAGCGAGAGACGTATTTCAGGACAGAACAGTGTGGCGTTCCATTCTTTCTGCCTACCCCTCCGGCGAGACGGCGTGATGGTAAGTTAGTTTCGAATGTGGCCGCCTTTTAGTATTTGATTAATTTGGTCATGCCGTGTTTTCCTCGGTCGTCCTCGGCTTCTTTTCCCACTCACGCTGCTGCTTGTGTGCAACTTTTTAACCATTCTACTCTCGTCCATTCGTTCCATATGTCCGAACCATCTCAGGGATCCTTTTTTAATTTTATTAATGATGCAGTCATCCACCTTACATTTCTTTCTTATTTCATCGTTCGGTATTCTATCATACAACGTTTTCCCGCACATTCTTCTTAGTGATCCCAATAGCCTCTAAACTCAACTTATTCATGTTTCTAGCTTATTTAATTTAATTTATTAATTTAATAGTCAAAGGAAGGTTTGGTGCGGGTAACAAAGTGAATGGAGCTTTAAAAATAGTTATTGGAAACAAGAATTTATCAATGAAAGCGAAAACGGCCGTTTACAATGGAGTTCTGGTCCCAACCCTAATGTATGGAAGTGAAGCATGGAATTGATAGAAGGATGAGAGGAGAATAAATCCGGTAGAGATGAGGTCCCTAAGACGTATGTGTAACACCATTGTGCACTGCCATCTTAGCTTTTTTGGATAAGCTTTTGTATGCGATGACAACTTTAAGTGCACCATTCATTCTGTTGCCTGCCCCAACCCTTCTTTCAATATCCCCCTCCACTGTAAACATACTTCCTAAATAAACAAATTCATCCACTTGTTCCAGATTTTCACCGTTTACACTAATGTTGCAGACTGTAATGCTTCCTTCTTTTTAGAAAATCATTACCTTGGACTTATTCACATTCATCATCAAATCGTATCGCTTGCATACCTCATACATACTAGACACCAGGGCAGAAATACAAATAATGACAATTATTTTCAATGCTGAAACATCGAGTGTGTTCTAGAATGAAACAAAAGCACGTTGGTCGTTCCAAATTCGAAACAAAACAATTCAATTTTGACACCAGCGCACGGCGAAATGTTCCAGAATGGACAATCAACTCACCGCGTGCATCGGCCCGTTCATCTTCGATCCAGGTTTTAATTCACAGAAAAATGATTTTCTTTGATAGACGCGGTATAATCTTGTGCCGAAATAGCAAAACGACAGAAATATATCTGATAATTGGAGCGAAAACCAACTGACAATCACACCGCACCGCGTCAATTTGCCTTATAACCATAGACAATAGATTTTAATCTAGCGATCTATGACCAATATTGCCACTTAATTAAAACGCGTAAATAAGAACCACATCAATTGTAGAAAAAAACTAACTAACTAACTAACCATCACGCCATTTCCCCGGAGGGGTAGGCAGAGAGGATGGATCGCCACACTGGCCTATCCTGGCACACCTCTCGGGCTTCCTCCACATTCATACATCGCACCATGCACGCACGTCGATTATTCCGACTTCGAATGTGGCCGCCTTTTAGTAATTGTTTAATTTGGTCATGCCATGTTTTCCTCGGTCGTCCTCGGCTTATTTTCCCACTCACACTGCTTGTGTACAACTTTTTAACCATTCTACTCTCATCCATTCGTTCCATATGTCCGAACCATCTCAGGGATCCTTTTTTAATTTTATTCATGATGCAGTCATCTGCCTTACATTTCTTTCTTATTTCATCGTTCGGTATTCTATCATACAACGTTTTCCCGCACATTCTTCTTAGTGATCTCATTTCTACGGCGTTTATCCTGCTTTCATCCTTCTTTTGCCAGCTCCAAGCTTCACTTCCATACATGAGGGTTGACATTGTAGAATTATAATTTTATTTGTGGAATGTGTGGATATTCAGTGTATGATAGAGTGTCGAATGAAAATATAAGAAGTGAATGCGGTGCGAATGATGGTGTCATGAACAAAATAATGAAAGAATCATTAAGATGGTTTGGACATGTGGAAAGAATGAATGAAGAAAGAATGGTAAAAAAATTATATGTAAATGATGTAAATGGAACCAGAAATAGAATCGGAAGACCGAGGAAAACGTGGCACAATCAAATAAATCAAATATTGAATGTCGGCCATGTGAGGAGTCAGAGAAATCGACGCGCGTGCATGACACGATGTATGAATGTTGAGGAAGAGAATTGAGAAATATGTCAGGAAAGAAAAGTGTGGCAGTCCATTCTTTCTGTCTACCCCTTCGGGGAGACGGCGTGATGGTTAGTTAGTTAGTTAGTTAGTTAATTTCATTTTCTAATATTAAAAAAACTAGCTAACCATCAAGCCGTTTTCCGTAGGGGTAGGCAAAGAGCATGGACCGCCATACCTTTCTGTCCTGACATACCTCTCTAGCTTCCTCCACATTCATGTATTGTAGCATGCACGCTAGTCGATTTTTTCGATTAGGAATGTGGCCGGCTTTCAATATTTGATCAATTTGGTCAAGCCCTGCTTTTCTTGTTCTTTCGCGGCTTCTTTTTTCACTCACTTTAAGCATGGAGCTGCCAAATAAGGGTTGAAGTAAGATAAATGTCATAGAAATTAGATCACTGAGAAGAATGTGCGGCATAACGATATTTTACATAGAATACCGAACGACGAAATTAGGTAGAAATGTAAGGCATATTATTGGATCATAAGTAAAATTAAAAAAGGATCCCTGAGATGATTTGGGCATATGGAACGAATGGATGAGAGAAGAATGGTTAAAATATTGTATAGAAACAGTGTGGGTGTAAAGAGAAGCCGTGGAAGACCTAGGAAAGCATGACATGACCAAATCAATCAAATACTAAAAGGCGGCCATATTCGATATCAGAATAGTCGACAAGCGTGCTTGTTGTTAATTCGATATACGTGTGTGACTTACTGTATGAATGAGGAGGAAGCTTAAGTGGTGTGTCAGGATAGAATAGTGTGGCGATACATTATATCAACTTACCCCTCACACTGTGGCCAGAGGACTTCTTAAAGCAAACCTTCAATGGAATAACATCCTAGATGAAGAATAACTGTACATAAGTGCACATAGAACTTTGAAGCACAGCGCAGAGACGACGCCGCAGAGAAGATAATGAAGAGAAAGAAGAGATCATCAGCGCCCTAAAGAGCTCCATACAATATAAGCTCTGCTGGACGGTCTTTAAGGCGTTGCATGGAATGGCACCAGCTTTTATATCTGAACTCTGCATCAATGAGAACCTGACAGCTGAAGAGCTGAACCTTTTACAACACCAACAACAAATCATCACGGAGAGAAGGGACCGCCACACTACTTTATCCTGACATATCTCTCTAGCTTCCTCCACATCATACAACGAGTCATACATACACGTCGATTCTTCCTATGATTATGCTACCTAAACACAGAAATTCACTCACCTGCTCCAAGTTCTCTTCGTTCACACTTATGTTACATACTATCATTTGCTCTTCCCTTACAAAAACCATCACTTCTGACTTTCCGACATTCATCATTAAATTATTTGACTTGCATACCTCATACATTCTCGACACCAAGACTTGTAATTCGTCCGCACTATCCGCAACGAGAACGCCTATTTGCAGACAAATCACTCATCTTAGCAATCAACAATCTTACTTATAATCTTCTAGCAGACCTCAAATGCGTTGAGAATAAGTCAGAGTTTAGATCGAGACTCAAAACGCACCTTTTCAAATTATCCTACTTGATGGACTGCGTCAGGTGCAGCCCTCACACTAAATACGTTTATTTTTAACTAGTTAATAAAAATAAAAAAAATCGGTGAAAATCTGGAACAAGTGGATGAATTTGTTTATTTAGGAAGTATGTTTACAAAGGATGGGAGGGTGGAGAAGGATATTGAAAGAAGGGTTGGGGCAGGCAACAGAATGAATGGTGCACTTAAAGTTGTCATCGCAAACAAAAGCCTATCCAAAAAAGCTAAGATGGCAGTGCACAATGGTGTTCTTGTGCCGACCCTTATGTATGGAAGTGAAACATGGAACTGGCAAAAGAAGGATGAAAGTAGAATAAATGCAGTAGAAATGAGATCTCCAAGACGAATGTGTGGCAAATCTGTTTATGATAGAGTGACAAATGCAAGTATAAGAAGTGAATGTGGTGCGAATGAAAGTGTTATGAACAAAATAAGAAAAGGGTCATTAAGATGGTTTGGACACATGGAAAGAATGAGTGAAGACAGAATGTATATGTAAATGGCGTGAACGGAGCTAGAAATAGAGGAAGGCCGAGGAAAACGTGGCACGATCAAATCAATCAAATATTGAATGTCGGTCACGTGAGGAGTCGGAAAAATCGACGTGCGTGCATGACAAGATGTATGAATGTAGAGGAATCAAGAGACGTATGTCAGGACAGAACAGTGTGGCGTTCCATTATTTCTGCCTACCCCTCCGGGGAGACGGCGTGATGGTTAGTTAGTTAGTTAGTTAGCCCTATCCTTGCCCTAGATGGCCCAGAGTGCGTAGGTCCAGGGTTTGACTCTTAAGTCATATGCAGACCCACAACCGTGAAAGACAGTCTTCCACGGACACGAGGATGACGATATGTGTACTAGCTACCCAGCATCGATAATGGAAGATTACATATGTGCTAAAATCCATAGATATTTTAAATGACATATACACGTGTCTATGTTTTACCGCCATTATTGTGAGCGGTTACAAACAGAACTTATCCTTACAATATCTTCACACCAATAGTGTATTTCTGACCATGTCTATAAGAGCTATATTTAAAACAAACAGCAAAATCATTATATATCTAAAAATCTATCAGCTGCTGTCATTTTGAGATGAGAATTGGCGTTTGATTAGTGTAATATTGACAAAATTATTTGAGTTCTGTTTTAAGCTTAAATATATCGTGCCTTTGACAAAGTTCCTATGCGAAAGTCATTTCACGCGCCATTTCGCGTTGCATTTGTTCATTTCATTTAAATTTTCAAATCGAAATGAAGAACAAAAAGATGTTACCGAAATTTTTGACGCTCGAGCTGAAATTGGAGAGGTGTGATCGCATCGCCGAGGCGTATAGAGAGAGGTCTCTCATGTCTAAGGTCGAACCGAAGAATTCTGGAGTCTTGCAAGTGAAATTGGAGCGTTTGGAGTCGATAAAACTTGAACCAGACCCGATAGCTGGCGTATCACTGAAATTGGAGCGTTTGGAGTCGATAAAACTTGAACCAGACCCGAAAGCTGGCGTATCACAAGAGAATAATGAAGACACCCCCGATATGGACGTGTGCTGGGGATGTTTGGAAGAAGGAGAACTCCAAGACATGCATATCCCGTTCAACCAACACGACGATACATATGCAGATTTACTTTCGTATTGCTTTTCACTGCAGGTATGTCGCTGGACTGGTATGTTACACTCCAACGGATAGATTGTCACTAGTTGAGTTCGTGTATTTAGGTAGTATGTTTACTAGAGATGGGCGAGTGGAGAGGAATATTGAAAGAAGGGTTGGGGCAGGCAACAGAGTGAATGGTGCACTTAAAGTTGTCATCGCAAACAAAAACCTATCCAAAAAAGCTAGAATGGCAGTGCACAATGGTGTTCTTCTACCGACCCTTATGTATGGAAGCGAAGCATGGAACTGGCAAAGGAAGGATGAAAGTAGAATAAATGCAGTAGAAATGAGATATCTTAGACGAATGTGTGGATACTCTGTGTATGATAGAGTGTCAAATGAAAATATAAGAAGTGAACAAAATAATGAAAGGGTCGTAAAGATGGTTTGGACACATGGAAAGAATGAATGTAGAACTAAGTAACCATCACCAGAGGGGTAGGCAGAGAGAATGGACCACCACAATGTTCTCTTCTGGCATAATTCTCGCGCCTCTTCTACATTCACACATAGTGACACGCACGCTCGTCGATTGTTCCTACATTGAAGATGGCCGACTTTCAGTAATTGATTGACTTGGCTAAGATGGGAAGCGCACAATGGTGTTCTTCTACCGACCCTTATGTATGGAAGCGAAGCATGGAACTGGCAAAAAAAGGATGAAAGTAGAATAATAAATGCAGTAGAAATGAGATCTCTTATACGAATGTGTGGATACTCTGTGTATGATAGAGTGTCGAATGAAAATATAAGAAGTGAATGCGGTGCGAATGATGGTGTCATGAACAAAATAATGAAAGGATCATTAAGATGGTTTGGACATATGGAGAGAATGAATGGTAAAAAAATTATATGTTAATGATGTAAATGGAACCAGAAATAGAATCGGAAGACCGAGGAAAACGTGGCACGATCAAATAAATCAAATATTGAATGTCGGCCATGTGAGGAGTCAGAGAAATCGGCGTGCATGACATGATGTATGAATGTTGAGGAAGCGAATTGAGAAATATGTCAGGAAAGAAAAGTGTGGCAGTCCATTCTTTCTGCCTACCCCTTCGGGGAGACGGCCTGATGGTTAGTTAGTTAGTCAGTTAGACACATTGTTTGGCGACTAGGTTCAGTTTGAAAATGCCCTCGCAAGGCGAAACAAATTTGTAACTGCAATCTATATAAGTAATTATTTTAATTAAATCAAGAAAAACCATTAAACATTTGCATTTATTATTTTTATTATAATTATAATGGAGTTTTACAAAATAAAAACCTCAACAAGCAATAAGTCTGTTGCTGACTGAAACTGACACGTGAAGATAAATATGGATTTTGAAGTATACTCGTATATATATCTTCCAAAAATTTGTCATGCATGATCACAAATAACAAAGGTGGAATGGGGAATGTTGTAATTACATAAAGCGTGCGCTTAACCCAACCAATGACAAGTCATAAGTCCTGTAAACACCTTGATCATTCATGTTCAGTTTCCAGTTTACGTCTTCGTCTCTATTGAGATACAATTAAAATAAGTCTGTTGACTGTCGCAGGTGGTCCCGGATGTGAAGGCATTCAAGAGGAAGTTCTTCATGTGCATGGAGTGCATAACCCGCCTGCAGGAAGCCGTGAAGTTCAAGCGGCAGCTGGAAGTGGCCAAGTCCTTCTTCAACAGGCTCTTCTGTAAGCAACACATCACAACCTGATGGATGGATCAAATCAAAAGATATAACTAACTAACTAACCATCACGCCGTTTCTCCGGAGCGGTAGGCAGAGGATGGATCGCCACACTGTTCTATCCTGACATAATTCTCGTGCCTCTCTACATTCACACACCGTGACCAGTGACGGTACTCCCATAGAAGCCTAAAAGCCCGGCTTGCGAAATAAATCTAAGTAATCACGCCGCGGCATAAACCAACAATCCAACAAATCGCCTTCCAACAATATTCCCATCAGACGTAAGAAGAAAAGCCACAAGAGCTGAACCTCTGTAAGCCAGAAGAGGTTTTGATTTAAAATTTCTTACGGAAGCCGGGCTTCTGGGCTTCTATGGGAGTACCGCCTCTGATCGTGACATGCACGCTCATCGATTGTTCCTACTTCGAACGTGACCGCCTTTCAGTAATTGATTAATTTGGTCATGCCATGTCTTCCTTGGCCTCCCTCGACTTCTTTTCCCATTCACACTACTTGGATATATTATCTTTTTAACCATTCTTCCCGCATCCATTCGTTTCATATGTCCAAACCATCTTAGTGACCCTTTCTTAATTTTGTTTATCACGCATTCATCCGCCTTACATTCCTTTCTTAGTGACCTCATTTCTACGGCGTTTATCCTACTTTCATCCTTCTTCTGCCAACTCCAAGCTTCACATCCATACATAAGGGTCGGCACTAGAACTCGTGCCATCGTACCATGTTTTTCTCAGCCTTTCTTTATTTCTAGCTCCGCCGCACGCCGTTTACATATACCTTCTTTACCATTCTGTCTTCACTCATTCTTTCCATGTGTCCAAACCATCTTAACGACCCTTTCATTATTTTGTTCATAACACTTTCATTCGCACCGCATTCACTTCTTATATTTTCATTTGACACTCTATCATATACAGATTTATCATGCATTTGTCTTAGAGATCTCATTTCTACTGCATTTGATTCTACTTTCACCCTTCTTTTGCCAGTTCCATGCTTCACTTCCATACATAAGGGTCGGCACAAGAAGACCATTATGCGCTTCCCATCTTAGCCAAGTCAATCAATTACTGAAAGTCTGCCATGTTCAAAGTAGGAACAATCGACGAGCGTGCATGTCACGATGTGTGAATGTAGAAAAAGCGCGAGAATTATATCAGGATAGGACAGTGTGGTGGTCCATTCTCTCTGCCTACCCCTCTGGTGATGGTTACTTAATTCTTCATTCATTCTTTCCATGTGTCCAAACCATCTTAACAACCCTTTCATTATTTTGTTCACTTCTTATATTTTCATTTGACACTCTATCATATACAGATTTACTACACATTCGTCTTAGAGATCTCATTTCTACTGCATTAATCCTACTTTCATCCTTCTTCTGCCAACTCCAAGCTTCATCATCAAACACCATTGTGCACTGCCATTCTAGCTTTTTTGGATAGGCTTTTGTTTGCGATGACAACTTTAAGTGCACCATTCACTCTGTCGCCTGCCCCAACCCTTCTTTCAATATCCCTCTCCACTGTAAACATACTTCCTAAATAAACAAATTCATCCACTTGTTCCAGATTTTCACCCAATTTAAAACTTGTATATTTTGTTCTATTATACTTTCTAACAACAACAACAAACCATCCCGCCGTTTCTTCGCAGGGGTAGGCAGAGAGAATGGACCGCCACACTACTCTATCCTGGCAAACCTCTCCAGCTTCCTCCACATTCATACAACGAGTCATACACGCACGTCGATTCCTAACATGACCAACCTTTAAAATTTGATTAATTTGGTCATGCCATGTTTTCCTCGGTCTACCTCGACTCCTTACTCCATTTACATTGTTAACGTATACTTTTTTAACCATTCTTTCTCCATCCATGCGTTCCATATGTCCGAACCAACGCAGCGATCCTTTCATAATACCTTCTTCCGCTCTACATTCCTTTCTTATATCAGCATTTGAGATTCTGTCGTATATCGTTCTACCACACATACGTCTTAGGGACCTCATCTCTACCGCATTTATTCTGCTCTCATCCTTCTTCTGCCAGTTCCATGCTTCGCTTCCATACATTAGGGTTGGGACCAGAACTCCATTGTGAACGGCCGTTTTCACTTTCATTGATAAATTCTTGTTTCCAATAACTGTTTTTAAAGCTCCATCCTTCTATCTGATGGTGAAAATCAGATGCAGCCTTCATATTAACCCTTACCACTCCATTATTTTTTTATATTGTTTGTCAGCCAACTCTAATTTGAATAATGTCAAAATATTAATTTATTGATAGGTAGTTACAAAAAAAAAGGTTAAAGGTATAAATGCTGGTGCTAAGATGAGTGATCTGTCTGTAAACTGTCTGCGTTACGCGGACAATGCCGTTCTCGTTGCGGATAGTGCGGACGAATTACAAGTCTTGGTGTCGAGAATGTATGAGGTATGCAAGTCGAACGATTTAATGATGAATGTCGGAAAGTCAAAGGTGATGGTTTTCGAAAGGGAAGAGCAAATGACAGTTTGTAATATAAGTGTGAACGAAGAGAACTTGGAACAGGTGAGGGAATTTGTGTATTTAGGTAGCATGTTCACAGCAGATGGCCGAACGGATAGTGACGTCGAAAGAAGGGTTGGTGCGGATAACAAAGTGAATGGAGCTTTAAAAATAGTTATTGGAAACAAGAATTTAACAATGAAAGCGAAACCGGCCGTTTACAATGGAGTTCTGTTCCAACCCTAATGTATGGAAGCGAAGCATGGAACTGGCAGAAGAAGGATGAGAGCAGAATAAATGCGGTAGAGATGAGGTCCCTAAGACGTATGTGTGGTAGAACGATATACGACAGAATCTAAAATGCTGATATAAGAAAGGAATGTAGAGCGGAAGAAGGTATTATGAACAAAATTATGAAAGGATCGCTGCGTTGGTTCGGACATATGGAACGCATGGATGGAGAAAGAATGGTTAAGAAAGTATACGTTAATGATGTAAATGGGGTACGAAGTCGAGGCAGACCGAGGAAAACATGGCATGACCAAATTAATCAAATTTTAAAGGTTGGTCATGTCAGAAGTCGGAGGAATTGACGTGCGTGTATGACTCGTTGTATGAATGTGGAGGAAGCTAGAGAGGTTTGCCAGGATAGAGTAGTGTGGCGGTCCATTCTCTCTGCCTACCCCTGCGGCAAACGGCGTGATGGTTTGTATTGTATTGTATTGTATTGTAAAAAACAGTTTACAAAAAACATTATGGACTACTTATAGTTTGGCATAGTATGGTACTTTTTAAAACAATCCTCAGGATGGAGACCAGGTCTTCTGTTTCCCGTCTTCCCCTGGAATCTTTCTGTTACTGCACACAGTACAGTCTTAAGAACCTTCAAAACTGTTTAATTTTTCAGTGGAACAAGATAACGAAGAGAATCCAACTGCCTGCGATAGCCCGATAGTCATAGATGACGATGGAGATGTCATTAAAAAAGAGCAACATTCCCACAATGGCATGGAACCCATGTAAGTATTAAAATAAAATTCTTCTTTATATTAAAGTTTGTGTATTTACGAAGTATGTTTACAGTGGAGAGGGATATTGAAAGAAGGGTTGGGGCAGGCAACAGAGTGAATGGTGCACTTAAAGTTGTCATCGCAAACAAAAACCTATCCAAAAAACCTAGAATGACAGTGCACAATGGTGTTCTTCTACCGACCCTTACGTATGGAAGCGAAGCATGGAACTGGCAAAAGGAGGATGAAAGTAGAATAAACGCAGTAGAAATGAGATCTCTTAGACAAATGTGTGGATACTCTGTGTATGATAGAGTGTCGAATGAAAATATAAGAAGTGAATGCGGTGCGAATGATGGTGTCATGAACAAAATAATGAAAGGATCATTAAGATGGTTTGGACATATGGAAAGAATGAATGAAGAAAGAATGGTAAAAAAATTATATGTGTATGATGTAAATGGAACCAGAAATAGAGGAAGACCGAGGAAAACGTGGCACGATCAAATAAATCAAATATTGAATGTCGGCCATGTGAGGAGTCAGAGAAATCGACGCGCGTGCATGACACGATGTATGAATGTTGAGGAAGCGAATTGAGAAATATGTCAGGAAAGAAAAGTGTGGCAGTCCATTCTTTCTGCCTACCCCTTCGGAGAGACGGCGTGATGGTTAGTTAGTTTTTAGAATACCCAATGAAGAAGTTAGAGAGGAATCTAAACATCCTAAATATAATTAAGAAAGGGTCACTAAAATGGTTTGGATTCATATGGAACGAATGGATGAGGGAAGAATGGTTAAAAATATATATTCAAGTAGTGTGAATGGCATAAGAAATCTAGGAAAACCGATGAAAACTTGGCACGACTAAATTAATCAAATACTGAAAGGCAGCCATGTTCGAAGTAGGAACAATCGACGAGCGTGGGTGTCACGATGTGTGAATGTAGAAGATGTTGGGCTTCATCGTCCGGACCGGAAGAGTTTTCAGGGATCCCAATGTGCTCAGAGTCCTATACAACGCATTGGTTCGGAGCAGACTCGAAAGTGGTTCTGTGATATGGAGTCCTCACGAAGCGAGATATTCCATTATGCTGGAGAGGGTTCAGAAAAAATTTCTGAGGTATCTCTACATGAGGGAGTATGGTAGCTATCCTTGTCTCTATCCCACGGCATTTCTTTTGGGAATGCTCGGAACCAATTCTCTACAGCTTCGAAGAGATGGACATCTAATTACCCATTTCTTTAGATTAATTAGGGGATGCTTCGAGAACTCGGCCGTACTGGAGGGTGTTCGGCTTTTTGTCCCCGATAGATATCTCCGACAGCGACAGCACAGATTGTTTTACCTACTGTCCGCCAGAACCAATCTGCCTCTGGTGACACCGGTGGGAAGAGCAATTAGTCTGCTGAACGCGGTCTCCTCGGAGATCGACGTCTTTCATGTTAGTGAAAGTACGTTTAGGGGACAAATACTCTTGACTTTGGAAAGTATCTTGTCTTCGTAATGTGGAACCGTCTCTAATGCGTTCCTGGTATTATGTTGTATGTGTCTGTACTCAATAGATGCCTTAAACATTTTGCTGTTTGTAATTTCTTTTGGGTTAATAAACTGATTTGATTCGATTTGAAGATGCGTGAGAGTTATGTCAGGATAGAACAGTGTGGCTATTCATCTTCTCTGCATACCCTTCCGGTGTGATGTTCGTTAAATAAATTGAATTGTCTTTTCGTTTCAGAAAGAAGTCAATATATTCCACAGACGGGAACGGTGAGCAGGACATCGGTGACAACAGTGAGGTTATGAAACCACCGCACTGCAAGTTCCTTGATCAAATCAAGTTTGAGAAACATTGCAGGTGAGGTCTCTCTCTGTTAGAAGCGGGAACAGTGCACGACACGCCGTATGAACGTGAAAGCTAGAGAAGCGTGTCAGGATGGAAGAGTGTGTCATCCATTGTCTCTGCCTATCGTGTTAGAAGTGGAAACATAGCATGATACGCTGTATGGATGTGAAGGCAAGAGAAGCGTGTCAGGATGGAAGAGTGTGTCATCCACCGTCTCTGCCTATTGTGTTAGAAGCGATGCATGATACGTTGTATGAATGTGAAGGCTAGAGAAGCGTGTCAGGATGGAAGAGTGTGTCATCCACCGTCTCTGGCTATTATGTTGGAAGCGGGAACAGTGCACGACACGCTAATGATCCAACGGTCTCTTTTGTAGGTGCCCCATCTGCATGAAAACATTCCTCACCATCCAGAGGCGACGGCAGCACCTGCGAACAGACCACGACGTGGACAACATCAATCGCTTCTGCGAGGAATGCGGCAAATGCTTCACTACTGTGGGCCATTTAGGTACGCACGTTCGAAGTGTCCACCTCGAGGAACGCCCGTACCAGTGCGTGATGTGCTCCTGCGCCTTCTTCCGGTTGCAGGGGCTGAAGAGGCATATGGACTTGAAGCATCCGACGGCTAACCCGTACAAGTCTAACTTCGGCTGCAAAAATTGCAGCCGGGTGTTCCAATACCTCGGAGAACTGAAGGAACACAGGAAGTTTTGCACGGTGCCCATGGTGCAGGAGTACGAATGCTTCAATTGCCGCAAGAGGTTCAGCTCGATAGAGAGCATCCAGACCCACAAGATGACGTGCAAATCGATTCAGGCTTATCCCGGACGTGTCCCGCCTGATAAGTACCACTGCAAGAAATGCAACCAGTTGGTCAGCTCCGCGTTAGGGGAGATCGCCCACCGGGAGGTCTGCTGGGGAGAGGTGGTCCAGACCAATCCTGTAGTCCAGTTTTTCCCCGTGGAGGTTCATGGACTCATGGAGGTAATGTGCACATTCTAATTTTGCCTTAGAACTCTTTGTGAATGTTCTATAGCTGTGAATGTTCTATAGCTGTGAATGTTCTATAGATGTGAATGTTCTATAGCTGTGAATGTTCTATAGATGTGAATGTTCTATAGCTGTGAATGTTCTATAGCTGTGAATGTTCTATAGCTGTAAATGTTCTATAGCTGTGAATGTTCTATAGCTGTAAATGTTCTATAGCTGTGAATGTTCTATAGCTGTGAATGTTCTATAGCTGTGAATGTTCTATAGATGTGAATGTTCTATAGCTGTGAATGTTCCATAGCTCTTAATATTCCATCTCTTCTTCTTCTTTTTATCCTGTCACACCTCCGTGGTGCATAGGGCCTCAAGGAATCTTCTCCACCCGACTCTATCGCATGCCTGATGCTTAACATCGTCCCAAGTGAGATCTGCCGCCTTAACCTCGTCCTGCAGGGTTCTTCTCCAGGTGGCTCTAGGTCTGCCTCGCTTTCTCTTTCCCCCCATAGGGGACCAGTCTAGTGCGCCCTGAGCGATGCAGGCTGGGTTCCGTCTCAGAGTGTGACCGATCCACTGCCGTTTGCGTCTAGCGACTTGTTCTCTAATTGGCTTTTCGCCTGCCATGGTCCAGAGAACGGCTTTGACACTGTTTGGGGCCAATAGATTTTGAATATTGAGCGAAGGCAGCTATCTATAATATAAACACCTGGAGTTTTCCAATAACGTCCGTGGTAGATTTCCAAGTCTCACATCCGTACAGCAGTACGCTTTTAAATAAAAATAACCAACCAACATTATTCCAGAATTAATTGTATCTCAATAGAGACGAAGATGCAAATTGGAAACAGAATAAGGTTGATCGAGGTGTTTACAGGACTTATGACCTGTCATTGGTTGGGTTAAGTGCACGCTTTATGTAATACAACATTCCCCATTCCGCCTTCTTTCTTATGATCACCATGTCTGACAAACTTTTTGGAAGTTGTATATATGTTAATCTGTAAGACTATTTACGTGGAAGTTTATACAATCTACATACTAACGCCATCTATGAAGATTTGTGTTTATTAAGCATTAAGCAGAACATCTTTTTAACACAATGTGAAAGACTACCCCGCCATAAGCGCATTGTTAGAAGCCGCCTGGAGATGTCACTCCTATCTATATGCCAAACTTGGACCAGTTATGTTTACAATATTTTTTTAATGTATACAAATACTTGTACACGAATATTGGATTTCACCCATTGCGGGTTATCAATTCAAGAATTAATACTAACTAACTAACTAACCATCACGCCATTTCCCCGGAGGGGTAGGCAGAGAGGATGGATCGCCACACTGGCCTGTCCTGGCATACCTCTCGGGCTTCCTCCACATTCATACATCGCACCATGCACGCACGTCGATTATTCTGACTTCGAATGTGGCCGCCTTTTAGTAATTGGTTAATTTGGTCATGCCATGTTTTCCTCGGTCGTCCTCGGCTTCTTTTCCCACTCACACTGCTTGTGTACAACTTTTTAACCATTCTACTCTCATCCATTCATTCCATATGTCCGAACCATCTCAGGGATCCTTTTTTAATTTTATTCATGATGCAGTCATCTGTCTTACATTTCTTTCTTATTTCATCGTTCGGTATTCTATCATACAACATTTTCCGCACATTTTTCTTAGTGATCTCATTTCTACGGCGTTTATCCTGCTTTCATCCTTCTTTTGCCAGCTCCAAGCTTCACTTCCATACATGAGGGTTGGCACTAGAACTCCATTGTGTCCTGCCATCTTTGCTTCTGTGGATATATTTCTATTTGCAGTAATGACTTTGAGTGCGCCATTTATTTTATTCCCAGCACCAACCCTCCTTTCGATGTCTTTCTCCATTTTTCCGTCTCTTGTAAACATTCTTCCCAGATACGTAAATTCGGTAACTTGCTCCAATTTCTCGCCCATCGCACTTATATCACAAATCGTCATACATTCTTCTTTCTGGAAAACCATCACTTTAGATTTAGACACATTCATCACCAAGTCACTCTTTTTGCATGCCTCATACATCCTTGCCACTAAGACTTGCAAATTGTCTTTACTGTCAGCGATTAACATTAATTAATTCTTGAATTGATAACCCGCAATGGGTGAAATCCAGTATTCGTCTACAAGTATTTGTATACATTCAAAAAATGTTGCAACATTATTCCGTACATTTGTATCAATCATTAGATGGTCATAAATTGGTTTCAGATTGGCCCAGGTCCCAACAAGGGTTCCGTACTGACGGCAAATGTCCTCAGACCGAAGCCGGGTGGATTCCAGGGTACGGAGAACCCGCAGCAGTCGGGGATGTATCTCGAAGTGACGTACGAGCCAGAGGGAATCGCGAGCAATATGCCTCGTCAAGAACCAATGGACGTGCCTATTGAAATCAGCGATGATAGCTAGCTGAACGTACGTGACAAGGATGTCTTTTGTTTTCAATTTTATTTAAGACATTCTAAATTAAAAAAATAATAAAATACTGTTTTTTGACACGAATAATTTAACCTTTGTTTTCACATTAATGCTGTTTTTTAATTAACAATTTAAGTGCACAATGGTGTTCTTCTACCGACCCTTATGTATGGAAGCGAAGCATGGAACTGGCAAAAGGATGAAAGTAGAATAAATGCAGTAGAAATGAGATCTCTTATACGAATGTGTGGATACTCTGTGTATGATAGTGTCGAATGAAAATATAAGAAGTGAATGCGGTGCGAATGATGGTGTCATGAACAAAATAATGAAAGGATCATTAAGATGGTTTGGACACATGGAAAGAATGAATGAAGAAAGAATGGTAAAAAAATTATATGTTGACGATGTAAATGGAACTAGAATCGGAAAACCGAGGAAAACGTGGCACGATCAAATAAATCAAATATTGAATGTCGGCCACGTGAGGAGTCGGAGAAATCGACGTGCGTGCGTGACACAATGTATGAATGTTGAAGCGAAAGAATGTCAGTAAAGAAAAGTGTGGCAGTCCATTCTCTCTGCCTACCCTTTCGGAGAGACGGCGTGATGGTTAGTTATTTAATTTGTTTAGTGATTCTCTTGACATGTAATAGGTAGCTAATCCATCGCCATTTTATTGTCACGGGAATTCTACACCAGACCAAAGACGAGAATCGAACCCGGGACCTTTGGGGTGGCAGTCAAAGCACTTACCACTCGGCCACGAAGGTCTTCAACGTCAGTGAGGCAGTACTCTTTCCATTTGTAATATACTTTTTATGAATACTGCCTCACTGACACTGAAAATGTCCAAATCCGAGACTAGATTTAACATCCGAATTGCTCTTCTTACTGGCATCACCAAAGGCCGGTTGGTTTTGCGTGACGGAGCAAAGAACAATTGATGTCGACCCATTTGCTCCACAACATAGGGGTTCTCAATAGAGCCCCAAATACATACTTCGTTATTGTATGTGATATTTTGAAAAGGTGGGTTTTTAACCCTCCCTTCCCTGTGATGGGTATCTTCTACTCGTTGCTTCTAATAACCATCAATATCTCTATACATATAATAAATACAAGGTTCAGATTTTAGGTATTCCTCCATCATATATTTACGCATTGATTAAAAAAATAATATTAATAATAATCATAATTCATGGGGTACATCGGAGGTATTTTGTGAACATCGGAAACAAAATTCGTAGCGCTGAGTGCGCGACACTATATTCGCATCTCACTCTTGCATACTTCACTGTGGAAGCGCGAGGAGCTCAATGTTCTCACTGCCCGGCAGTAGCTCTCGGGCTTGCAACCAGAGTGGACCTACGCCCGTTCCGTGAGCGTTGCCAGATGGTTTTTTTTAACTAACTAACTAACCATCACGCCATTTCTCTGGAGGGGTAGGCAGAGAGGATGGATCGCCACAATGCCCTGTCCTGGCATACCTCTTGGGCTTCCTCTACATTCATACATCGTACCATGCACGCACGTCGATTATTCCGACTTCGAATGTGGCCGCCTTTTAGTAATTGATTAATTTGGTCATGACATGTTTTCCTCGGTCGTCCTCAGCTTATTTTCCCATTTCTATGGCTTTGTTGTATGTTTTAGCAAATAAATCTCAATTATTATTATTTTTGACTTCAATTATAATTAAGGGAATTAGCTATGAATGTTAAGTTAAAGGGGTAGGCAGAGAGAATAGACTGCCACACTTTTCTTTCCTGACATATTTCTCAATTCGCTTCAACATTCATACATCGCGTCATGCACGCGCGTCGATTTCTCTGACTCCTCACATGGCCGACATTCAAGATTTGATTTATTTGATCGTGCCACGTTTTCCTCGGTCTTCCGATTCTATTTCTGGTTCCATTTACATCGTTAACATATACTTTTTTACCATTCTTTATTTCCAAGTGTCCAAACCATCTTAATGATCCTTTCATTATTTTGTTCATAACACCATCATTCGCACCGCATTCACTTCTTATATTTTCATTCGACACTCTATTATACACAGAGTATCACACATTCGTATAAGAGATCTTATTTCTACTGCATTTAATTTACTTTTGCCAGTTCCATGCTTCGCTTCCATACATAAGGGTCAGTAGAAGAACACCATTGTGCACTGCCATTCTAGATTTTTTGGATAGGTTTTTGTTTGCGATGACAACTTTAAGTGCACCATTCACTTTGCTACATAAATTATAATTTACACATTTGATAACGCCTCAGAAAGATGAAACATGTCATTCCCACAGAATATAATAAAACCAGTATAAAACAGACGTTTTCGTTCGTATTAATTATTTAATATGGAGTTTTACATCATTGTTCCAGATACAATAGACAGTTAACAATGTATGAAGCCACTCCAATCACCTTATTCTGCTCCATTAGCTCGGGTATATAAACAGTTTGATTCTCGCTACATTTGATAGTGCCTTAGCAAGGACAGACGTGTCATTCCCATAGAATATAATAAAACTAGTATAAAACAGACGTTTTCATTCGCATTAATTATTTAATATGGAGTTTTACATCATTGTTCCAGATACAATAGACAGTTAACAATGTATGAAGCCACTCCAATCACCTTATTCTGCTCCATTAGCTCGGGTATATAAACAGTTTGATTCTCGCTACATTTGATAGTGCCTTAGCAAGGACAGACGTGTCATTCCCATAGAATATATTAAAACTAGTATAAAACAGACGTTTTCATTCGCATTAATTATTTAATATGGAGTTTTACATCATTGTTCCAGATACAATAGACAGTTAACAATGTATGAAGCCACTCCAATCACCTTATTCTGCTCCATTGGCTCGGGTATATAAACAGTTTGATTCTCGCTACATTTGATAGTGCCTTAGCAAGGACAGACGTGTCATTCCATAGAATATAATAAAACTAGTATAAAACAGACGTTTTCATTCGTATTAATTATTTAATATGGAGTTTTACATCATTGTTCCAGATACAATAGACAGTTAACGATGTATGAAGCCACTCCAATCACCTTATTCTGCTCCATTAGCTCGAGTTTTATATCATTGTTAAAGAAACAACTAGAAACTTCTGTAAATCATTTTGTTTTGTAGATAATTTGCGATGTTTCTTTCGTTCGTGATTCAAGATGGAAAATTCTCGAAAAAATTATAATTTCAACGTTGAAACTGTCTTAAAATCGTTTAATATCGATGTTATATGAATTGTATGCAATAAAACAAGATGGGAACATTATAGGAGTGTGCGAACGCCGAACAGCCGAGCTGACTTGACACTTCTGTCAACAAAACAAGATGGCGCGTCCCACACGATACACTTTGTAAATAATAGAAAGACGGTTCATGTTATAAAACGATTTATTTTAAATACAGCCATTTCGAATACATCGCTAGAAAAACATAAATCAGACATTCAGCGGCGGAGATTATGAATAACTAATGTTAATTTGATCCGAGGAAATGAAACGAGTCGTGTGAGCGAATGCGAAGGCACGTAGAGAGACGGACAAAGGGAAACGGTCTCTGTACACGTCTACCGTGCCCGAATACATGGGCAGGCGCGCGTCATGGCGCCGCCTAGAAGCCGTGGACTTTGAGCTGGTCCGACTTGGCGAGGCCGGACTTGGTGAGCCACTGGCAAATGTTCTCGCGCTGGTCGCCCTGCAGCTGCAGCACCTCGCCGTACTCGGGGTGCTCCACCACCGTGCCGTTGCAAGCGAACTCCTTTTTGCACGCCCGCACGATCTTCTTCAGGTCATAGTCCGACGACAGCCCCTGCACCGTCGTGAGGGTCTTGCGCCCATTCCGTTGCTGGATCCGGATGTGAACTAGTCCATCTTGCACGTCGTCTTCCGAGCCCTTGAATGCGTCGGCAAAGGGGTCAAACTTGTTTAAATTCTGGATGGACATGCGATAACAAAAAGGATAACTTCCGATAAAAATATCTGCGCTGCGCAGCACTCGGGCGATTTCGGGATTCCGACGGATTTCGGATTGCGGCGGCGACTGACGGCGACTCGGGACTGCAATGGCCGACCGGACGACCGCGCAGGAAACGGAAGGCGCGCGCGCCGCTTGCCACTGCACAAAATTAACACCCTACCGGGACCTACCCGCGCGGCCTTGTGACAATACTTCGATCGCTCTACGTCGTAAGACGGTACTAGCCAAAATGATCCATTAAAGATTAACGTTAATTGTTTTATCGTCACAGCAATGCCAATCGTCTTAATTCCCTGTAATTTAACACATATATTGTAGTAAAAATCTTTGATTTTGAGATCTTAAGATGAAGGGGGGGTAAGGGGGATCAAATTTCATTTCTTCTTCTTCTTTAAGTGCCCTGTCGGGTCCCCCCAACGTTCACTTCAATACTCCAATGATACAAACATAATATTATTTAAAGAAATTTTGAAATACAATAGTAAATAAGAAATGCTGAAATAAAATGAGGAACTCACAATTATAACAATGACAGAGACAGCGCCTCCCTCAGGTCAACTACTAAACTAACTAACAATCACGCCGTCTCCCCGAAGGGGTAGGCAGAAAGAATGGACTGCCACACTTTTCTTTCCTGGCATATATCTCTCGCTTCCTCAAAAAAAAATTTTTATATACAACAGGTCGCTTGAACCCAATTACTGTATACAATATGTTTTTAGCTGATATATTGATTCTCGTGACATGTGATAGGTAGCTAATCTATCGCCATTTTATTGTCACGAGATTTATACACCAGACCAAAGGCAGTGTGACAATCACACTGCCAGCGCCGGGAATCGAACCCGGAACCTTCGGTATGGTAGTCAGAGCTCTTACCACTCCCCCACGAAGGTCGCCGATTTCATACATCGTGTCATGCATGCGCTTCGATTTCTTTGACTCCTCACATGGCCGACATTCAATATTTGATTTATTTGATCGTGCCACGTTTTCCTCGGTCTTCCGATTCTATTTCTAGTTCCATTTATATCATTAACATATAATTTTTTTACCCTTCTTTCTTTCCATGTGTCCAAACCATCTTAATGATCCTTTCATTATTTTGTTCATAACACCATCATTCGCACCGCATTCACTTCTTATATTTTCATTCGACACTCTATCATACACAGAGTATCACACATTCGTCTAAGAGATCTCATTTCTACTGCATTTATTCTACTTTCATCCTTTGTATAATTATATATATTCGTGGAAGACCTCCTAAAAGATGGAAGGACAGCTGGGAGTCTACCTCACAGGAGGAGCAACACTCTGGAGAACAGACCACATAGGTCTACAATAAGGAAGAAGAAGAAGAATTGAAATGATTAAAAACATTGTGTACTAGCTACACTGCACCGATAAGGGAGGGTTGTTTATTAGATTATTTTAATTTTTAACAACATTTTGAATGTATACAAATTTTTGTAGACAAATACTGGATTATAATGGAACACTCTGGACAAATACTGGATTATACAAGAATTTGTACACATTCAAAATGTTGTATAAAATAACTGGTCCAAGTAGGCATAAAATTGCAGAGACTTTCACAGTGCATTAATAAAGATTTCTGCTTAATGCTTTCCAATCTTAATAGATGACGCTAGTGTAGAGTGAACTTAAATATGTAAAGATAGGCGTGGAATCCTACCATATATACAAGTTCCAAAGGTTTTCAGATGTGGTGGTCATAAGAAGGCTGGAATGGGGAATGTTGTTAAATATAAAGCGATCGCTCAACCCAACCAATGACAGGTCATAAGTCCTGTAAGCGCCTCGGCCACCACATTCTGTTCCCAGAAAACAATTTACATCTTCGTCTCTATTGAAAAAGAAGGAAGCATGACAGTCTGCAACATTAGTGTAAACGGTGAAAATCTGGAACAAGTGGATGAATTTGTTTATTTAGGAAGTATGTTTACAGTGGAGAGGGATATTGAAAGAAGGGTTGGGGCAGGCAACAGAATAAATGGTGCACTTAAAGTTGTCATCGCAAACAAAAGCCTATCCAAAAAAGCTAGAATGGCAGTGCACAATGGTGTTCTTCTACAGACCCTTATGTATGGAAGCGAAGCATGGAACTGGCAAAGGAAGGATGAAAGTAGAATAAATGCAGTAGAAATGAGATCTCTAAGACGAATGTGTGGATACTCTGTGTATGATAGAGTGTCGAATGAAAATATAAGAGGTGAATGCGGTGCGAATGATGGTGTCATGAACAAAATAATGAAAGGATCATTAAGATGGTTTGGACATATTGAAAGAATGAATGAAGAAAGAATGGTAAAAAAATGATATGTTAATGATGTAAATGGTACCAGAAATAGAGGAAGACCGAGGAAAACATGGCACGATCAAATAAATCAAATATTGAATGTCGGCCATGTGAGGAGTCAGAGAAATCGACGCGCGTGCATGACACGAAGTATGAATGTAGAGGAAGCGAGAGACGTATGTCAGGACAGAACAGTGTGGCGTTCTATTCTTTCTTCCTACCCCTTCGGGGAGACGGCGTGATGGTAAGTTAGTTAGTTAGTTAGTTAGAAAACAATTTACATCTTCGTCTCTATTGAGATACAATTAATCCTTAATTTTTAATATTATGGCGTTTGAGCCGGTGGGTACTTAACGTATTTCGATGTTATAAATAGATGAACTGCGCTTTTGGTTGGGCATTGTGCATTCCTAATTCAGACTGTGATCACAAGCGACCACTTCAGCATGACGGGACGCGGCAAAGGCGGCAAAGGACTCGGTAAGGGCGGAGCGAAGAGACATAGAAAAGTCCTTCGCGATAATATCCAGGGCATCACCAAGCCGGCCATCAGGCGGCTGGCGAGGCGCGGCGGCGTGAAGAGGATATCCGGGCTCATCTACGAGGAGTGCAGAGGCGTGCTGAAGGTTTTCTTGGAGGGCGTCATCCGCGACGCTGTCACTTACACCGAGCACGCCAAGAGGAAGACGGTCACTTCCATGGACATCGTCTACGCCCTGAAGAGGCAAGGCCGGACGCTGTACGGGTTCGGCGGCTAGTTGGGATTGTTGCAATCAAAAGCGATAGTGCGAACGGACTTTTATTCTATTGACAAGAGCCCTTTTCAGGGCTCGCAAGTTGTCACAACGAGCAATGGAGCTTAACGTTATATGTCGCACGCACTCTATCCATCACATTCATACAGCGTGTCATGCACTGTTCTCGCTTCTAACACAATCTCCAGAGACGGTGGATCGCCCTACTCTTCCATCCTGACACGCTTCTCTACCCTTCACATTCATATATCGTGTCATGCACTCTATTCGCTTCTAATATAAGGGCACAGACTCTTCCATCCTGACACGCTTCTCTAGCCTTCAGATTCATATAGCGTGTCATGCACTCTATTCACTTTCAACATATTGGGCACAGACGATGGATTGTCATACTCTTCCATCCTGACACGCTTCTCTAGCCTTCACATTCATATAGCGTGTCATGCACTCTATTCACTTTCAACATATTGGGCACAGACGATGGATTGTCATACTCTTCCATCCTGATACGCTTCTCTAGCCTTTACATTCATACAGCGTGTCGTGCACTGTTCCCGCTTCTAACACAATCTCCAGAGACGGTGGACTGCCACACTTTTCCATCCTGACACGCTTCTTTACCCTTGACATCCATATATCGTGTCATGCACTCTATTCGCTTCTAATATAAGGGCTCAGACGATGGATCGCCATACTCTTCCATCCTGACACGCTTCTCTAGCCTTCACATTCATATAGCGTGTCACGCACTGTTTTAGCATCTAACCCAATAAGCAGAGACGATGGACTACCACACTTTTCTATCCTGACACGCTTCTCTAGCGTTTACATTCATACAGCGTGTAGTGCACTGTTCCCGCTTCTAACATAATAGGCAGAGACGATGGATGACACACTCTTTCATTCTGACACGCTTCTCTAGCCTTCACATTCTTACAACGTGTTACGCACTGTTTTTGCTTCTAACACAATATGTAGAGACGGTGGACCGCCACACTCTTCTATCCTGATAGGCTTCTCTAGCCTTCATATTCATACAGCGCGCCGTGAACTGTTGCCGCTTCTAACACAATAGGCAGAGACGATGGATGACACATTTTTCCTTCCTGACACGCTTTTCTAGCTTTCACATTCATACAGCATATCATTCACTGTTCCCGCTTCTAACACAACATACCTACTGACACGGCGGACCGCTACACTTTTCTAAACTGTCACTCTAATAATATGTGTTAATCTATAATCTAACTTGAATTAGCTGAAAATACATGTTTTTAATTTTTATCGTATTAATTGTTACAATTTCTGCAATCGGATATGTTGGAATAGTGGACGATCTACTGCGAATTGTTCCCATTTAGTAAGGTAGGTCAAAATTCAATACATAACTAACTAACTAACCATCACGCCGTCTCCCCGAAGGGGTAGGCAGAAAGAATGGACTGCCACACCTTTCTTTCCTGACATATTTCTCTCGATTCCTCAACATTCATACATCGTGTCATGCACGCGCGTCGATTTCTCTGACTCCTCACAAGACCGACATTCAATATTTGATTTATTTGATCGTGCCACGTTTTCCTCGGTCTTCCTTTATTTCTGGTACCATTTACATCATTAACATGTAATTTTTTACCATTCTTTCTTCATTCATTCTTTCCATATGTCCAAACCATCTTAATGATCCTTTCATTATTTTGTTCATGACACCATCATTCGCACCGCATTCACTTCTTTTATTTTCATTCGACACTCTATCATACACAGAATATCTACACATTCGTCTAAGAGATATCATTTCTACTGCATTTATTCTACTTTCATCCTTCCTTTGCCAGTTCCATGCTTCGCTTCCATACATAAGGGTCGGTAGAAGAACACCATTGTGCACCGCCATTCTAGCTTTTTTGGATAGGTTTTTGTTTGCGATGACAACTTTAAGTGCACCATTCACTTTGTTGCCTGCCCTAACCCTTCTTTCAATATCCCTCTCCACTCTCCCATCTCTTGTAAACATACTACATAATACACAAACTCAACTACTTGCTCCAAGTTTTCACCATTCACGCTAATGTTGCAGACTGTCGTGGTTTCTTCCTTTTCAAAAATCATTACCTTGGACTTATTAACATTCATCATCAGATCATTTCGCATGCATACCTCATACATACAATACGAGGTAGGTATGATAAATATATTTCTTACCCACATGATTTCACTGTCTATGGACGCTATTCCTTCAGGAGTCTCTGGTCGTATTTGCCGTCTCTGTCTAGTTTCGCCGTTTCGCGGGCTGTACCTGTCAACAGTCTCTCAGTCCCGTCTTGGCGGGTTGAATTTTTCTTATGTATTCCCGTTTGAAGGCGCCGGCCTCACACATGTTATTCGAAATGCCGCAAAACGAAGAAGACATCAAGTAAGAATCCTTCTAAATTCCAACTAGATTCCCGAACCTGGTCCCAACAGGAATTATCCCGAAATACTTTGCTATCCCGCCTGTTCGATCCATCGGACAGATATGTCAATATTTGTATAGCAGCCAATCACACCAGTCTTAAAAAAGTGACATTTCGCTATTCATTTGTTTATTTTATTGATAATTTTTGTAATTTACAAACATCTTCCCGCCCAGAACGTCTTGCGTACAAGTCGGCCATTTCGGTATACGTTTGTTTTTAAATTTCAAAATGTATTAAAATTGCGAAATAGGCGATTTTTAAACTGAATTTTTACTTGTTTTGATTTAAAAATCAATTGAAAACATTATATCTATACAAAATTACATTTCTACACTGTTTTACACGATTTTTACGACATTTTAAAGGCGACACATACAAAATTTTCTTTCTAGTTTTTTTATACATTAAAAATAGTTATTTTTATACTTATTTGAACAATTATTTGCTAGAATATCTCTAGTAATATATTATTTACGTATTAAACTCTGTTATTTACGAATATTTTGCCATAATTACGTTTATTTCAATGCGTTTTACTGATACGTGATATATATGTGTGTATGCATATGTATTTTTCAATATGCGACCTGCATCAATCGATCAATACATGCATTTGAAGAACATACATATATAAACTCATGTTTTTATACAAGACATGAGTTTTAAATGCGTTTAGACTTGATAAAAAGATGGTTCTAAATTATTTCAGCTTTTTAAAACTGAAAAACTGACATATGTTCGATATATTTCGATTTAAATTCAAGGATTTTATATATATATGTAAAATGATGACCTTAAACTCAAGAAAAATATATATTTCGCGTGTGGAATACGCGTAACTGACAAAATAATGATGAAAATATAATAAATACGAAATTTCTAAGATGAATGTGAGGTTTATAGGCTTGACAACAGATCCATGCAACTTGGATTCGATTCTGAATTTCAAAATGGCGTAAAAAATATATATATAGTTAATACAATCACTTTATTATATTTTGTGCTGTGTGGAATTGAAGCTTATAACTGGCAAAATATGGATGAAATTAGAATAAATGAAGTAGAAATGAGATCTCTTAGAATAATGTTATTATTAAATATATATTACAAACAATATTAATGTTGAAGGCATCTATTGAGAACAGGTCAAATATAATATATAATACCAGGAACACATAAGAGATGGTTCGACATTAGGAAGACAAGATACTCTCTGAAGTCAAGACTATTTGTCTTCTGAATGTCGAACCATTGCTCTTGTGCTCCTGGTATAATGTGTCATCTATCCCGCTGCATTCCTCTCGGGCAGAGATGGACATCTTTCATACGAATGGAGCAATGTCCACTCTTGATTCCACGGAGTATTCTGCCTCCTTAACGTCGGACCATTGCTCTTGTGCTCCTGGTATAATGTGTCATCTATCCCACTGCATTCCTCTCGGGCAGAGATGGACATCTTTCATACGAATGGAGCAATGTCCACTCTTGATTCTACGGAGTATTCTGCCTCCTTAACGTCGGACCATTGCTCTTGTGCTCCTGGTATAATGTGTCATCTATCCCACTGCATTCCTCTCGGGCAGAGATGGACATCTTTCATACGAATGGAGCAATGTCCACTCTTGATTCTACGGAGTATTCTGCCTCCTTAACGTCGGACCATTGCTCTTGTGCTCCTGGTATAATGTGTATTAATTTTCTTCCTCCTTCTAGGAATAAGCTGTTTTCTCCGGTGGGTCTGGACGTGGACATGGAGGCCCTGGAGAGTGTGATGAATAAGTATGAGCCGAAGAGAATCTTCAGATCTGCTCCTCCGAAGAACTTTTGCATCGTGGAATTCGACAATGAGAGGTAATTATTTGTATATTTAGGAAGTATGTTTACAGTGGAGAGGGATATTGAAAGAAGGGTCGGGGCAGGCGACAGAGTGAATGGTGCACTTAATGTTGTCATCGCAAACAAGCTTAGATGATAGTTCATAATGGTGTTTTTGCGCCGACCCTTATGTATGTAAGTACAGCATGGAACTGGTAAAAGACTACTACAAACCATCACGCCGTTTCTCTGAATCTTTATGCTCCGGATGGTTATCTTCGACAGCGTCAGACTGTTTTATCTCCCAACATGCAGAACCAACCTGCTTCTGGTGACGCCGGCGGGAGAGCAATCAAACTGCTGAATGATCGCTTCGGAGATGGGCGTCTTTCATATTAGTTAAAGTATGTTCAGAAGACAAATACTCTTGATTTTAGAGAGTATTTTGTCTTCCTAATGTCAAACTGAAGCTTAGATGGCAGTACACGATGGAGTTCTGGTTCCAACCCTTATGTATGTAAGCGAAGCATGGAACTGGCAGAAGAAGGATGAGAGCAGAATAAATGCGGTAGAGATGAGGTCCCTAAGATGTATGTGTGGTAGAAGGATGTACGACAGAATCCCAAATGAGTACGTAAAAGGAGTACGGAGTCGAGGTAGACCGAGGAAAACATGGCATGACGGAATTAATCTAATTTTAAAGGTTAAAGGTTTTAAAGGTTGGGTCATGTTAGAAGTCAGAAGAATCGACGTGCGTGTATGACTCGCTGTATGAATGTGGAGGAATCTATAGAGGTGTGTCAGGATAGAGTAGTGTGGCAGTCCATTCTCTCTGCCTACCCCTGCGGTGAAATGGCATGATAGTTTGTTGTTGTTGTTGTCGTCATCGTCGTCGTCATCGTTGTTGTTCCATGTTTCAAATCAGGGTTGGTACTAAAACTCTGTTGTTGATGGCCATTTTTGCTTTCATCGATGAATTCTAACACGTGTGATCATATTCTGCTATTTCAGGGTCTGCCACAGGGTGATATCGGAGGTCAACGACCAGCCCCCGCTGCGTCTGAACTTCTGCTTCTACAGCGGTAGAAGCCAGCTGAACAGCGTGAGTATCTCGGGTTCTTCTGCATCCATGAGTTCACGTCCACCTCCCAAACTTCTGCGAGGATGAGATTTTAACTAATTAACTAACTAACCATCACACCGTCTTTCTGTAGGGGTGGGCAGAAAGAAATGACTGTTCTTTCTCGACATACTCTCCAATCCTCTACATTCATACATCGTGTCATGCACGCATGTCGATTTCTCCGACTCCTCACATGGCTAACATTCAATATTTGATTTATTTGATCGTACCACGTTTTCCTCGGTCTTCCGATTCTATTTCTAATTCCATTCACATTGTTAATATATACTATCTTGATCATTTAGCAAAGATGGCAGTAAAAAATGGAGTTCTAGTGCCAACCTTTACGTAAAGCTTGAACCTGGGAAAAGAAGGATAAATGCCGTAGAAATGAGATCACTGAGAAGAATGTGCGAGATGAAATAAGGAAGAAATGTAAGGCAGAAGATTGCATTTTAAGTCAAATTAATAAAGGATTTGGACATGTGGAACGAATGAACGAGAAAAGAATGTGAGTGGAAAAAGATGCCATGGAAGACCAAAGAAAGCATCAAATGAAATCAAATAATAAAAGTGGCCAAATTCAAACTCGGAAAAATTGACGAGCGTGCATGTTACGATGTATGAATGTAGAGCGAGTATTGTGGCGGTGTATAATAATAATAACTAACTAAGCTTCCTCTTAAGCTTAAGCTAATAACTCTTAAGCTTCCTCCACATTCATTCAGCGAGTCACACACGTATATCGAATTAACAACAAGCACGCTTGTCGACTATTCTGATATCGAATATGGCCGCCTTTTTGTATTTGATTGATTTGGTCATGCCATGCTTTCCTAGGTCTTCCACGGCTTCTCTTTACACCCACACTGTTTCTATACAATATTTTAACCATTCTTCTCTCATCCATTCGTTCCATATGCCCAAATCATCTCAGGGATCCTTTTTAATTTTACTTATGATCCAATCATATGCCTTACATTTCTACCGAATTTCGTCGTTCGGTATTCTATGTAAAATATCGTTTTGCCGCACATTCTTCTCAGTGATCTAATTTCTATGACATTTTTCTTACTTTAACCCTTATTTGGCAGCTCCATGCTTAAAGTGAGTGGAAAAAGAAGCCTTGGAAGACCAAGGAAAGCAAGGCTTGACCAAATTAATCAAATATTGAAAGCCGGCCACATTCCAAATCGAAAAAATCGACTAGCGTGCATGCTACAATATATGTATGTGAAGGAAGCTAGAGAGGTATGTCAGGACAGAAAGGTATGGCGGTCCATGCTCTTTGCCTACCCCTACGGAAAACGGCTTGATGGTTAGCTAGTTTTTTTAATATTAGGAAATAAAATTAACTAACTAACTAACCATCACGCCGTCTCCCCGAAGGGGTAGGCAGAAAGAATGGACTGCCACGCTTTTCCTCTCGCTTCCTCAACATTCATACACCGTGTCATGCACGCGCGTCGATTTCTCTGACTCCTCACGTGGCCGACATTCAATATTTGATTTATTTGATCGTGCCACGTTTTCCTCGGTCTTCCGATTCTATTTCTGGTTCCATTTGCATCGTAAACATATTATTTTTTTACCATTCTTTCTTCATTCGTTCTTTCCATGTGTCCAAACCATCTTAATGATCCTTTCATTATTTTGTTCATGACACCATCATTCGCACCGCATTCACTTCTTATATTTTCATTCGACACTCTATTACACAGAGTATCCATAATAATAAATTGAATAATTTATAGAGAGCCATTTTTATAAATTACTCATCTCAAGGGGGCTGTAGAAAATACTCCGTTTTATGAACTTGTTAAAATATAAACATATTTTGTATGAGGGCTGCACCTGACGCCTCAATCAACCCTTCTTATCAGGAAATGATAATTTGAAAAGGTGCGTTTTGAGTCTCGATCTAAATTCTGACTGATTCTCAATGCACTTGAGGTCTGCTGGAAGATTGTTCCAGGCTGAAGGGCCGGCTATCAAAGTTTGTGCTAGGACAGCGTTTTGGCACAGTCAATCTACCGATCGCAGAAGTCTCAGACTGTCTGGCATTCAGGTTCTCGTTGATGCAGAGTTCAGATATATAAGCTGGTGCCATTCCATGCAACGCCTTATAGACCGTCCAGCAGAGCTTGTATTGTATCCTTTCTGGACATTTCAGCCAGTGGAGCTCCTCAAGATGCTGTGTTATGTGACAACTCTTCGGCACCTCTTATTTTCTCTGCCTACCCTTCCGGAGAAACGGCATGATGGTTAGTTAGTTACATTGACAAGCTTTGTCTAGCCTCTGATTTCAGTATTAAGTAAGTTGTCCCTCAGACTTATGCACAGAAGCAAAGATGGCAGTACACGATGGAGCTCTAGTGCAAACACTCATGTATGGAAGTGAAGCTTGGAGCTGGCAAAAGAAGGATGAAAGCAGGATAAACGCCGTAGAAATGAGATCACTAAGAAGAATGTGCCGGAAAACGTTGTATGATAGAATACCCGGAACGATGAAATAAGAAAGAAATGTAAGGCAGAAGACTGCATCGTGGATATAATTAAAAAAGGATCCCTGAGATGGTTTGGACATATGGAACGAATGGATGAGAGTAGAATGGTTAAAAAGTTGTGCATAAGCAGCAGCGTGAGTAGAAAAAGAAGCCGAGGACGACCGAGGAAAACATGGCATGACCAAATTAATCAATTACTAAAAGGCGGACACATTCGAAGTCGGAATAATTGACGTGCGTGCATGGTACGATGTATGAATGTAGAGGATGCCCCAGAGGTATACCAGGACAGAGCATTGTGGCGATCCATCCTCTTTGCCTACCCCCCCGGGGCAATGGCGTGATGGTTAGTTAGTTATTTGTGCCTCCATTGCGTTGTTGGTATCATCCTCTTGCATCTATGTTTTGTTATGTTCCAGTACACGGAGGTCTCCTCGGACTGCTCCTGCCTGATAGACGGCTACATGAACCTGCGCCGCAAGAGGTCCAAGTCCAGGCGAGACAACCTGAAGAAGGGCGGTCCAAAGACGTCCAACGCACCCGTCGTGCCGGCCAGCTACACTCCGCAGTTCCTCAACACGGTAACTTTTTATCACGCAGAACATATTTCAATTCGAGCATTTATGAATCACCCTTTAAGCTGTCTATCAAATGTGCACCTTCATCTCTTTCTCTCTTGCTTGTTCGTACAAGTGATATGCTCTATTTATCACACAGAAAATGTTTTAATTCAAGCATTGATGAATCATCTCTTTCTCTCTCACTCAAGTAAAGTACAAATTTATTTCAATAGATGGCAGTTGTGAATTTGTGGTCTTGATTTCAGCTTCCCGATATTCCGGACTGTGCCCACAGAGAGGCTGATCCTAAAGGTGAGCATCCGAGGACTATTCCTCATGTATATAACCGAAACCTACTCTTCAAATCACATTATTCCCAGTATAAACGATTTTACCGCAACCTGTGGGCAAATTAATAAAACCGAAATAATATGTTAAGTATATATCCAGACATTCAGTAGGTATCCGGATGTTCAGTAGGTAATACAGGTGGTCAGTAGGTATTCTGATATTCAGTATGTATCCAGGTGTTCAGTAGATATTCTGATATTCAGTAGGTATCCTGATGTTCAGTAGGTATTCTGATATTCAGTAGGTATCCAGGTGTTCAGTAGGTATTCTGATGATCATTAGATATTCGGATGGCAGAAGTTATCAGAATGTTCAGTAGGTATCTGGACGTTCAATAGGTATTAGGACATTGAGTAGGTATTAGGTTATCAAGTAGGTATCCGGATGACCAGTAGGTGTCCAAATGGTCAGTAGGTTGGTAGGATTCGGTATCCGGACATTCTGTAGGTATTCAGTTGTAGAGTAGGTATCCAGACACTCCGATGGTATCTGGACGTTCAGTAGGTATCAATTCATACAGTAGGTATTCAGACATGCAGCTGGTATCTGGACGTTCAATAGGTATCAAGACATTCACTAGGTAAACAGACGTTCAGTACGTATTCGGACATTCAGTAGATACCCAGGCATTCAGTAGGTATTCAGACATTCAGTAGGTATCTGGACGTTCAGTAGGTATCCGGACTTTTAGTAGGGTACCGAGATATTCAGCAGTTATCCGGATGTTCAGTAGGTATTTGGACGTTCAATAGATATCTGTACATTCAGTAGGTATCCGGACTTTTAGTAGGGTACCCAGATTTTCAGCAGTTATCCGGATGTTCAGTAGGTATCCGGACATTCAGTAGATATCTGGACGTTCAGTAGGTATCCGAACTCTCAGTAGATATCTGGACTTTTTGTAGGTATCTGGAAGTTCAGTCGGTATCCCGACGTTCAGTATGTATACGGACGTTCGGTAGGTATCCTGACATTCAGTAGGTTTATATAATAAGCTAAACAGGTTTGCAAAGCTATTAAACCTTCCCGTTATTCCATCCCAACGTCTCCTCCACATTTACTGCTTTTTGTTACAGCCAGCCATCAGCCTCTGGGATTCATATGCGAGTAAGTTCCCTTTCCATCTTTTACTTCATCCATTCATTCTTCTATTATTATTAACTACAATTATTGTTCAAGGATGATGCAAACTGGAAACAGAATATGGTTGATCGAGGTGTTTACAGGACTTATGACCTGTCATTGGTTGGGTTAAGCGGACGCTTTATGTAATCACAACATCTCCTGATCTTCCGCTTATTGCTTAAATCTAATCTTCATAGATGGCGCTGGTCTGTAAATTGAAACTGACATGTGAATTATGGTGTTTGATATTAACATATATACAACTTCCAAAAAAAAATTGGCAGACATTGTGGTCATAAGAAAGGTGGAATGGGGAATGTTGTATTACATAAAGCGTGCGCTTAACCCAACCAATGATAGGTCATAAGTCCTGTAAACACCTTGATCAACCATATTCTGTTTCCAATTTGCATCTTCGTCTCTATTGAGATACAATTAATCCTTGAATTGATAGCCCGCAATGGGTGAATAAAATCCAGTATTCGTCTACAAGTATTTGTATACATACAAAATGTTGTATAATTATAGATATTTAACTAATTCTAATGTCATGGTCCTGGTGAATTGTATGTATGAGGTATGCATGCGAAATGATCTGATGATGAATGTTAACAAGTCCAAGGTAATGATTTTAGAAAAGGAAGAAACCACGACAGTCTGTAACATTAGCGTGAATGGTGAAAACTTGGAGCAAGTAGTTGAGTTTGTGTATTTAGGTAGTATGTTTACAAGAGATGGGAAAGTGGAGAGGGATATTGAAAGAAGGGTTGGGGCAGGCAACAAAGTGAATGGTGCACTTAAAGTTGTCATCGCAAACAAAAACCTATCCAAAAAATCTAGAATGGCAGTGAACAATGGTGTTCTTCTACCGACCTTTATGTATGGAAGCGAAGCATGGAACTGGCAAAAGAAGGATGAAAGTAGAATAAATGCAGTAGAAATGAGATCTCTTAGACGAATGTGTGGATACTCTGTGTATGATAGAGTGTCGAATGAAAATATAAGAGGTGAATGCGGTGCGAATGATGGTGTCATGAACAAAATAATGAAAGGATCATTAAGATGGTTTGGACATATGGAAAGAATGAATGAAGAAAGAATGGTAAAAAAATGATATGTTAATGATATGACCGAGGAAAACGTGGCACGATTAAATAAATCAAATATTGAATGTCGGCCATGTGAGGAGTCAGAGAAATCGACGCGCGTGCATGACACGATGTATGAATGTTGAGGAAGCGAGAGAAATATGTCAGGAAAGAAAGGTGTGGCAGTCCATTTTTTCTGACTACTCCTTCGGGGAGACGGCGTGATGGTTAGTTAGTTTTAAATATTATTTTCACGTTGGATCGTTTGTCCAGGAATTCAATTTCGGAGACCATCCAAGTGGGGCAGAGTCTGGACATCTCGATACTCAACCTAGGCCTGGAGAAGTTCCTCTGCCTGCTCAACCAGGACTCGTACCGTCCGTTCCTCACGGACCTCGGGAGGTCGTGCGAAGTCATGCCGCTGGCCACCAGGGACGTCTGGCACGGCTCGCTCCTGGCCGTGAGGGTGGCCCACGACATGTCCTGGCACCGCGCCGTGCTGCACCGCAAGTCCTGGTGCCTCCTCGACGAGGTCCAGCGCGTGCCCAAGAGATTCGTGGACCGCGTGGTCATGTGCCCGCCCGACTTTGCGAGGGTCAGATACTTCGGCTTCGCGATGACCGCCGCCATCCGTAAGATCATGGTGAGACCATTACTTGATTTATAGCTCGCAACAAGCGGAACAGACTTGCCTCTGGTGATGACGATGGGGACATTTTAATAAAATAAATATAAAAAAGATATTCTGCTTAATGCTTAATTAACACAAATCTTCATAGATGGCGTTAGTATGTAGATT
Source organism: Lepidostoma basale (assembly GCA_022606425.2). Lineage (NCBI taxonomy): Eukaryota > Metazoa > Arthropoda > Insecta > Trichoptera > Lepidostomatidae > Lepidostoma > Lepidostoma basale. The sequence continues at coordinate 343,311 of JAHDVF020000796.1, read as the reverse complement.
GCATAAACTACCACGTAAAGAGTAGTCTTACAAATTAACATATATACAACTTCCAAAAAGTTTGTCAGACATGGTGATCATAAGAAAGGTGGAATGGGGAATGTTGTATTACATAAAGCGTACGCTTAACCCAACCAATGACAGGTCATAAGTCCTGTAAACATCTTGATCAACCATATTCTGTTTCCAATTTGCATCTTCGTCTCTATTGAGATACAAAATGTTGTTGTGAGAGTGATAAACATTTGCGAACTGAACTTAACTAACTAACCATCACGCCATTTCTCCGTAGGGGTAGGCAGAGAGGATGGATCGCCACACTGTTCTATCCTGACAATTCTCACGCCTTTTCTACATTCACACATCGTGACATGCACGCTGGTCGATTGTTCCCACTTCGAACACGGCCGCCTTTCAGTAATTGATTAATTTGGTCATGCCGTGTCTTCCTTGGCCTTCCTCGACTTCTTTTCCCATTCACACTACTAACTAACTAACTAACTAACCATCACGCCATCACGCCGTCCCCCCGAAGGGGTAGGCAGAAAGAATGGACTGCCACACCTTTCTTTCCTGACATATTTCTCTCGCTTCCTCAACATTCATACATCTTGTCATGCACGCGCGTCGATTTCTCTGACTCCTCACATGGCCGACATTCAATATTTGATTTATTTGATCGTGCCACGTTTTCCTCGGTCTTCCTCTATTTCTGGTTCCATTTACATCATTAACATATAATTTTTTTACCATTCTTTCTTCATTCATTGTTTCCATATGTCCAAACCATCTTAATGATCCTTTCATTATTTTGTTCATGACACCATCATTCGCACCGCATTCACTTCTTATATTTTCATTCGACACTCTATTATACACAGAATATCCACACATTCGTCTAAGAGATCTCATTTCTACTGCATTTATTCTACTTTCATCCTTCCTTTGCCAGTTCCATGCTTCGCTTCCATACATAAGGGTCGGTAGAAGAACACCATTGTGCACTGCCATTCTAGCTTTTTTGGATAGGTTTTTGTTTGCGATGACAACTTTAAGTGCACCATTCACTTTGTTGCCTGCCCCAACCCTTCTTTCAATATCCCTCTCCACTCTCCCATCTCTTGTAAACATACTACCTAAATACACAAACTCAACTACTTGCTCCAAGTTTTCACCATTCACGCTAATGTTGCAGACTGTCGTGGTTTCTTCCTTTTCAAAAATCATTATCTTGGACTTATTAACATTCATCATCAGATCATTTCGCATGCATACCTCATACATACAATTCACCAGGACTTGTAGTTCATGCTCGTTGTCAGCAAGTAGGACAGCGTCATCCGCATACAAGAGACAGCTTACTGACACTCCGCTCATTTTGGCACCTGCATCCAACCCTTTCAGCTCTTTCATACACTTGTCCATATACAGATGAAATAACCACGGGGACATTACGCAGCCCTGTTGGACACCTCTATTGATATCAAACCAGGCTGTAAGATCTCCATTTACTCTGACACTAGCAGTGCTCTCCGTGTATAGCGACTTAATTGCCGCGATCAGTTTACACTACTACTTGTATATATTATCACTACTACTTGTATATATTACCTTTTTACCATTCTTCCCTCATCCATTCGTTCCATATGTCCAAACCATCCCGGTGACCCTTTCTTAATTTTATTTATCACGCTTTTACATTCCTTTATTACTTCATCATTAGATATTCTATCATACATTGTTTTTCCGCACATTTTTCTAAGTAAACTCATTTCTACGGCATTTATCCTACTAATCCACCCTTCTTCTGCCAACTCCAAGCTTCTTCTCAAACATGCATACATTGTGCACTGCCATCTTTGCTTCAGTCGATATATTTATATTTGCCAATGAAAGCGAAAACAGCCGTTCACAATGGAGTTCTGGTCCCAACCCTAATGTATGGAAGCGAAGCATGGACCTGGCAGAAGAAGGATGAGAGTAGAATAAATGCGGTAGAGATGAGGTCCCTAAGACGTATGTGTGGTAGAACGATGTACGACAGAATCTCAAATGCTGATATAAGAAAGGAATGTAGAGCGGAAGAAGGTATTATGAAATAGGATGAATGGAGAAAGAATGGTGATACGTTAATGGTGTAAATGGGGTACGGAGTCGAGGCAGACAGAGGAAAACATGGCATGACCAAATTAATCAAATTTTAAAGGTTGGTCATGTTAGAAGTCGGAGAAATCGACGTGCGTGTATGACTCGTTGTATGAATATGGAGGAATCTAGAGAGGAAATGGCGTGATGGTTAGTTTGCAGTAATGACTTTGAGTGCACCATTAATTGACAGATGTTCAGGCTTACTGAAAAAACAAAAAAAAACAGATCGTACTTTCCGAAACGTTTAATATATAATAATTTGGATTGAATTTTTCCTTTCGGCTTGCGATTCCAGGACGGCACTTTGTACGCAGCCAAGGTCTTGTCCGTGGAGGAGTCCAAACGGGAGTTCACGGCTGTGGTCTCCAACAAGGAATACGACATCAACTTCGCTGCGAAGCTGACACCCTGGATTCCATCCCTGAGAAACTGTGAGTCGCACTTCATTCATTTCATAAACAAACAAACCATCACGCCGTTTCTCAGCAGAGAGAATGGACCGCCACACTAATCTATCCTGGCACACCTCTCTAGCTTCCTCCACATTCATACACGCACGTTGATTCTTCCGACTTCTAACATGACCAACCTTTAAAATTGATTAATCTGGTCATGCCATGTTTTCCTCGGTCTACACCGGTGGGAAGAGCAATTAGTCTGCTGAACGCGGTCTCCTCGGAGATCGATGTCTTTCATATTAGTGAAGGTACGTTCAGGGGACAAATACTCTTGGCTTTAGAAAGTATGTTGTCTTCCTAATGTGGAACCATCTCTAATGCGTTCCTGGTACTTTATTGTATTTTTATAATATTTGACCTGTACTCAATAGATGCCTTAAACATTTTCCTGTTTGTAATGTCTTTTGAGTTAATAAACTGATTTGATTTGAAAAAAAATCACCTTCCAACAATGGTCCGATCAGACGTGAGAGGTATAGCCACAAGAGCTGAACCTCTGTAAGTCAGAAGACGTTTTGATTCATAATTTCTTACGCAAGCCAGGCTTCTGGGCTTCTATGGGAGTACCGCCACTGCCATTAGGTACTGCCATCTTCGGTTAAGTTGAAATATTTATATTTGCAGTGACGATTTGAGAGCGCCATTAATCTGTATAATTATATTTATTCAAAAGTTACCTTGTCACGCCTCGTAATTGTGGTGTTGCTGTATCTCTGATATCCGTTATGTTTGCAGCTTCCAGAGCGCAGGCGGAGCTGGCGGCCAGATCTCGGATGGATCCCATCAGGAACCTCCGCAAGAGGTCTCGTGTTCCGTGAGTATACCTTTCTTCCTAGCTGATGCATCTGCTGACCCTTCGATAGATTCTGACTCTTCTGAGAGCGCTGCGGTGTATAGTCACTGTTCCATTCCTGACATAACCTCGCGCCTCTTCTGCATTCGTACGCAGTGACACGTACGCTCGTCGATTGTTTACAGTGGAGAGGGATATTGAAAGAAGGGTTGGGGCAGGCAACAGAGTGAATGGTGCACTTAAAGTTGTCATCACAAACAAAAACCTGTACAAAAAATTTAGGATGGCACTGGTGTTCTTCTACCGACCCTTATGTATGGAAGCGAAGCATGGAACTGGTAAAAGAAGGATGAAAGTAGAATAAATACAGTGGAAATGAGATCTTTTAGGCGAATGTGTGGATACTCTCTATGATAGAGGTATATAGTGTTATAAACAAAATAATGAAAGGATCATTAAGATGGTTTGGACACATGGAAAGTACAATTTTTCGATAACTCTTCATCAGTGCTGAATTTCTTCCCGGCGAGCATTCTTTTGAGGTCTGCAAACAGGAAAAAGTCACTGAGGGCCAGGTCTGGAGAATACGGTGGATGGGTAACCAATTTTACATTGTTAACATATACTTTCTATATCAATATTTCTTTATTAATTCTTTCCACTTATCCAAATCATCTTAACGACCCTTTCATTATTCTGTTCACAACACCATCATTCGCACCGCATTCACTTCTTATATTTTCATTCGACACTCTATTATACACAGATCTCATATACGAGGTCTGTTCAAAAAGTATCGCGAATTTTATATTTTTTCAAAAAGTATTTATTTATTCATGAATATCTATTTTGTCCCCTTCAAAGTAATTCCCCTCGGATATAATACATTTATGCCAACGTTTTTTCCAATCCTCGAAGCACTTAAAAAAATCATTTTTTGTGATCTTGTTCAGCTCCTCCATCGATGCCGTCTTTATCTCCTCAATCGTGGCGTAGCGTCGTCCTTTCATGGGCCTCTTCAGTTTTGGAAGCAGGAAAAAGTCACAGGGGGCCAGGTCTGGGGAATGGTGGCTGCGGCACCATTACTGTGTTGTTTTTGGCCAAATATTCGCGCACAAGCAACGATGTGTGAGCAGGGGCGTTATCATGGTGCAAAAGCCAGTTTTTGTTCTTCCACCAATCCGGGCGTTTCTGGCGGATTGCTTCTGGTAATATTCCTTATTGACCGTACTACCCTGTGGCAAGAACTCATGATGCACCACGCCCCTGCAATCGAAGAAAACTGTGAGCAAAACCTTCACGTTCAACCGAACTTGGCGCGCTTTTTTGGTCTTGGCTCATGCGGCAGCTTCCATTGGGATGATTGAGCTTTAGTTTCCACGTCATAACCATAAACCCATGATTCGTCACCAGTTATGACCCTCTGGAGCACATTTGGGTCGTCACGGACCGAGTCCAACATCTCCTGAGTAATGTTAACGCGATGCTGTTTTTGGTCGAAATTGAGCAATTTTGGCACGAATTTCGCGGCGACCCGACTCATGCCCAAATCATTGGTTAAAATCGAATGGCACGAGCCAATCGATATGTTTAGGTCCTCAGCAACTTCTCTAACGGTGATTCGACGATTGGCTAATACTATTTTCTTCACTTTATCAATGTTTTCGCCTGTTGTTGACGTGCTCGGGCGTCCGGCACGCTCTTCGTCGTTCATATCTTCTCGGCCCTCTGAGAACATTTTGTACCACCGATAAACGTTGCTTTGGTCCAAGGTAGCTTCACCATATGCCACAGTCAACATTCGAAATGCGTCTGCGCACTTTATTTTGTTTTTCACACAAAATTTGATACAGATTCTTTGATCCATTTTTTGGAATAGGCAAAAATCGAAGACGAGCCAAAACACATCCAAGCAAAAAACAGCTGTCAAAAATTAACTAAACATTCAAAATGGCCGACCTTGTCAGCATAAGTAAGGGACATGAGTACCAACATAACGCTACAAAAAAATCAAATATACGTAGCCAGCGGAAATTCAAAATTCGCGATACTTTTTGAACAGACCTCGTATACACATTCGTCTAAGAGATCTCATTTCTACTGCATTTATTCTGCTTTCATCTTTCTTTTGCCAGTTCCATGTTTCGCTTCTGCCAATTTAGCTTTTTTGGATAGGTTTTTGTTTGCGATGACAACTTTAAGTGCACCATTCACTCTGTCGCCTGCCCCAACCCTTCTTTCAATATCCCTCTCCACTGTAAACATACTACCCAAATACACAAACTCATGTCGTGATTTCTTCTTTTTCAAAAATCATTACCTTGGACTTGTTCACATTCATCATCAGATCATTTCGCATGCATACCTCATACATACTATTCACCAGGACTTGTAGTTCATGCTCGTTGTCTGCAAGTAGGACAGCGCCATCCACATGCAAGAGACAGCTTACTGACAATCCGCTCATTTCGGCACCTGCATCCAACCCTTCCATAAGTTTTGTATATTCTGTTTCAGGCCGATCCTGGCATGCCTCTGCAAGGAAGATGATCAGCTCAAGATGGTGGTGATGGGATCACAGATGGGCGGAGTGGTCTGCTTGCTGTACTCGGAGAGCACGGACCCTCTGTATGCCTCGCTGTTCGGAGAGTTCTCCACTGCTTGCGAGGGTCTGCCGTCCGAGACGGGTCCCTGCGGAGCAACCCTGATGGGAGTGCTGGCCGAGGAAGACAACGCCTGGTACCGGGCCGTCGCCCAGGGTGACAAATGGGCGCTGGTGGACGTGGGACGCGTGCTGAAGGAAGACCAGGTCCAGCGAGTGGTGCTCTGCCCGCCTTCCTTCCTCAACGTGCCGCTGTTCACCTGCTTCTTAACGCATAACCAGTATTACTTCTCCGTGAGTGTCACAATATATCCACTAAAGCAAAGATTTTGATCAAATCGAATCAGTTTATTAACTCAAAAGACATTACAAACAGCAAAATGTTTAAGGCATCTATTGAGTAACAGACACATACAACATAATACCAAGAACGCATTAGAGATGGTTCCACATTAGGAAGACAAGATACTTTCTAAAGTCAAGAGTATTTGTCCCCTGAACGTACCTTCACAAATATGAAAGACGTCGATCTCCGAGGAGACCGCGTTCAGCAGACTAATTGCTCTTCCCACCGGTGTCACCAGAGGCAGATTGGTTCTGGTGGCCGGTAGGTAAAACAATCTGTGCTATCGGAGAAATCTATCAGGGACAAAAAGACCAACACCCTCTAGCACGGCCTGTGAAATATCCCCTGATTAATTTAAAGAAATGGGTTATGAGATGCCCATCCCTTCGAAGCTGTAAAGAATTGGTTCCGAGCATTCCTAAAAGAAATGCCGTGGGATAGAGCCACGGGTAACTACCATACTCCCTCATGCAGAGATACCTCGTATGTATCGGAGCTGGCAAAAAATGGTTGAAAGAAGGACAAATGCAGTAGAAATGAGATATCTTAGAAGAAACGATAGGGGACCTCTACCGCATTTATTCTGCTCTCATCCTTCTTCTGTCAGTTCCATGCTTCGCTTCCATACATTAGGGTTGGGACCAGAACTCCATTGTAAACGGCCGTTTTCGCTTTCATTGATAAATTCTTGTTTCCAATAACTATTTTTAAAGCTCCATTCACTTTGTTACCCGCACCAACCCTTCTTTCGACGTCACTATCCGTTCGGCCATCTGCTGTGAACATGCTACCTAAATACACAAATTCCCTCACCTGTTCCAAGTTCTCTTCGTTGCTCATAAAGATCTTAATTTATTATGTAATTTATATTATTTCCAGTATGAAATTGAGTATACAATGGAGGTGATCTTCGGAGACCAGACATCCCAGAAGTACTGCGTGTATGTCTTCAACGAAGAGGCGGAGATTCAAATAGTCGGCAAGATGCAGCCGTGGATTCTGCAGGAGCCCAAAAAGGAAGTTCCCAAGCCAGGTAATATCAGATTGAATAGTCCATAGTCCCTGCCTGTATGGATGTGAAGGCTAGAGAAGCGTGTCAGGATGGAAGAGTGTGTCATCCATCGTCTCTGCCTATTGTGTTAGAAGCGACAGTGCACGAAATGCTGTATGAATGTGAAGGCTAGAGGATCGTGTCAGGATGGAAGAGTGTGTCATCCATCGTCTCTGCCTATTGTGTTAGAAGCGGGAACAGTGTACGACACGCTGTATGAATGTGAAGGCGAGAGGAGCGTGTCAGGATGGAAAAGTGTGTCATCCATAGTCTCTGTCTATTGTGTTAGAAGCGACATTGCACGAAACGCTGTATGAATGTGAAGGCTAGAGAAGCGTGTCAGGATGGAAGAGTGTGTCATTCATCGTCTCTGCCTATTGTGTTAGAAGCGGGAACAGTGCACGACACGCTGTATGAATGTGAAGGCTAGAGAAGCGTGTCAGGATGGAAGAGTGTGTCATCCACCGTCTCTGCCTATTGTGTTAGAAGCGGGAACAGTGCACGACACGCTGTATGAATGTGAAGGCTAGAGAAGCGTGTCAGGATGGAAGAGTGTGTCATCCATCGTCTCTGCCTATTGTGTTAGAAGCGGGAACAGTGCACGACACGCTGTATGAATGTGAAGGCTAGAGAAGCGTGTCAGGATGGAAGAGTGTGTCATCCATCGTCTCTGCCTATTGTGTTAGAAGCGGGAACAGTGTACGACACGCTGTATGAATGTGAAGGCTAGAGAAGCGTGTCAGGATGGAAGAGTGTGTCATCCATCGTCTCTGCCTATTGTGTTAGAGCGGGAACAGTGTCTGCGCTGTAATGTGAAGGCTAGAGAAGCTGTCAGGATGGAAGAGTTGTCACCGTCTCTGCCTATTGTGTTAGAAGCCAGTGCACGACACGCTGTATGAATGTGAAGGCTAGAGAAGCGTGTCAGGATGGAAGAGTGTGTCATCCATCGTCTCTGCCTATTGTGTTAGAAGCGGGACAGTGTACGACACGCTGTATGAATGTGAAGGCTAGAGAAGCGTGTCAGGATGGAAGAGTGTGTCATCCATCGTCTCTGCCTATTGTGTTAGAAGCGGAGTGCACGACACGCTGTATGAATGTGAAGGCTAGAGAAGCGTGTCAGGATGGAAGAGTGTGTCATCCATCGTCTCTGCCTATTGTGTTAGAAGCGGGAACAGTGTACGACACGCTGTATGAATGTGAAGGCTAGAGGAGCGTGTCAGGATGGAAGAGTGTGGCGGTCCACCGTCTCTGCCTATTGTGTTGTATTACAAAGTGTTTGTTCTTTCAGTTGTTGAAGAGACCACTCCAGCCACGGTTCCCTTCTATGCTCCTCCAGACGCGATTGTTCTTCCTCAGTAAGGTATGTCTCATTATTATAACTAACTAACAATCACGCCGTCTCCCCGAAGGGGTAGGCAGAAAGAATGGACTGCCACACTTTTCTTTCCTGACATATTTCTCTCGCTTCCTCAATATTCCATACATCGTGTCATGCACGCGCGTCGATTTCTCTGACTCCTCACATGGCCGACATTCAATATTTGATTTATTTGATCGTGCCACGTTTTCCTCGGTCTTCCTCTATTTCTGGTTCCATTTACATCATTAACAAATAATTTTTTCACACTGTAAACATACTACCCAAATACACAAACTCATCTACTTGCTCCAAATTTTCACCATTCACGCTAATGTTGCAGACTGTCTTGGTTTCTTCTCTTTCAAAAATCATTACCTTGGACTTATTAACATTCATCATCAGATCATTTCGCATGCATACCTCATACATACTATTCACCAGGACTTGTAGTTCATGCTCGTTTTCGCAAGTAGGACAGCGTCATCCTCGTACTGACACTCCGCTCATTTTGGCACCTGCATCCAACCCTTTCAGCTCTTCATGGATTAATTTTTAATTTAATTTTGCAGGACGGAAGATCTGAAGATGAACATCGCTGGATATAGTCCCATTGTTCCCTTGGATGTTTGCGATGTTTTTTACCCTATTCATGGCGGCCGGAAATTCCGTCTCCCGAGGATACGGAGCCGGTCGCTCGCGTCCGCTTTCATCGATGTTTGCTCGTCACTAGGACAGCATTTGAGCTTTGCAATTTTATTTTTTACCTATCCCATTACATGGTACCATGCGTAGGACACGGTGAAACCGGTCAACGTCTAATAAATTAATGGACTTAAAAATTATATATGTTATTTTTCTATCCCAGATTTTTAGGTTATTTGAACCCAAATCAAATTTCAACAGACATTACAAACAATATTAATGTTGAAGGCATCTATTGAGAACAGGTAAAACATAATATATAATACCAGGAATACATGAGAGATGGTTCCACTGCAGGAAGACAAGATACTCTCTAAAGTCAAGACTATTTGTCTTCTGAACGTACCTTCACTAATATGAAAGACATCCATCCCGAGCTTCTGGGCTTCTATGAGAGTACCGACGCTGCTGGAGAGGCTTACGTCCAGCAGTGGATGGAGTTGATAAGAGGTATATAAAAAAACAGGAAGTATTAAAGAGTAGAATTAAAACCAGGGAGTATTAAATAGTAGAATTTAAACCAGAGAGTATAAAAGAGTAGAATTTAAACCAAAGAAAAGAGTAAAAATAAAACCGGGGAGTACTAAAGAGTAGAATTTAAGCCAGAGAGTATTGAAGAGTAGAATTAAAACCAGGGAGTATTAATTAAAGAGTAGAATTTAAACCCGAGATCTTTGAAGAGTAGAATTTAAGCTAGGGAGTGTTGCAGAGTAGAATTAAAACCAGGGAGTACTAATTAAATAGTAGAATTTAAACCAGAGAGCTTTAAAGAGTAGAATTTAAGCTAGGAAGTATTGAAGAGTAGAATTAAAACCAGGAAGTATTAATTAAAGAGTAGGATTTAAACCAGAGAGCTTTAAAGAGTAGCATTTAAGCTAGGGAGTATTGAAGAGTAGAATTAAAACCAGGGAGTATTAATTAAAGAGTAGAATTTAAATCAGAGAACTTTAAAGAGTAGAATTTAAGCTAGGGAGTATTGAAGAGTAGAATTAAAACCAGGGAGTATTAATTAAAGAGTAGAATTAAAACAAGGGAGTAGTGAAGAGTAGAATTAGAACCAGGAAGTATTAAAGAGTACAATGAGTGTTAAGAGTAGAATGAAAACCAGTGAGTATTAAAGAGTAAAAATAAAACCAGGGAGTAGTAATATGTAGTAGAATTTAAACCAGGGAGCATTAAAGAGTAGAATTTAAACCAGGGAGTATTAAAGAGTATAATTAAAACCACATCCGCGGGAGTCTTGTCTTGATACCCAGCTGGTCAATGATGGACTGGTTTGTTCTTCTTGCTGTCCAGGGTATAAGCAGCACCACATCTCGAAAGCATCAATTAAAGGGTGCATATTCCACAACGGGTAACTTCGAAATGAGAACAAAATAATCATTAACAAGTAAATTTATTGGATAATGACTTAAAACAAACATACAGCTAAAAAAAAAAGGTGCCAAGATGGAGGAGTACGGCGGTCCACTCCTCAGAGTTGTAACGATAAGTTAGTTATTTGAATAAATATAATTATACTTTGTATTACAACACTTATTATTTTTATGAATGAAGAAAGAATGGTAAAAAAATTATATGTTAATGATGTAAATGGAACCATAAATAGAGGAAGACCGAGAAAATCGTGGCACGATCAAATAAATCAAATATTGAATGTCGGCCACGTGAGGAGTCAGAGAAATCGACGCGCGTGCGTGACGACGCGATGTATGAATGTTGAGGAAGCGAGAGAAATATGCCAGGAAAGAAAAGTGTGGCAGTCAAAATATAATAAATAACCAATTCGATTCGATATGTTCCCTTACATCTCCCCTCTCCTCAATCCTAATTATACCCCTTCCACTTTTATACATAACTCGATCTCCATTTATTATATAATAAGTGACGGCTCTGTTTTACTTGATTGTTAAAACTGTATACATTGATAAAGGTAACTTGTAACCGAAACTTGTCCGAGTTCAGTGAAAATAAAAAGTGTTGCAGTAATTATATTTATTTAAATATGAATCCACAACACAAAGTGAAGGCGAACATAGAAGAAATTAGTTAGTTTGTTTACAATGCATGGAATTTAACACCAATTACGTCTAAAGATAAAATCTATCTGGTTCTCCTATCAAACACCATAATTGCCGTAAAATTTTGGACCTAACAACTTCATTATGACGAAACTATTCAATTTCTTTGACTTGACGTCATCTATACTACGAATCTAACGAAGATTGTACAAAAAAAATCTAAGATTTACTTAAGAACGTATATATTATAAATCCATCCACTAACGGATATTTTATTTTAATTGAATTTGACTTTATCTAATTCACGTTTTGATGTATTCTTTCAAACGGGTTTCAAAAATCTACTAGTGTGATCTTTAGCCACGCGGCAGCCCCTTATAGTAGTGGCCGCTGCAGCAGCGACCAGTAGCAATGGAGATACGCTCCATAACCCGGCAGCCCCTTATAACAAGCGCCTGGTGTAGTGGCCGCTGCAACAGCGACCAGGAGCAATGGAGAGATACGCTCCATAACCCGGCAGCCCCTTATAACAAGCGCCTGGTGTAGTGGCCGCTACAACAGCGACCAGGAGCAATGGAGAGATACGCTCCATAACCCGGCAGCCCCTTATAACAAGCGCCTGGTGTAGTGGCCACTACAACAGCGACCAGGAGCAATGGAGAGATATGCTCCATAACCCGGCAGCCCCTTATAACAAGCGCCTGGTGTAGTGGCCGCTGCAACAGCGACCAGGAGCAACGGAGAGATACGCTCCATAACCCGGCAGCCCCTTATAACAAGCGCCTGGTCTACTGGCCGCTGCAACAGCGACCAGGAGCAATGGAGAGATACGCTCCATAACCCGGCAGCCCCTTATAACAAGCGCCTGGTGTAGTGGCCGCTGCAACAGCGACCAGGAGCAATGGAGAGATACGCTCCATAACCCAGCAGCCCCTTATAACAAGCGCCTGGTGTAGTGGCCGCTGCAACAGCGACCAGGAGCAATGGAGAGATATGCTCCGTAACCCGGCAGCCCCTTATGACAAGTGCCATAAGAGACGTCTCATATAGACACATTCCTTCAAAAACTTTAACATAGAATATATTTAAATGCCGTATCATATAGTATTGAAGACACGTCTCTTAACGGTTAAAAGAATTAATTTGTACCAATAGATAATTAATAAACAGTTTAAGAGGTTCTGCTCTGCGATCAGAGAACGAGCATTCGCCGGAATTCTTCGGTTTCATCGCGTCGTCTAGCATCCGTCTCACTTGTTGAGACGTCGCGATGGCTCCGTAGCCGTCGGAGGTGGTGGGGGGCCCCTCTTGTCCAGCTCTTCGAGGTAGCTGATCAAAGCTTGTGTCCTCTCTTCCGGTAGATGATCGAGAATTATGTATCTGGAAACGTAAAAAATATATATAAGATGTGAAACGAAGCAAGAAACTGGCACTAGAAGGATGAGAACAGATCTGATATGAAAGGGTTGGATGCAGGTGCCAAAATGAGCGGAGTGTCAGTAAGCTGTCTCTTGTATTATACATATTTCTCTCGCTTCCTCAACATTCATACATCGTGTCATGCACGCGCGTCGATTTCTCTGACTCCTCACGTGGCCGACATTCAATATTTGATTTATTTGATCGTGATTTGATTTGATTCTTTCTGCATTCATTCTTTCCATATGTCCAAACCATCTTAATGATAATTTCATTATTTTGTTCATAACACCATCATTCGCACCGCATTCACTTCTTATATTTTCATTCGACACTCTATCATACACAGAGTATCCACACATTCGTCTAAGAGATCTCATTTCTACTGCATTTATTCTACTTTCATCCTTCTTTTGCCAGTTCCATGCTTCGCTTCCATACATAAGGGAAATGAAGAAAGAATGGTAAAAAAAAATTATATGTTAACAATTTAAATGGAACCAGAAATGAAGGAAGACCGAGTCAGAGAAATCGACGCGCGTGCATGACACAGTATGATTGTTGAGGAGGCGAATTGAGAAATGTGTCAGGAAAGAAAAGTGTGGCAGTCCATTCATTCTGCCTACCTCTTCGTGAGACGGCGTGATGGTTAGTTAGTTAGTACGAGTGGTATTTTTAAAATCACACTATATTTGTTTGATTCTATAATCGGTATAGCTATTACCTGGCATCTTGGGCGAGCAGTGCTTCTAATTCAGCGAGGTGTGCCCGGCTCTCCTTAGTGGTAGCCAGGGAGCGGTGCGTGAGGGCCCTCGTCTCTTGGAACAGCGCCCTTAGCTGCAGCTTAGCAGCTCCCGTCTTGTCCTTGATGTAGTCTCTGAACTCACGCTCACACTGAAATACATAGACATTGCTCCATTACGATAGATGACACATTATACCAGGAGCACACGAGCAATGGTCCGACGTTAAGGAGGCAGAATACTTCGTAGAATCAAGAGTGGACATTGCCCCATTCGTATGAAAGATGTCCATCTCTGCCGGAGAGGAATGCAGTGGGATAGATGACACATTATACCAGGAGCACACGAGCAATGGTCCGACGTTAAGGAGGCAGAATACTTCGTAGAATCAAGAGTGGACATTGCCCCATTCGTATGAAAGATGTCCATCTCTGCCGGAGAGGAATGCAGTGGGATAGATGACACATTATACCAGGAGCACACGAGCAATGGTCCGACGTTAAGGAGGCAGAATACTTCGTAGAATCAAGAGTGGACATTGCCCCATTCGTATGAAAGATGTCCATCTCTGCCGGAGAGGAATGCAGTGGGATAGATGACACATTATACCAGGAGCACACGAGCAATGGTCCGACGTTAAGGAGGCAGAATACTTCGTAGAATCAAGAGTGGACATTGCCCCATTCGTATGAAAGATGTCCATCTCTGCCGGAGAGGAATGCAGTGGGATAGATGACACATTATACCAGGAGCACACGAGCAATGGTCCGACGTTAAGGAGGCAGAATACTTCGTAGAATCAAGAGTGGACATTGCCCCATTCGTATGAAAGATGTCCATCTCTGCCGGAGAGGAATGCAGTGGGATAGATGACACATTATACCAGGAGCACAAGTGCAATGGTCCGACGTTAAGGAGGCAGAATACTCCGTAGAATCAAGAGTGGACATTGCTCCATTCGTATGAAAGATGTCCATCTCTGCCCTAGAGGAATGCAGCGGGATAGATGACACATTATACCAGGAGCACAAGAGCAATGGTCCGACGTTAAGGAGGCAGAATATTCTATAGAATCAAGAGTGGACATTGCTATATTCGTATGAAAGATGTCTTACCCGTTCGGAGGATGTGGAGAACTTGGCGTAGCGGGGGTCATCTTTGACGGCCTTGCGTATGTCTCGCCAGGCGCTGGTCAGCGTGAGACGCTGTGGGCCAAGCTCATCGAGCATCTCCCTGAACTTGTCCCGCCTCCTCGCTCCAAGACCAGCCGTGTGCGTTGTGAAAAGCCGCTCCTGCAATGTTTAGAATCAAATGAGAATTCATCACTGATCAAGGGTTGCTTCTTGATTGAAATAAATTGGTATTATCCCCTCAGTCACTACCATACCTTGTCTTCCTTGGAAAGCAGATCGGCTAGTGGCCAGCGGTGGTCTTTCTTCAGCTGCTTCTTGGTCTCTCTCCATCCTAGCTCCGGATTACGAACCAGGTCAGCCAACAAGGCGTTGAAGTGCTAAAATACAATAATAAATTATACTCCAGTCTTAGTATTTAACAAATTGAAGTCACTCTTTTGGAATGACGATGTCAACTTAGAACTAAGACAGAGGATGTGAAGGTGTTATGTGTGGTCTGTTCTGTGAGATGGGTGTGAGACATGGACATTGAAAGTAAATACAATGAACCGGTTAGAGGCATTTGAAATGTGGCTTCACCGAAGAACGTTCAGGATCCCATGGACAGACAGAGTGACCAACACGCAAGTCCTGAATCGTGCAGGAGTAAATAGAGAGCTGCTGACATTGATCAAAGTCCGCAAGATTTCATATCTGGGTCACGTTCTACGAGGAGAGAAATATCGCCTGCTGCATCTAATATTGAAGGGTAAATAGAGGGCCGCAGGGGGGCAGGGAGAAGGCGGATCTCTTGGCTGCGCAATGTGAGGGAATGGACGGGAATCGGAACTGTGGAGGAGCTATTCCGGACAGCGCAGGATAGGGAAGAGTTTACCAGAGTGATCGCCAACGTCGGGGGGACCTGACAGGGCACTTTAAGAAGAAGAACTCTAGTCTTCACATTCATACAGCGTGTCATGCACCGCTTCTAACACAATGGGCAGAGACAGTGGATGACACACTCATCCATCTTAACACGCTTCTCTAGCCTTCACATTCATACAGCGTGCCGTGGACTGTTTCATCTTCTGACACAATAGGTAGAGACGATGGATGACACACTCTTCCATCCTGACACGCTTCTCTAGCCTTCACATTCATACAGTGTGCACTGTTCCCGCTTCTCCAGCCTTCTCCACATACCTGTATGGCTTCGTCTCTCTTGTGGAATTCCCTTTCCTTGTCGCGGTCCCTAAGGGATGTGGCCAACGCCCTCTGCACGGTCCTTTCTCGCTCTTTGATGGAGGCCTCTTCCCTCGCGGCCTTTTCTTTCGCAGCCTTGTCGCGTTCCCCGTCGTCTTCTTCGCCAGATTCCAAGTGCTCCTCGGGCTGAAAGAAGTGCTACACAGTTAGAAGCTGATTACTTCTGAACGGGATATCTATCGAGTGGCGGATTGGAATCTCACTTCGCTCTCTTTGCTCTCCTTGCGGTCCCGGCTCTTGCTGGGCTTGCGGGCGCCCTCCTTGTCTTCCCTCTCCCTCTCCTTGTCCTTCTTCTCCTTCTTGCTGGTCTTTCCCTCGCGTTCTGTCCGGGGCAAACGGTTATATAAAACACAAATTAATTAATATCACACTTCCCAAACTCACTTTATGTCCGGCGTTTCATTTAAAAAAAACTTTATTTAGGTCAAAAATATTTCACAAATAATGCATGCCATGTCATACATCTCACTTCAGATACATATACCATGTCGTATATCTCACTTCAGATGCACATACAATGTCATATAGCTCACTTCAGATACACATATATACATATCTCACTTCACACACATATACAATGTCATATATCTCACTTCAGATACACATACCATGTCATATATCTCACTTCACACACACACACACATATGTCATATCTCTCACTTCAGATACACATACCATGTCAAATATCTCATTTCAGATACGCATACCATGTCATATGTCTCACATACACATACTATGTCATATATCTAACTTCGGATACACATACCATGTCATATATCTCATTTAAGATACACATACCATGTCATATATCTCATTTAAGATACACATGCCATAATAATAATATGCTAACTTTTAAAGCGCCGTTTTTGTGATGTAATCACCTCAAGGGCGCATTAAGACGTGTGTGCCATGTCATATATTTCACTTCAGACACACATACCATGTCATATAGCTCACTTCACACACACATTTGTCATACATCTCACTTCATAGAGACATACTAAGCATTTCCCTCACCTTTATCCTTCTCCTTCCTGCGCTCCTCTTTGAGGGTCTTGATATAGTCCCGGAAGTAGTCCTCCCTCACGGCAGAACCGTCCACCGCCTTGTAGCGAGGGTCCGCCTCCAGCTTCTTCTTCACGTCGGACCAGTGCGAGTGGCGGTCCACCTCCTTGCTAGAGCGCAGCAGTGCCACAAAGTCTTTCTTCACCTGACCGTTCCAAATAAAGGTTACCACGGAAACGAGGTTCATTTCGTCCAAAACATTATTCATATTGTTCAAATCATAATTCAAATTTGTCCAAATCATGGGTCATTTTGTCCAAATCATGGTTCATTTTGTCCAAATCGTGGTTCATTTTGTCCAAATCATGGTTCATTTTGTCCAAAACATGGTTCATAGTGTCCAAATCATGGTTCATTTTGTCCAAAACATTCAAAATATAGTTCAATACATCCAAAATATGGTTAATTTTGTCCAATTCATTGTTCGTGTAGTCCAATACGATGTTCACATTCAGGTATTATGTTTGTGTCGTCCGAATCCAATAGCACAATTAGAATCCAATTCCAAATTTAGAATCCACCGGGTTCCAAATGGATAATGGTATTGTCAGCAGCAGCGAAGGCAGCAAAATTGAAAGAGAGAAAAGAAAAGCAATTAGAAATGGTAAAGACAACCAAATTTTTAGAGGGTAAAATAAGGTATATTTTGAATTCCACTGGCAAATTATTAAATCAGTGTGAAAATTCAACATAAACATATTTAAATTTGATAAAAATCAACCCAATAAATACTTGATTCGGTCTTGAAACGGTTTCTGTAGCTTTCTCATTCATACAGCGTGTCGTGCACTGTTCCCGCTTCTTACACAATAGGCAGAGACGGTGGATGACACACTCTTCCATCCTGACACGCTTCTCTATCCACTCACGCTGCTCGTATACAACCTTTTAACCATTCTTCTCTCTTAAACCATCTCAGTGATCCTTTTTTAATTGTACTTATGATGCAATCATCTGCCTTACATTTCTTCCTTATTTCATCATTCGATATTCTATCATACATTGTTTTCTACGGCATTTATCCTAATTTCATTGTTATTTTGCCAGATCCAAGCTTCACTGCTTTCATACATAAGCGTTGACACTAGAACTCCATTGATTATTTAATTTTTAAACTAACTAACTAACCATCACGCCGTCTCTCCGCAGGGGTAGGCAGAAATAATGGACTGCAACACTTTTCTCAATTCGCTTCCTCGACATTCATACATCGTGCCATGCACGCGCGTCGATTTCTCTGACTCCTCACATGGCTGACATTCAATATTTGATTTATTTGATCGTGCCACGTTTTCCTCGGTCTTCCGATTCTATTTCTAGTTCCATTTACATTGTTAACATATAATTTTTTTACGATTCTTTCCATGTGTCCAAACCATCTTAATGATCCTTTCATTATTTCGTTCAAAACACCATCATTCGCACCGCATTCACTTATTATATTTTCATTCGGCACTCTATCATACACAGAGTATCACACATTCGTCTAAGAGATCTCATTTCTACTGCATTTATTCTACTTTTATCCTTTTGCCAGTTCCATGCTTCGCTTCCATACATAAGGGTCGGTAGAAGAACACCATTGTGCACTGCCATTCTAGCTTTTTTGGATAGGTTTTTAATGTATTGAATTATCACACTACTTCATATAGAGGTATATATATTTAAAAAATTATACTTTTTCCTACATATTGTCACACCATGCAATTCAAATTCATATATAAAATAGATATTTTAAATGGCAACATTGCAATGAGACGTTGCCAATGGAATTCTTAATTTAAAACTGCATACCGGGACCAAAGCTGAAAGGGAAATATTTGATTACACCTGAAAGAAAGAGAGAGAATCGTATTAACATCAAAATTGATAGAATTTCAAATTTAGAACGCGCGTATTCCATTGTCTATGGATGGAGCTGAAAAAAAAATGTCTGAAAAATTAGTTAAAATATTAATTATATTTTTTATAACAGATGGAATTATGATCTTTATACTAGGATAGATTTGGGATGAAAGAATGTGTCATCCATTGTCTCTGCCTATTGTGTTAGAAGCGACAGTGCACTACACGCTGTATGAATGTGAAGGCTAGAGAAGTGTGTCAGGATGGAAGAGTGTGTAACCCATCGTCTACCTATTGTGTTAGAAGCGACAGTGTACGACACGCTGTATGGATATGAAGGCTAGAGAAGCGTGTCAGGATGGAAGAGTGTGTCATCCATCGTCTCTGCCTATTGTGTTAGAAGCGACAGTGCACTACACGCTGTATGAATGTGAAGGCTAGAGAAGTGTGTCAGGATGGAAGAGTGTGTAACCCATCGTCTACCTATTGTGTTAGAAGCGACAGTGTACGACACGCTGTATGGATATGAAGGCTAGAGAAGCGTGTCAGGATGGAAGAGTGTGTCATCCATCGTCTCTGCCTATTGTGTTAGAAGCGACAGTGCACGACACACTGTATGAATGTGAAGGCTAGAGAAGCCTGTCAGGATGGAAGAGTGTATCATCCACCGTCTCTGCCTATTGTGTTAGAAGCGACAGTGTACGACACGCTGTATGGATATGAAGGCTAGAGAAGCGTGTCAGGATGGAAGAGTGTGTCATCCATCGTCTCTGCCTATTGTGTTAGAAGCGACAGTGCACTACACGCTGTATGAATGTGAAGGCTAGAGAAGTGTGTCAGGATGGAAGAGTGTGTAACCCATCGTCTACCTATTGTGTTAGAAGCGACAGTGTACGACACGCTGTATGGATATGAAGGCTAGAGAAGCGTGTCAGGATGGAAGAGTGTGTCATCCATCGTCTCTGCCTATTGTGTTAGAAGCGACAGTGCACGACACGCTGTATGAATGTGAAGGCTAGAGAAGCCTGTCAGGATGGAAGAGTGTATCATCCACCGTCTCTGCCTATTGTGTTAGAAGCGACAGTGCACGACACGCTGTATGAATATGAAGGCTAGAGAAGCGTGTCAGGATGGAAGAGTGTGTCATCCACCGTCTCTGCCTATCATGTTAGAAGCAACAGTGCACTGTATGAATGTGAAGGCTAGAGAAGCGTGTCAGGATGGAAGAGTGTGTCATCCACCGTCTCTGCCTATTGTGTTAGAAGAACGCTGGATGTGTTTAGCGGACCATACTCTAAACCTAGTGTGAAAAAATCATATCTCCATTGTTACACAACTTAAAAAGAAGATTATTTTATTACTGATATTAAAATTTATCTATGGATTTCAAAATAACTTTAAATGAGAGATTGCTCTATAAATAAAAGTCAGGGGTTTGAACTCAGGGCCGCTAGAATGAGAACCAAGCGTTATATTCCCTGGACTAAAGTACGGGCAATGAAAGCAAAAAGTGTGGCAATCTAACCACTGTACCAAAATGTCTTTATAATGTTTTTATCAAAATTAAATACTTAATAAAGAGTTTTAAAGCCTAGAATGTGATCTAGACTCGCATTAATACGGAAGGTATCATTAAATTCAAGCATATAGTAATTTCACAGACTAATAGTACATATTTATAATCATTTGACAATCGAAACGCTGCCAATTCCATGTATACCAAGTGTGTTCTGGACATAGTTCAAAGATATCAAAACAGATTAAAAAATTATAGAAAAATAAACTCATATCAAAGGTTGGCAGCGTTTCTACACATATAAAAGCATAAACAATTGAATTTTAAGCACGCCTGTGTATCTAAGATTCGAAGGATTGTTCGAGGATTCAAAAGATCGATCGAGGATTCGAAGGATCGTTCGAGGATTAAAATTATCGATCGAGGATTTGAAGGATCGACCGAGGATTCGAAGGATCGTTCAAGGATTGCCTGAGGATTCGAAGGATCGTTCGAGGATTTTACCGAGAATTAGAAGGATCGTTCGAGGATTTTACCGAGAATTAGAAGGATCGATCGAGGTTTCGTAGGATTGTTCCAGGATTCGAAGGTTCGTTCGAGGATTGACCGAGGATTCGAAGGATCGTTCGAGAATGGCTCTAGGATTCAAAGGATTTGAAGGATTGCTCGAGGATTCGAAGGATCGTTCAAGGATTGCCTGAGGATTCGAAGGATCGTTCGAGAATGGCTCTAGGATTCAAAGGATTTGAAGGATTGCTCGAGGATTCGAAGGATCGTTCCAAGGATTGCCTGAGGATTCGAAGGATCATTCGCGGATTGGCCGAGAATTCAAAGGATTGATCGAGGATTCGAAGGATCGTTCGAGGATTCGAAGGATCAGGTCCCAACCACGAGACACAAGCGTTCCCAAAAGACAAATGTATCATCAGTTATTACATACAAGTGAAAATTTTTCATAAATCACAATATATTGAAGTAATCGTAATGAAATTGATACATTTATAAATAAATATATATATAATAACCTGTAAAAAAGATGGTTATTATTATTAAAACTAGAATTGCCCTGACGAAACCGGTCATAACTATACAAAAAAAAAATTACCGTATTCAAAATTTCGGGGTCATTAAGACGGTTTAAAAAGAAAGAAATAATGCCAATATAAACAAAACACGCTGTAAGAATGTGGTGGCTAGAGAAGCGCGTCAGGATGGAAGAGTGTGGCGGTCCACCGTCCCTGCCTATTGTGTTAGAAGCGATTGCATGACACGCTGTATGGATGTGAAGGCTAGAGAAGCGTGTCATCCATCGAAACACGTTCGTTATGACCGAGTTCATCTGAGCATCTTAAAAACTACATTCCTTTTAAAGACTCGGAACGTCTGATAATTCCACGTGCAATCACGTTATGAAGAATTGATCAATTCTGAATGGTATGTTGATAAATTGAAGTGCAATTGCACTTCACTTCATATAGATAAAACTACGTTCACGTTATATTAAGAATAAAAGAAAACATAAGATATCTCTCAAATGGACTGCCACTCTTTTCTTTCCTGACATATTTCTCTCGCGTCCTCAACATTCATACATCGTGTCATGCACGCGCGTCAATTTCTCTGACTCCTCACATGGCCGACATTCAATATTTGATTTATTTGATCGTGCCACGTTTTCCTCTGTCTTCCGATTCTATTTCTGGTTCCATTTACATCATTAACATATAATTTTTTTACCATTCTTCCTTCATTCATTCTTTCCATGTGTCCAAACCATCTTAATGACCCTTTCCTTATTTTGTTCATAACACTTTCATTCGCACCACATTCACTTCTTATACATGCATTTGTCACTCTATCATATACAGATTTGCCACACATTCGTCTTAGAGATCTCATTTCTACTGCATTTATTCTACTAGAAATATAACAATATACGATATAACCGTATATCGTATAACCTGAAAATTAATTAAAAATATTATAAACAATGAAATAAACTTATTTTGTTCCCTTTTTTTGCAATCCTAATAATATAACAATTGTCCCATATAACCTTAACTCCACCCCCTTTTAATTAATATATAAGTAATGATTTTGTATCATTTTACTGTTTATATTCTTACACTGATGAAGGATGTCTGAAGTCAGAAACGTGGTTGTGAAAATAGCAAAAAATGTTTCGTTCGTGATAGCAATCAAAGAGACCATATTTTTACACCGAGGAAGGACGTCTGATGTCAGAAACGTGGTTGTGAAAAGAGCAAAAAATATTTTACGTTCGTGATAGCAATCAAAGAGACCATATTTTTACACCGAGGAAGGATGTCTGATGTCAGAAACGTGGTTGTGAAAAGAGTAAAAATGATTCAATTGTGATAGCAATCAAATAGATCGTATGTACGTTCTCTCTCTTTCTCTTGTTTGTCCGTACAAGTGTACAAGCGAGATGCACTATTCGTCGCACAGAAATTATTTAAATTCGAGCATTTATAAGTCATATTTTAGATCGTCTATCTAACGTGTGCTTTCTTTCTCTCTCTTGCTTATCCGTACGAGCGAGATGCACTATTTATCACACAGAAATTATTTTAAATCAAGCTTTTATGAGTCAAATCATAGACTGTCTATTTATCACGCAGAAAATATTTTAATTCAAACATTGACGAGTCATCAATCATACCATCTCTTACACTCTTGATTGTTAATACAAATGTGCAAGCGAGAAGCTCTAATTATCACACAGAAATTATTTTAATTCGAACATTTATGAGCCTTCTTTAAATTCTATACTGTGGACTATCTCTTTCACTCTCGCTTGTTTGTACGAGTGTACGAACGAGATGCGCTATTTATCGCACAGAAAACATTTTAATTGAAACATTTATGAGTCACAATGTTTTTTTATATTAATAAATGGTTTTAAAATGAAACTCTCCCATCTCTTGTAAACATACTACCTAAATACACAAACTCAACTACTTGCTCCAAGTTTTCACCATTCACGCTAATGTTGCAGACTGTCGTGGTTTCTTCCTTTTCAAAAATCATTACCTTGGACTTTTTAACATTCATCATCAGATCATTTCGCATGCATACCTCATACATACAATTCACCAGGACTTGTAGTTCATGCTCGTTGTCAGCAAGTAGGACAGCGTCATCCGCATACAAGAGACAGCTTACTGACACTCCGCTCATTTTGGCACCTACATCCAACCCTTTCAGCTCTCTCATACAATTGTCCATATACAGATTAAATAACCACGGGGACATTACGCAACCTTGTTTGACACCTTTATTGATATCAAACCAGGCTGTAAGATCTCCATTTACTCTGACACTAGCAGTGCTTTCCGTGTATAGCGACTTAATGGCCGTGATCAGTTTTGTACTTATTCCATGGTTTTATGATTGTTTAATATTGTTTCTCGCTACATCTGATAGTGCCTTAGCAAGGTGAAACACGTCATTCCCATAGAATATAATAAAACTAGTATAAAATAGACCTTTACATCATTGTTTGGTCATAATTGTGAATTTTGAAGTAAAAAATTCCGGGGGGTATCCGGAGTGTAGAGTGACGCATCCGTGCTTTAGAAACCAATGCCTTAGACAAGGAAACAAATGGATTTTAACCAATGTTTTTAAACGTGGGGTACATTTTTTATCATAGATATAAATAAAAATAAATTTTAAATACTTATAATTAAAAAAAATATTTGAAAAAAATACTCTTTTATTTTTAATTTTTATTACTTGTATAATAAAAAATATTCAAATCGAAATTCATTAAAAATAACTAACTAACTAACTAACCATCACGCCGTCTCCCCGAAGGGGTAGGCAGAAAGAATGGACTGCCACACCTTTCTTTCCTGACATATTTCTCTCGCTTCCTCAACATTCATACATCGTGTCATGCACGCGCGTCGATTTCTCTGACTCCTCACATGGCCGACATTCAATATTTGATTTATTTGATCGTGCCACGTTTTCCTTGGTCTTCCTCTATTTCTGGTACCATTTACATCATTAACATATAATTTTTTTACCATTCTTTCTTCATTCATTCTTTCCATATGTCCAAACCATCTTAATGATCCTTTCATTATTTTGTTCATGACACCATCATTCGCACCGCATTCACTTCTTATATTTTCATTCGACACTCTATCATACACAGAATATCCACACATTCGTCTAAGAGATCTCATTTCTACTGCATTTATTCTACTTTCATCCTTCTTTTGCCAGTAAACAAAACTCCTAAAACTACAAACTCTTAACTCAAAACTAAACTCTTCTACATTCAAACATTATGTAAGATGTATCGCTACACTCTTCCATCTTGACACGCTTCTATAGCCTTCGCATTCTTATATACGCACTTTCAAGACAGAAGCTGGACTGCGAAGCTCCAATACCTTTCATTCAGACTGTTATATATTCTTACAAGCAGTAGAAAACACACCATTCGGATTCCGCCTTAAAGGGGAAAATGCACCATTCATCGGTCGAATCCGTTCTACGGGGTAAAATGCAACTTTCATCAGTTGGATCCCGCTCTACCAGTAAAAATGCACCATTCATTTGTCGGATCCCCACTATAAAGGGGAAAATGCACCATTTCGTCAGTCGGATCCATTCATATGGGGTAAAATGCACTATTCATCAATGTGATTCTGCTCTACAGGGGGAAATGCACCAGTTAGCATTAATCGGTTTGATCCTAAGCCCTACAGGGTAAATTGCACCATTTTTAAGTCAGATCCCACCCTAAGGGGGATAATCACCATTCATCAGTCAGATTTCGCCCTACAGGGTAAAATGCACCATTTATAAGTCGGATCCCGTCCTAAGAGGGAAAATGCACCATTTATCAATTGCATACCAGGGAAAATGCACCATTTATCAATAGGATACCACCTTATGGGGGAAAATGCACCATTTATCAATAGGATACCACCTTATGGGGGGAAATGCACCATACATAAGTCGGATCCCACTGTACGGCGGGAAAATGCACCATTCAGCAGTTGGATCCTGCCCTATGGGGAAAAATGCACCATACATAAGTCGGATCCCACTGTACGGGGGAAAAATGCACCACACATAAATCAGATTCCACTGTTAGGGGGAAAAATGCACCATAAATAAGTAGGATCCCACTGTACGGGGGAAAAATGCAACATACATAAGTCGGATCCCACTGTTAGGGGGAAAAATGCAACATACATAAGTCGGATCTCGTTCTACGGGGGAAAAATGCACCATACATTAGTCGGATCCCGTTCTACGGGGGAAAAATGCACCATTCAACAGATTTATCTCACCTTACCGGGAAAATGCACCATTCATCCTGACACAAGTATTTTTAATGCTTTCCTTTGGATATTCTTTATTATATAGCAAGGATATGTGTGTATTTTGTTCAAACATCTTGGCGTAGCCTCCTGAGTATAATCTAGGTATGCGATCATCATTTGTCATGGCTAATACTTTACGTTTCTCAGTATCAGCCCTTCGCCGCCGTGGAGCTCCGCCCGGCCTGCGCCCCCCGCGCGGCTGCGTCCGGCACCCAGGCGCGTCCCGGCTAACATTCACACTAACACTATTAATGAGCTGGCACAGGCAAGACATGTAGAGTTAGCAAGGGGCGCGTGTTCTCGTCAGACCGTCGGCGTCTCGACGGACACGCTGGAGAGACACGGAAAAACATCTTAAAGAGAATCCCTCGTATCGCGGCTTCGTTATCGTTTTAAATTTATAATTGCTCTAGACATCAGACTTCATAGGCAGAGACGGTGGACCATCATGCTATTCCATCCTGACACACTTTTCTATTTTTCATTCTTATATATGCTCCTATATAATTCCCATCACCATTCATCACTAGAATACCACCTTATGGGGGGAAATGCACTATTCGTCATTAGGATCCCAACTAATGAGGGGAAAATGCACTATTCATCATTAGGATACCACCTTATGGGGAAAAATGCACCATTTATCAATAGGACACCATATGGGTGAAAATACACTATTCACCAGTCATACCTCCCCCTATGGGGGAAAATGCACCAATTATTAATAAAATCCCATCTAATGGGGGAAAATGCACCATTCGTCATTAAGATCACACCATATGGGGGGAAATGCACCATTCTTCTTTAGGATACCACCTTATGGGGAAAATGCACCATTCATAATTAGAATCCCACCTTATGGGGGAAAATGCACTATTCATCATTAGGATAACACCTTATGGGGATATATGTACCATTCATCATTAGGATACCACCTTATGAGGGGAAAATGCACTATTCATCAATAGGATACCACCTTATGAGGGGGAAATGCACTATTCATCAATAGGATACCACCTTATGAGGGGAAAATGGACTATTCATCAATAGGATACCACCTTATGAGGGGAAAATGCACTATTCATCAATAGGATACCACCTTATGAGGGGAAAATGCACTATTTATCAATAGGATACCACCTTATGAGGGGAAAATGCACTATTCATCAATAGGATACCACATTATGAGGGGAAAATGCACTATTCATCAATAGGATACCACCTTATGAGGGGGAAATGCACTATTCATCAATAGGATACCACCTTATGAGGGGAAAATGGACTATTCATCAATAGGATACCACCTTATGAGGGGAAAATGCACTATTCATCAATAGGATACCACCTTATGAGGGGAAAATGCACTATTTATCAATAGGATACCACCTTATGAGGGGAAAATGCACTATTCATCAACAGGATACCACCTTATGAGGGGAAAATGCGCCATTCATCAGTCAAATCCCACCCCACCGGCGAGAATGGACAATTTATCATTCATATCCTGTCATACGAGAGAAAATACACCATTCATCACCATCCTATGGGAGAAAATGAACAATTTATCAGTTAGATCTTGCCCTGTGAGGGAAATAGCAGCGTTCATCAGTCATATTCCACTCTATAGGGGAATATGCACCATTTCATCATTCTAATCCAAACCTACAAGTGCCCGAAGTCAACATTCAACAAGAAGCGCCGAGAGGGAAGCCATCTTTAAAATATTTTTACGTTCTACCTTCCGGAAAATTAAATTCCTGAAATGAATTCAGTTCTAAAGACCTTTTAATCAAAATTCAAACATTCGACCATGGAAAATGCTTCAAAAACGGTCATTTCTTCTGGAAGACATCATAAAACTAAAGACAGAAACTTGGTTAAGCGGCGAAACATTCTCTTTCAGAAGATTAGATGTTGGCATAGAGTATTTAACACTCTGCCACGCGGAATAAACCATTCATTGGTTATACCACGAGAAGAGCAATTATTACATTGAATTCCATCATTGATTAACTTAATGGAGCAATTTCCTAGAGGAAAATAGTCTACGGAGTATTCTGCCTCCTTAACGTTGGACCATTGCTCTTGTGCTCCTGGTATAATGTGTCATCTATCCCGCTGCATTCCTCTCGGGCAGAGATGGACATCTTTCATACGAATGGAGCAATATCCACTCTTGATTCTACGGAGTATTCTGCCTCCTTAACGTCGGACCATTGCTCTTGTGCTCCTGGTATAATGTGTCATCTATCCCACTGCATTCCTCTCGGGCAGAGATGGACATCTTTCATACGAATGGAGCAATATCCACTCTTGATTCTACGGAGTATTCTGCCTTGAACTTAAGTTGTGCCTAGGACTAAGTCTGGAAGAATCTCGGTTTTCGAAGCATGCACCATTTTGGTATTATATAGAATAATATTAAAGACAAACATATTAATACAAAACTTGACGACAACGGCTGCAGCAGGACTCGAACCCAAGATCAACGAGATTAAAAAATTAAATATTAGTATATTTTTAAATAGTTCTATTCCAGCCGCTGCCGTTGTCGTCTTCTAAGCCAATATCATTCCGGATGGTTATCTGAGCACTTCTACCGGCTACATTTTTAAATTCAAATGCTCTTTCTAAAGTTTTTTATGTATACAATCTTTTTAAGAATTCAAAATAGGGTATTCATGTATGTGTGGCATATTTTCTATCATTCCAAAAAAAATTTCTTGCACTTCAAATAGACCATACATTTCAAACAGATTATTCACTTCAAATATATCAAACACTTAAAACAGGCCAAATACTTTGGATTACTACTGCTGAAAGTGAACTTCGAAAAAATCTCTTAAGGTAGGCTAGATACTTGAATATTTTCACTTCAAATATACCAAACACTTTAAACAGGCTAAATTTTCCACTTCAAACCGGTCAAACATTTCATATATTCCACTTCAAACAGGGCAAGCACGTTGAATATAGCCAAACACTTCAAACTGATCGAACCCTTCATATATTCCACACCAAACAGGCCAAACACGTTGAATGTTGCCAAACACTTCAAATATTCTACTTCAAACTGATCGAACCCTTCACATAATCCACTTCAAACAGGCCAAACACGTTGAATATTGCCAAACACTTCAAATATTCCACTTCAAACTGATAAAACATTTCATATATTCCACTTCGTTCAGGCCAAGCACTTCAAACTGATTAAAAACTTCATATATTCCACTTCATACAGGTCAAACACGTCGAATATTGCCAAAAACTTTAAATATTCTACTTCAAACTGACCAAACATTTCAAATATTCTACTTCAAAAAGGCCAAACACTTCAAAGTGATTAAACATTTCATATATTCCACTGCAAACAGGCCAAACACGTTAAATATTGCCAAATACTTCAAATATTCCACTTCAAACTGACCAAACAATTCATATATTCCACTTCAAACAGGCCAAACACTTCAAACATACAATATGCCATGAAATAATGTACAAAAAATACAATTAATATTTTTATATATGCAATTATGACAGTCTTACGTACTAGAAATAAAATTTATATGCGGTAACATACTTATGGCTGAAAAGAAAAGCTGAAAAATTAGAAAAAACAAAAGACATAATCTAAAAACAGAAGACAATAATTTGCGTAGCGTACGCAGACATTGCGAGACAAACGATACGCTCACATCAAAGAGATTAATAATTATTAAATAAATACATACTTGGAACCGGCAAAAACATATTCTTTGGATAATGTGAGAGTATCGCATCCCTCCGGACATATAAAAGCAGTATTTATTTATTATATATAATCATAAATAATGAAAATAAATTTATTTTATTTATTTTTTAAGTATATAACCATCACACCTTCTCTCCGAAGGGGTAGGCAGAAAGAATGGACTGCGACACTGCTCTTTCCTGACATATTTCTTGACGCTTCCTCCACATTCATACATCGTGTCATGCACGCACATCAATTTCTCCGACTTGTCACTATAATACAATAAACAAACAAACCATCACGCCGTTTCCCCACAGGGGTAGGCAGAGAGTATGGACCGCCACACTACTCTATCCTGGCACACCTCTCTAGCTTCCTCCACATTCATACGAGTCACACACGCACGACGATTGCTCCGACTTCTAACATGAATTTGATTAATTTGGTAATGCCATGTTTTCCTCGGTCTGGCTCGACTCTGTACCCCATTTACATCATTAACGTATACTTTCTTAACTATTCTTTCTCCATCCATGCGTTCCATATGTCCGAACCAACGCAGCGATCCTTTCATAATTTTGTTCATAATACCTTCTTCCGCTCTACATTCCTTTCTTATATCAGCATTTGAGATTCTGTCGTATATCGTTCTTCCACACATACGTCTTAGGGACCTCATCTCTAAAGCATATAAAAAATATAATAAATATATAATACCAGGAACGCATGAGAGATGGTTCGACATTAGGAAGACAAGATACTCTCCAAAGTCAAGAGTATTTGTCTTCTGAACGTACTTTCACTAATATGAAAGACATCGATCTCCGAAGCGATCATGTTCAGCAGTTTGATTGCCAATTTATTTTATTTTCATTATTTACGATGAACTTCTACCATAAAATTTCAATTAAAAACATTATAATCATAAACAAGCCGACAACGATCACGCCGATTGGGAGAGTGATTCAACATTCAAATCAAACCAATGATCGATTAATTTATTAGGACTTTTGATCTTCTTCAAGGTATATCCGGGACACATACAAGCGACCAGAATAGCAGAATCGAGGGTCGTAAGACCAGTAGAGGACAGATTACCACGTGGAGCCTCGAGGAACCCCGAAGACAAACTCCAAAAATATGAAAGCAAACAGGCCAAAAAGGTGTTAACTAGAAGCCATATTAAGGACCCTTTCATCTGCACTTTTTATACAGTGAAACCCGGATTTCACGTCCCTGTATTTAACGTTTTCCCGCCAATTGCGTTTTATTATTTCAGTCCTGATATATTTTAGTACATTTTTTATATATTATCTTCTTCTTCTTCTTCCTCAGCCTATTCCCGTCCACTCCTGAACAAAGGCCTCCTCCATTTGCTTCCATGTTACCCTGTCTTGTGCAGACTGCATCCAGGTTATTCCGACGTGTCTGTTCAGATCATCCTTCCACCGTAGTTGCGGTCGCCCTGCACTTCTCTTCGCCGTCCACGGTCTCCAAGTCAGCAGTCTTCTAGTTTCTGGCTACGTGACCTGCCCATTGCCACTGTAGAGTCGCTACAGGTGGATGATGTCAGTGACCTTTGTTTTTTCTCTCACCGTATCGTTTCTGACTCTGTCTCTTAGGCTTATTCCTAACATGGCTCTTTGGGTCACTCGCAGTTTCTCGGCACTTTGTTTGGACGGTGTAACAGTTTCAAGACCATAAGTACCAATTGGTAGAACGCAGGCTTCATAGACTCTTCGTTTCTGGTTGATATATAATAAGATGGCAGTGCACAATGGTGTTCTTGTGCCGACCCTTATGTATGGAAGTGAAGCATGGAACTGGCAAAAGAAGGATGAAAGTAGAATAAATGCAGTAGAAATGAGATCTCTAAGATGAATGTGTGACAAATCTGTATATGATAGAGTGACAAATGCAAGTAAGAAGTGAATGTGGTGCGAATGAAAGTGTTATGAACAAAATAAGGAAAGGGTCATTAAGATGGTTTGGACACATGGAAAGAATGAGTGAAGACAGAATGGTAAAGAAGGTATATGTAAGCGGCGTGAACGGAGCTAGAAATAGAGGAAGGCCGAGGAAAACGTGGCACGATCAAATCAATCAAATATTGAATGTCGGTCACGTGAGGAGTCGGAAAAATCGACGTGCGTGCATGACAAGATGTATGAATGTAGAGGAAGCGAGAGACGTATGTCAGGACAAAACAGTGTGGCGTTCCATTCTTTCTGCCTACCCCTCCGGAGAGACGGCGTGATGGTAAGTTAGTTAGTTTTATAATATTCAAAATATTCTAGTTACGCGCGCTTCACAATGAGCCGGCGCATCGTTTCGGCCGTGATTGGTCGGCATACGGTGCGCAACGTGGTGATTGGCCGACATTTTTCAATTTTCGCCGGTAATCATCTGTTCTTCTGTCATTCGGTTTTCGACTCGATTTGTAACCTTTCGTTTTTTTTGTATTAATCGCGATCGTCATTTACAACCATTTTTACTTTTGATTTGTTTTTTTAAGTTCTTTTCGTTAAGATATTTTCTTTCGTTTTACATCGGTTTCATTTTGGTTCAAGTGTTTCGCAAACTAATCTATGTGATATTAACCGTCGCGTTGCCATGTGGTCAATTGAGTTTCCACTGCCAATTTAAAGTTGATTTTCTTAAAACCTATGGACCCTAATATTATAAAAAAAATTGTAATCCTCCATTGAAGTGTTCTCAATATTTCGTAATAAAAAAAATATGTTTTAAGACTGCCCTCACCTTCATTCGTGTTAAGGTAGAATTTGTTTTGCTAATATTTACAACTTTATCAAAAGTGACAAATACTTACTCGCTGTTTTGAACGTATTATAAATTATATCTTTGGACTTTTCTCATACGTAATAATACCGACTGTGGACGGAAACGCAGCACGCAACTTAATAATATCAGAACTGTGAAAATATTAACACTTTACCAAAAGGGACAAATATTAATACGTACTCGTTGTCTTCAACGTAGTATACATTTTGCCTAGGTGCCTTTATCATACGTAAAATTATAGCGCCACGGCGCGGCGGGGCGAGACAAGTTCATACTTGGTGTCAGTTGTTCATATGCTGTCTCGCATTCTATATCAGAAATCGCATGATTCCAGAAAAAAATTAATAATGATATGTTTTTCAAATAATCCATGTATGTTATAGATATCCATCTATTCCTAATGAAATTCCCTACAAGATGACGTAAATTAAATTTTGATTCATCGAGTCATATGCTTGATATTTAGATAAAGTTAGCGGTAAACTGAATTGACCACATGGGAGCGAGCGTTTTGTTTTGAACACGGTACGTTAAGGGTTAATAAAACGTAAAATAGGGGTTTCACTGTATTTGCATTCGACACCAACAGTTTCCAAGTCGGTACAAGAATACTATTGTGCACTTACATCTTAGCTTGTTTCAATAGGCTTTTGTTTACAATGACAAGAGCACTTTCTCACAGAAACCTCCTAATGATGAGAGAACCGACCACATAGGTCTAAAGCGAAGAAGAGAAATTTGAGTTATATAATTGGCTATGTCCCAGTAGACTTTTGCGGCTAGTGTGATGACGGTCTAAACGGGGACGAATTAGGAATGCGAAGAGTCGTCTGTTAGCGACAGTGGGTGACGTTACCTGCTCTCGCTTCAGCGTCTTCTCTTCCTTCTCCCTCTTGCGCACCTCCAGCACGAACTCGTTGAAGAGACCCTCGCGCTCGCGGACCTTGTCCACGCCGCGGAAGCGCTCGTCCTTACCGTGCTTGGACGAGAATTCCGAGAACGATGATCTGATGAAGATATTTTGATTTTCGAATCATTAAAAACAAAACTTAAATGAGTTAAGGTATTGTTAGGTAAGATTCCGTATAAAATTCTGATACAATAATGTCAGTATTATCAGATAAGATTAGATTTCAAATCAATTTAGATAAAATAAGGTAAGAAATACTAGGTCACCTTAGATTTCAAATCAAATTTAGATGAAATAAGGTAAGAAATATTAGATTACATTTGATTCCAAATCAAATTAGATAAAATAAGGTCAGAAATATTAGGTTAGGTTAGGTTAGGTTCCAGGTTAGGTTATTCCAAATCAAATTAGATAAAATAAGGTCAGAAATATTAGGTTAGGTTAGGTTAGGTTCCAGGTTAGGTTATTCCAAATCAAATTAGATAAAATAAGGTCAGAAATATTAGGTTAGGTTTGATTCCAAATCAAATAAGGTAAAAAATATTAGGTTAGGTTTGATTTCAAATCAAATTTAGATGAAATAAGGTAAGAAATATTAGATTACATTTGATTCCAAATCAAATTAGATAAAATAAGGTAAGAAATACTAGGTCATCTTAAATTTCACACCAATTCACATAAAATAAGGTCGTCGGACCTTAGATTAGGTTAGTTTTGATTCCAATTCAAATTTAGATCTAATAAGATTGGGTTTAATTGACTCAATTAATTGAAATAATAATCTAATCCAAATGCCTTAAAGAAGAAATATTAGATTGATTTAAAACTTTTTCACAAGGGATCCAGTATGTTCTGACACTGTACGAAGAAATGAAACGACCCGTGAAGACGATACTCACTTGGTGTGCACCTTGGCTTCTTCCATCAGGGCCCTGAAGTCGTCCTTCCTCTGACGCAGCCGGTTCCTCTTCTCCTTGCGCTCCTCCTCGGCTCTCTCGCGCACGTACTTGTCAAACACCTGGAGATGGAAAACACACTATAGCAGGAGCACAAGAGCAACGGTCTGACGTTCAGGAGGCAGAATACTCCGTGGAATCAAGAGTGTTTGTCTATCTCTACGTGTGGAGAATGCAGAATATTACCTGTTTCCTCTCTTTGGATGTGAGGAGTAAATATCTGGAGTCGAAGACGATCTTATGCAGCTCCTTCTCCCATGTGGAAAACGCAGAAACCTGGAAGATAAAATTGGATTATATTAACATCATTAAAAGCGTCTTAAAATCAGTAAAGCGTCTTAATAATCAGTAAGGCGTCATAAAATCAGTAAAGCATCTTAAAATCTATAAAGCGTCTTAAAATCAGTAAAGCGCCTTAATAATCAGTAAGGCGTCTAAAAATCATTAAAAGCGTTAAAATCAGTAATGCGTATTAAAATCATTAAAGCGTCTTAAAATCAGTAAAGCGTCTTAAAATCAGTAAAGAGTCTCAAAATCAGTAATGTGTCTAACTTCAGTAAAGCATCATAAAATCAGTAAAGCATCTTAAAATCAGTAAGGCATCTTAAAAACCTTAAAAGCGTCTTAAAATCAGTAAAGCGTCTTAAAATCAGTAAAGCGTCTTAAAATCAGTAAAGCGTCTTAAAATAAGTAAAGCGTCGTAAAATCAGTAAAGCGTCTTAAAATTATTAAGGCGTCTTAAAATCAGGAAGGCGCCTTAAAATCATTAAAAGCGTCTTTAAATCAGTAAGGCGTCTTAAAATCAGTAAAGCGTCTTAAAATCAGTAAGGCGTC
This sequence comes from Lepidostoma basale, assembly GCA_022606425.2. Taxonomy (NCBI): domain Eukaryota; kingdom Metazoa; phylum Arthropoda; class Insecta; order Trichoptera; family Lepidostomatidae; genus Lepidostoma; species Lepidostoma basale. The sequence goes on along the minus strand of JAHDVF020000796.1, from coordinate 308,263 downwards.
TTAAAAGCAGTAAAGCGTATTAAAATCAGTAAATCGTCTTAAAATCAGTAAAGCGGTGTTACCTCCTTCTCGGCCAGCATCTCGCGGAAGGACTTGACGCGCTGGTCCAGGGGCACCATGGCGCGCTCGCGGGCAGCCCGTACCTCCGCTTCGATGGCCGCCTCCTTGCCGGCGTCGATGGTTCCTGCCTTCTTCTCAGGGATCACTGGAAAACATCATCGGGACATGACTTAGAAGGTACGAGACATTGTTCCTATGTTTTCTAACTAACTAACTAACTAACTAACCATCACACCGTCTCACTCTTTAGGCAGAAAGAATGCACTGCCACCCATTTCTTTCCCGACATATTTCTCTCGCTTCCTCAACATTCATACATCGTGTCATGCACGCGCGTCGATTTCTCTGACTCCTCACATGGCCGACATTCAATATTTGATTGATTTTGATTGTGCCACATTTTCCTCTATTTCTGGTTCCATTTACATCGTTAACATACACTATTCTTTCTTCATCCATTCTTTCCACGTGTCCAAACCATCTTAATGATCCTTTCATTATTTTGTTCGTAACACTTTCATTCGCACCGCATTCACTACTTATATTTTCATTTGACACTCTATCATACACAGAGTATCCACACATTCGTCTAAGAAATCTCATTTCTACTGCATTTATTCTACTTTCATCCTTCTTTCGCCAGTTTCATACTTTACTTCCATACAAAAGGGTCGGTACAAGAACACCATATTAATGATCCTTTCATTATTGTGTCGGAGCCGACCCTTATTTCAATGTCTTTCTCCATTATTTTATCTATGTATTGTAAACATGTTTTCCAGATACATAAAATTCGGTAACTATCACCAATTTTTTACTGTTCATACTTTTGTCAGAATGTAATTTTGTGTTAGTCGGTTAAAAAGGGGTTGTTACCGGTGTCCTTGGGCGGTTCTGTCCGCGTCTTCTTGGCTTCGGGCTCGCTGTCCTCGTCGCTGTCGCTGCGCACCGTGGTGACCACGGCCGCCGCAGCCGCTGGTCTCTTGGGGGCCGGTGCGGCCGTGGTGGCCGCGGCCACGCCAGCTGCCTGCGAGGCCGCCGTCGCCGCCGCAGCCTGATGATAAAATTATTATTGTTCTTTGATCATGATATGAATCTCCATACCTTGAGACTATACTAATGTGCAAAGGCAAATATTAGTTTTGAGATAAACGGGTTTATAGTTTTAAGCTAGAATGGCAGTGCACAATGGTGTTCTTCTACCGACCCTTATGTATGGAAGCGAAGCATGGAACTGGCAAAGGAAGGATGAAAGTAGAATAAATGCAGTAGAAATGAGATCTCTTAGACGAATGTGTGGATACTCTGTGTATGATAGAGTGTCGAATGAAAATATAAGAAGTGAATGCGGTGCGAATGATGGTGTCATGAACAAAATAATGAAAGGATCATTAAGATGGTTTGGACACATGGAAAGAATGAATGAAGAAAGAATGGTAAAAAAATTATATGTTAATGATGTAAATGGTACCAGAAATAGAGGAAGACCAAGGAAAACGTGGCTCTATCAAATAAATCAAATATTGAATGTCGGCCATGTGAGGAGTCAGAGAAATCGACGCGCGTGCATGACACGATGTATGAATGTTGAGGAAGCGAGAGAAATATGTCAGGAAAGAAAGTTGTGGCAATCCATTCTTTCTGCCTACCCCTTCGGGGAGACGGCGTGATGGTTAGTTAGTTAGTTTTATTTTGGTTTTTGCTATATTAACTAACCAACTAACTTACCATCACGCCGTCTCCCCGGAGGGGTAGGCAGAAAGAATGGAACGCCACACTGTCCTGTCCTGACATACGTCTCTCGCTTCCTCTACATTCATACATCTTGTCATGCACGCACGTCGATTTTTCCGACTCCTCACGTGACCGACATTCAATATTTGATTGATTTGATCGTGCCACGTTTTCCTCGGCCTTCCGATTCTATTTCTAGCTCCGTTCACGCCGTTTACATATACCTTCTTTACCATTCTGTCTTCACTCATTCTTTCCATGTGTCCAAACCATCTTAATGACCCTTTCCTTATTTTGTTCATGACACTTTCATTCGCACCACATTCACTTCTTATACTTGCATTTGTCACTCTATCATATACAGATTTGCCACACATTCGTCTTAGAGATCTCATTTCTACTGCATTTATTCTACTTTCATCCTTCTTTTGCCAGTTCCATGCTTCACTTCCATACATAAGGGTCGGCACAAGAACACCATTGTGCACTGCCATCTTAGCTTTTAGTAAAGTCTTAGCCATCTAGTAAAATGATTTAGCCAAGTGAAATGTAAACCTAGGCTACTGCTCAAGCAAAATATTAATTTTAATCCAAGCAACTTAATTTTTACCAAACCAAAATATATTATTAACTTAAACGACTTTTACTCAAGTAAAAAATTACTTTGACTCGAGTAAAATTTCAACTGTTCTCTTGTAAAAAGGAACAATTGTGAAGAAGGCTGAAGAAGAAGCACTTATATGACCATAGAATGTTTCTCTTGCAATCTCACAATGGAAGGAAAGATTCAAACTCACCTGGCTATCTGCAAGAGCTTCTGGTGGGTTGCTGACAGCCCGGTCTACGTCCGACCGCCCCGCTAGCTGCTCGGGCCTCTCCCACACCGAGGAGTGCGCCGTGGGGTTGTAGAAGAAGACGCGTCCGTCCCCCGTCCACACCACGCACCTGCACATTCAAACGGCACCATTAGAGAGGAGGTATCATTTCTGAGCAACATGCGATTTTCTCAGGTGTACCACAGGGATCAGTCCTAGGACCTAGCCATTTCATAATTAATTTTCTCAGGTGTGCCACAGGGATCAGTCCTAGGACCTAGCCATTTCATAATTAATTAACTAACTAACTAACACATTCAAACGGCACCATTAGAGAGGAGATATCATTTCTGAGCAACATGCGATTTTCTCAGGTGTGCCACAGGGATCAGTCCTAGGACCTAGCCATTTCATAATTAATTAACTAACTAACCATTGCGCTGTTCCTCCGGATGGGTAGGCCAGAGACGATGGATCGCCGAACTATTCTATCCTGACATAACTCTTGCACCTCTTCTTCATTCACACACCATGACACGCACACTCGTCGATTGTTCTTACTTCAAACACGGCCACCTTTCAGTTATTTTGATTAATTTGGTCACACCACCTCTTCCTTGGCCTTCCTCCTTGTATACATCTTTTTGACCATTCTTAACTAACTAACTAACCATCACGCCATCTCTCCGAAGGGGTAGGCAGAAAGAATGGACTGCCACACTTTTCTTTTTGACATATTTCTCAATTCGCTTCCTCAACATTCACACATCGTGTCATACACGCGCGTCGATTTTCTCTGACTCCTCACGTGGCCGATATTCAAATATTTTTTCAAATCAAATCAAATCAGTTTATTAACTCAAAAGACATTACAAACAGGAAAATGTTTAAGGCATCTATTGAGTACAGGTCAAATATTATGAAAATACAACAAAGTACCAGGAACGCATTAGAGATGGTTCGACATTAGGAAGACAAGATACTTTCTAAAGTCAAGAGTATTTGTCCCATGAACGTACCTTCACTAATATAAAAGACGTCGATCTCCGAGGAGACCGCGTTCAGCAGACTAATTGCTCTTCCCACCGGTGTCACCAGAGGCAGATTGATTTATTCGATCTTGCCACGTTTTCCTCGGTCTTCCGATTCTATTTCTAGTTCCATTTACATCATTCACATATAATTTTTTTTTCATTCTTTCTTCATTCATTCCTTTCATATGTCCAAACCATCTTAATGATCCTTTCATAATTTTGTTCATGACACCATCATTCGCACCGCATTCACTTCTTATATTTTCATTCGACACTCTATCATACACAGAGTATCCACACATTCGTCTTAGAGATCTCATTTCTACTGCATTTATTCTACTCTCATCCTGTTTTTTCCAGTTCCATGCTTCGCTTCCATACATAAGGGTCGGTAGAAGAACACCATTGTGCACTGCCATCTTAGCTTTTTGTTTGCGATGACAACTTTAAGTGCACCATTCACTCTGTTGCCTGCCCCAACCCTTCTTCCAATATCCCTCTCCACTGTAAACATACTACCCAAATACACAAACTCATCTACTTGCTCCAGATTTTCACCATTTGAATGACTTTGAATGCACTATTTGTTTTGTTTCCAGCTCCAACCCTTCTTCCGATATCTTTCTCCATTTTACCGTCTCATGTAAACATGCTTCCCAAATAAACAAATTGGGTAACTTGCTCTAATTTCTCACCGTTGTCACTTACGTCACAATCCGTCATACATTCTTCCTTTTCAAATACCATAACTTTCGACTTAGACACATTCATCAAGCAGCCACATTGGCAAAAAAAACAATGTAAGCTTACCATGGAGTCCCAGAGATAGGAGTGCTTGAAACGGGCCTGGATTTGTCCTGCTGCTTGGCCAGCTGCTCCTTCTCCTTCTCACGTTCTTCCGTCTCCTTCTCAGCCTTCTTCCTCGCCTCGTCCGTCATCTCCGTGCCGTTTCCTACGACCGCTGAAAGCCAAAATGCAAAATAATTACGTCTTCTAATTAATACGGGTGTTTTTTTTAGAGGTTTGGTTTTTAAACTGGCAACACTGTTTCTACAGACTGTCAATTTGACAGTTGACAGTTGATTTGTAGTCGGAACGTTTTGCCATTTTCACCCTGTTGCTCGATAAAGGTGTCGAAAATTGTACTTCACGATTGTGCTTCATTGGAGCTAGCCTTGGCGCTCATATGCCCGAAATCATATTTGAACAATAATGGCATAAAATTAACTAACTAACTAACCATCACGCCGTCTCCCCGAAGGGGTAGGCAGAAAGAATGGACTGCCACACCTTTCTTTCCTGACATATTTCTCTCGATTCCTCAACACTCATACATCTTGTCATGCACGCGCGTCGATTTCTCTGACTCCTCACATGGCCGACATTCAATATTTGATTTATTTGATCGTGCCACGTTTTCCTCGGTCTTCCTCTATTTCTGGTACCATTTACATCATTAACATATTTTTTTTTTTAAATTCTTTCTTCATTCATTCTTTCCATATGTCCAAACCATCTTAATGATCCTTTCATTATTTTGTTCATGACACCATCATTCGCACCGCATTCACTTCTTATATTTTCATTCGACACTCTATCGTACACAGAATATCCACACATTCGTCTAAGAGATCTCATTTCTACTGTATTTATTCTACATTCATCCTTCCTTTGCCAGTTCCATGCTTCGCTTCCATACATAAGGGTCGGTAGAAGAACACCATTGTGCACTGCCATTCTAGCTTTTTTGGATAGGTTTTTGTTTGCGATGACAACTTTAAGTGCACCATTCACTCTGTTGCCTGCCCCAACCCTTCTTTCAATATCCCTCTCCACTGTAAACATACTACCTAAATACACAAACTCAACTAATTTTAATATAGGTTTTTTTTTATACGTATGAGATGCCTGTCTTAACCCATTCATGGCCACTTGTTTGTAGAAACAGCACGCCGGTACGCCGCGTATTGTCTCCCAAACTATCGAAAAATATCGATCCTTTTTGGTTTGTGAATATTTTAAAATATTTATAAATGTCATGACAACGAGCATGAACTACAAGTCCTGGTGAATAGTATGTATGAGGAATGCATGCGAAATGATCTGATGATGAATGTGAACAAGTCCAAGGTAATGATTTTTGAAAAGGAAGAAACCACGACAGTCTGCAACATTAGCGTGATTATAAAAAAATTTGGAGCAAGTAGATGAGTTTGTGTATTTGGGAAGTATGTTTACAGTGGAGAGGGATATTGAAAGAAGGGTTGGGGCAGGCGACAGAGTGAATGGTGCACTTAAAGTTGTCATCGCAAACAAAAACCTATAAAAAAAAAAGCTAGAATGACAGTGCACAATGGTGTTCTTCTTCCGACCCTTATGTATGGAAGCGAAGCATGGAACCGGCAAAAGAAGGATGAAAGTAGAATAATAAATGCAGTAGAAATGAGATCTCTTAGACGAATGTGTGGATACTCTGTGTATGATAGAGTGTCGAATAAAAATATAAGAAGTGAATGCGGTGCGAATTATGGTGTCATGATCAAAATAATGAAAGGATCATTAAGATGGTTTGGACATATGGAAAGAATGAATGGTAAAAAAATTATATGCTAACGATGTAAATGGAACCAGAAATAGAATCGGAAGACCGAGGAAAACGTGGCACGATCAAATAAATCAAATATTGAATGTCGGCCATGTGTGGAGTTGGAGAAATCTACGCGCTTGCATGACATGATGTATGAATGTTGAGGAAGCGAATTGAGAAATATGTCAGGAAAGAAAAGTGTGGCAGTCCATTCTTTCTGCCTACCCCTTCAGAGAGACGGCGTGATGGTTAGTTAGTTAGTTAGTTTTTCATAAATGTCATCGTGAGAAAATCGGAATTAATTTTGAAATACATCATTCGAATGATGCGAAGCCCGCACGTCTGCGCTTGTGGCGATCGTTGGGTTAATAGGATTCTTTTAACCAATAAAAAAATTGATTTAAACTTCAAAGCGCCGCTAGACCCACAAAAACATCGTTATGCTATTTTTTTTTTTTAGTGATCACGTAATTCTAATTTTTTTGGCAAATCTGATCCCTTGAATTTCGAATTAACGGACTCTTACTGTAAATTGATTTGATTTGAAGCTGTTATAGAACGGAGCGGCGCCTTTTTGTCATATTCGCTAGTGCATTCTCTTTGTATGTTAGTAATCAGTGACCTACCGGGATCCAATGGCTTTGCTTGGGCCGCGGCCGCATCCACGTCCATCGGAGTCGCCGTAGCCGGCGGAGCTACCGGCTGGACGGCCGTCGTAGGCGGCAACACGCCCGTCCCCGGGGGATTGACCATCATCATCGGCTGGAAACAAGAACAGACGTCATGTGACGAACAAGCCAAATATTTTATTTATGCAAGTATCTGGCTTAAAAGTCCAGAAAAAATCCAGTATAAACTCTGCTGGAAAGTCTTCAAAGCGCTACATGGAATGGCTCATCCGAACTCCGTATAACGGACATCCTAAATACAAGGAAATCCACACTTCGCTCGGCGAACTCCTCGGCAATAGGAAGATTAGTTGAGCCAAAGCGTTGCCCCAGTACAAATTTAGGGGATCGAGCGTTTGCGGTAGCCGATCCATCAGCTTGGAGCAATCTCCCTTCACACCTCAGATGCATAAATGATCCGATAGACTTCAGATCTAAGCTGAAAACCCATATTTTTCATATTCCATACCCAATTTAAAACTTGCATACTTAGTTCTATTATAATATCAATCAGATGCAGCCTTCACATTTATATTTAAAACACGCCTTAATGCGCCCTTGAGGTGATTACACCACAAAAACGGCGCTTTAAAAGTTAGCATATTATTATTATCTAGTGAAGACGTATCGTCACTCACGTTGACAGGAGCGACGTTCAGATTCCCAGGCACTCCGACCATGGCTGGCTGCCCGCCTATCATCGGAGGAGGCACACTCGTCGTGGCTGGCTTTTGGAAAACTGAAAAAAAATGTAATTTAAAAAATATATATGATGTGAAGGCTAGAGAAGCGTGTCAGGATGGAAGAGTGTGTCATCCATCGTCTCTGCCTATTGTGTTAGAAGCGGTACATGACACGCTGTATGACTGTAAAGGCTAGAGAAGCATGTCAGGATGGAAGAGTGTGTCATCCACCGTTTCTGCCTATTGTGTTAGAAGAGGGAGCAGTGCACTACACGCTGTATGAATGTGAAGGCCAGAGGAGTGTGTCAGGATGGAAGAGTGTGTCATCCATCGTCTCTGCCTATTGTGTTAGAAGCGGGAAATGCGCACGACACGCTGTATGAATGTGAAGGCTAGAGAAGCGTATCAGGATGGAAGAGTGTGACGGTCCTCCGTCTCTGCCTATTGTGTTAGAAGCGGGAACAGCGCACGACGCGCTGTATGAATGTGAAGGCTAGAGAAGCGTGTCAGGATGGAAGAGTGTGTCATCCATCGTCTCTGCCTATTGTGTTAGAAGCGATAGTGCACGACACGCTGTATGAATGTGAAGGCTAGAGAAGCGTGTCAGGATGGAAGAGTGTGTCATCCACCGTCTCTACCTATTGTGTTAGAAGCGGCAGTGCACGACACGCTGTATGAATATGAAGGCTAGAGAAGCGTGTCAGGATGGAAGAGTGTGTCATCCATCGTCTCTGCCTATTGTGTTAGAAGCGGGAAATGCGCACGACACGCGGTATGAATGTGAAGGCTAGAGAAGCGTGTCAGAATGGAAGAGTGTGGCGGTCCACCGTCTCTGCCTATTGTGTTAGAAGCGACAGTGCACGACACGCTGTATGGATGTGAAGGCTAGAGAAGCGTGTCAGGATGGAAGAGTGTGTCATCCACCGTCTCTGCCTATTGTGTTAGAAGCGACAGTACACGACACGCTGTATAAATGTGAAGGCTAGAGAAGCATATCAGGATGGAAGAGTATGGCAGTCCACCGTCTCTGCCTATTGTGTTAGAAGCGGAAAGGCTAGGGAAGAGTGGGTATAATACCTTCGAGATCCTTGAGCGGCTGTGGCTTCTCCCATACGCTCTCCTGCTTCTTAGTATTGTAGTAGTAAGTACGTCCGTCGGGGGCCCGGTGGCTGCTCCACTCTGCGGCCAGAGCCACCAATGCTGGCGGGGGGCCCTGCAAGAGACACAGATTAATATTTGATCGGATACGATAACTATTTTAATGAACCAAGAACCAAACGGCAGAGCTGAGCCTCATCTTTCCCCTTGCGACTGTATCTTTGATTACCTTGATAACCCATTTCTTTAGATTACTCCTAACTTATAGCAATTTACGCTTCCATCAGCAAACTCCTCGGCAATAGGCAAAGCGCAACCCTAAGTCTCTAAGTGCGTTATGCTCTCTTTTACTAGAGCATTGAGAACTGAGTATCATAGATACACAATGAACAACCAGCAACTAGCACCCTGATGAAGGATCTCGGAATCATCTATAAGAGTAGGCTGACTTTTCGTGCACATATCGAGAGGATTTGTGGCACTGCACTGAAGATGTTGGGCTTCATCATTCGGACCGGAAGAGTTTTCAGAGATCCCAATGTGCTCAGAGTCCTATACAACGCGTTGGTTCGGAGCAGACTCGAAAGTGGTTCTGTGATATGGAGTCCCCACGAGGCGAGATATTCCATTATGTTGGAGAGGGTTCAGAAGAAATTTCTGAGGTATCTCTACATGAGGGAGTATGGTAGTTACCCGTGGCTCTATCCCACGGCATTTCTTTTAGGAATGCTCGGAACCAATTCTTTACAGCTTCGAAGAGATGGGCATCTCATTACTCATTTCTTTAGATTACTCAGGGGATATTTCGAGAACTCGGCTGTGCTGGAGGATGTTCAGCTTTTCGTCCCTGATAGATATCTCCGAGAGCATAGATTGTTTTACCTACCGGCTGCCAGAACCAATCTGCCTCTGGTGACACCAGTGGGAAGAGTTATTAGTCTGCTGAACTTGGTCTCCTCGAAGATCAAAGTCTTTTATTAAAACTAACTAACCATCACGCCGTGTCCCCGAAGGGGTAGGCAGAAAGAATGGACTGCCACACTTTTCTTTCCTGACATATTTCTCAATTCGCTTCCTCAACATTCATACATCGTGTCATGCACGCGCGTCGATTACTCTGACTCCTCACATGGCTGACATTCAATATTTGATTTATTTGATCGTGCCACGTTTTCCTCGGTCTTCCGATTCTATTTCTGGTTCCATTTACATCGTTAACATATAATTTTATTACCATTCTTTCTGCATTCATTCTTTCCGTGTGTCCAAACCATCTCAATGATCCTTTCATTATTTTGTTCATAACACCATCATTCGCACCGCATTCACTTCTTATATTTTCATTCGGCACTCTATCATACACAGAGTATCCACACATTCTTCTAAGAGATCTCATTTCAACTGCATTTATTCTACTTTCATCCTTCTTTTGCCAGTTCCATGCTTCGCTTCCATACATAAGGGTCGGAAGAAAAACATCATTGTGCACTGCCATTCTAGCTTTTTTTGATAGGTTTTTGTTTGCGATGACAACTTTAAGTGCACCATTCACTCTGTTGCCTGCCCCAACCCTTCTTTCAATATCCCTCTCCACTGTAAACATACTACCTAAATACACAAACTCATCTACTTGCTCCAAATTTTCACCATTCACGCTAATGTTGCAGACTGTCATGGTTTCTTCCTTTTCAAAAATCATTACCTTGGACTTATTAACATTCATCATCAGATCATTTCGCATGCATACCTCATACATACAATTCACCAGGACTTGTAGTTCATGCTCGTTGTCTGCAAGAAGGACAGCGTCATCCGCATAGAAGAGACAGCTTGCTGACACTCCGCTCATTTTGGCACCTACATCCAACCCTTTTAGCTCTTTCATACATTTTAATGTAATGTCTATTGATGAAACAAACAGATTTGATTTGATTGAGGGATAATGCAAATAGTAACCTGAGCCGGGGGCCACTGAGGCTGGGCTGCCCACTGGGGCGGGAATCCTGGCGGGGGGAGAGAGAACTGCTGCGGAGGCAGCACCTCCGGCATACCCTTACCGCCCATCATACCTGCAACGAAACAATAATATACATCATTAGATCCTTTGCCCATTTTGCTCACGGTTGTCACTTTTCCCATCCATCCTCTCTGCCTACCTCTCCGGAGAAATGGCGTGATGCTTAGTTAGTTAGTTATTTTTGTCACTTTTGCTCACAGCTGTCACTTTTGCTCACGTTAGTCACTTTTGCTCACGGCAGTCACTTTTGTGACCGGGTGTCGCTTTTGTGACCGGGTGTCGCTTTTGTGACCGGGTGTCACTTTTGCTCACGGCTGTAACTTTTGTGACCGGGTGTCACTTTTGTGACCGGGTGTCACTTTTGTGACCGGGTGTCACTTTTGTGACCGGGTGTCACTTTTGTGGCCGGGTGTCACTTTTGTGACCGGGTGTCACTTTTGTGACCAGGTGTCGCTTTTATGACCGGGTGTCGCTTTTGCTCACGGCTGTCACTTTTGTGACCGGGTGTCACTTTTGCTCACGGCTGTCACTTTTGTGACCGGGTGTCACTTTTGTGACCGGGTGTCACTTTTGTGACCGGGTGTCACTTTTGTGGCCGGGTGTCACTTTTGTGACCGGGTGTCACTTTTGTGACCAGGTGTCGCTTTTGTGACCGGGTGTCGCTTTTGCTCACGGCTGTCACTTTTGTGACCGGGTGTCACTTTTGCTCACGGCTGTCACTTTTGTGACCGGGTGTCGCTTTTGCTCACGGCTGTCACTTTTGTGACCGGGTGTCGCTTTTGCTCACGGCTGTCACTTTTGTGACCGGGTGTCGCTTTGGCTCACGGCTGTCACTTTTGTGACCGGGTGTCGCTTTTGCTCACGGCAGTCACTTTTGCTCACGGCCGTCATTTTTGAGACGGGGCGTCTCTTTTGCTCACGGCTGTCACTTTAGCACCCGACTGTCACCTTTGCTTCAGATTGCCACTTTTGCTATCGGCTGTCCCTTTTTCTCCTGATTTACCCTTTCACAAGCTCTTCAATGCACAATCATATCTAATGGGATCTAATTTTTTAACTAACTATCCGTCTCTCCTTAGGAATAGGCAGAAAGAATCGACTGACAAACTTCTCAGTTTGCATCCTTGACATTCCTACATCTAACTCCTCAAGTTTGCCTATAATTCCTTTCATTGTTATTCTATTACTACTGCATCTATTCTACTTTCAAGAATAGCTCACCAGACATGGGAGGCATCTGCTGGGGCTGGTTGAACTGGGCCTGAGAGGGCTCCTCCTCGTTTTGGTCAGCGTCATCCGAATGCGGAGAATTCTGTTCGTCCTCCGGTCTCCTGTTTCCGGATCCGTCACCTGCAAGAGTAAAAAAAAAAATTTGGCAGAGAAGAATGTAAAATACCATTTTAAACATTGAATTCTCAGTTGCCCCCTTTCATGCCATGTTTTTCCTGGCCTTCCTCGAGTTTTTTATCCATTCACACAGCTTTTAAAATATTTGGCAATTTAGTAATATGGAATCTATTTAAACACAACACAATAGTTTGAAAACACGAAGAAAAGATGCGGCTATGTTCAAGTGGCCTTCTTCAAGGTGATCCCTACCTCATTGGATTCATCGATCCTTAGCGAGACCACGAAAATCATAGGGATATTCGCCCAAGGACCCAATGGACCATTAGGGTCTCATCATGCCATTAGGCCATTGGACTCATCGGGTTGCCGATAGGAAGCCTTGGATCATTTGCCCTATGGGTCCGACTAACAAACCGGAAGAACAGGCAGAAGGATTCACTTCTCTCACACGGCACAGCTCTATCCTGAACCTCTCAAAATCCTTCATTCAGACATTTTAACACACACTCTCAAAAATATAAAATCTTTCTATTAAAACATTTAATAACGCCTCTAGCAATGGCAAAGTCATAGAAGCGGCCGATGCTGTAACTCACCTTCCATCTTTGGTGGCATCCCTCCCATGGGCCCCATCATCGGATTCATCGGTCCCTGGTTGCCCATAAAACCCATCGGGCCATTAGGTCCCATTGGACCCATGGGCCCATTAGGCCAAGGACCCATAGGGCCCATCGGTCCGCCCATAGGACCCATCGGGCCATTTTGACCCATGGGACCATTCTGTCCCATGGGACCGTTTTGGCCCATGGGACCATTTTGTCCCATCGGACCATTTTGTCCCATAGGACCGTTTTGGCCCATGGGACCATTTTGTCCCATCGGACCGTTCTGGCCCATGGAACCGTTTTGCCCCATGGGTCCACCCTGGCCCATGGGAACCATCTGGTTCTGCGCCATGGCTTCGACTTCTCCCTGCGATATGATTTTGCAGTGATTTCCCTCCTGGGGCCGCGTCCAGGTCGTCTCCCTGGTGCGGGCGTGATAGAAGTACGACTTGCCCTCCTCGGTTTTCGTCTCGACCCACAGTTCGGGAACCGGCTGCGGAGGGAAAAAAAAACACATTAAAATAATCATAATGTCCATGATACTGGCTTTATTTAATAGATAATTGTATGCCGTTATTGTTTAAATATGATTTCGGGCATATGAGCGCCACGGCTAGCTCCAATGAAGCACAATCGTGAAGTCCAATTTTCAACAATTGTCATCTTTGTGGATGCGTATTATCCACTAGAGTGTACGTGGTGCGAAAATGATCCACGGTCTTCCGAATAACTTGCTCGGATGGACGATTATGTCAACCGTAAAATGGACGTAGTGCACGATAAGTTTGGCGAACCTAACCATGATTTTCAAAATAAATTTGCGCAATTTGCAAGCGCTGTTCTAACGTCAGTCTATTCATGGTGAAATGGCAAAACGTACTGACTACAAATCAATTGTCAACTGCCAAATTGACAGCCTATAGAAACAATGTTGCCAGTTTAAAAACCAAACCTTTAAAAAAACACCTAATCATCATGTCACCTAACATGTGCCAAAAGACCGTAGTGACAAAGTTCTGTTGTCAAGTCAGAGGTCACTTAAGTCCGTTGAGGGTTAAATGACCGAATCAAGATGTCCCGGGACTCACCATGTTTGGCGGTGGTCCCATGAAGGGCCCGCCCGGCCCCATCATGTGCATGGGAGGAGGGCCCCCTTGACCCATCATCGGGGGGCCGAAAGGACCGCCGGGTCCTCCAGGACCCATCATACCTGAAAAGAAACAAAAAAAATTAATTATAAGGGATTCCATCATAAACTTGATGACTAGTAACACTTCAAATGAAGCTATTCTCTTAAAAAACTCTGCTGGGCCCACATACGGGGCCGAGAATACAGAATTAGTCCCAAATCTCTTATGCGTGTTTCTAGCCGATGTCTGGTACTAATTCAAACACATAGCTGTAAATATAAACTCAAAAGAACACTGTATTAATAGATAAAACCACGTTTTAACTAACTAAAAACAGTTTTAATAACTAATAAAAACACCGTTTTAATTCCTAAAAACCATGTTTTACCTAAAAAAAAAAATACTGTTTTAATTCCTAAAAACCATGTTTTACCTAATAAAAAACACTGTTTTAATTCCTAAAAACCATGTCTGAATTTATAATTAGTGTTTTAATTTGTAAAACATTGTTTTGAATTTCAGTTCATAAAAAGCAGTGTTTGATTTTTAGAAAAACTTTAACTAATATTTATATCTATGTATATAACACCTGACGATGCCAACATAAGTTGGTGAAACAGCTGTCGCCAAAAGCGAGTCGGAGAAATCGACGTGCGCGCATGACACGATCGATGAATGTTGAGGAAGTGAAGTATGGAAAGAATAGTATGGTTGAAAAATGTCTATTTTCTAGAAGTTCGAATACCTCGCTACATCTTAGTACAAGAAATAATAAAGTTACCAGGAGGGCCCCATGGCTGATCGGGGAAGCGCTGACCGGGAGCTGCCGGGGGCATGTGTCTCGGGGGCCCGTGGTGGTGGTGAAGACGGGGCCCCTGCGGAGGGAAAAACGGAGCACGAGGGGGACCAGAGCGAGGCGGCCCTCCCGGCCCGTACCCGCGGCCTCTGAAGCGGGGCCCCGGAGCCATCCAGCCGGGCGGGGGCCCTCCGCGACCGCGCCCGCGGTTTTGAAATCTAAAAACAAAAATTGTATTATATTTTATTTTAAACTTAAATTTTAACTAACTAACCAGTAAGGTGCTCCGGTATCATTTCGAGAAAGCTCAAGCTCCAAGTATTCAGCAGTAGCGTTAAAAGCGTACTGCTGTACGGATGTGAGACTTGGAAGTCTACCGCGGACGTTATTGGTAAACTCCAGGTGTTTATAAATAGGTGCCTTCGCTCAATATTCAACATCTATTGGCCCCAAACAGTGTCAAATGCCGTTTTCTGGACCATAGCAGGCGAAAAGCCAATTAGAGAACAAGTCGCTAGGCGCAAATGGCAGTGGATCGGTCACACTCTGAGACGGAACCCAGCCTGCATCGCTCAGGGCGCACTAGACTGGTCCCCTATGGGGGGAAAGAGAAAGCGAGGCAGACCTAGAGCCACCTGGAGAAGAACCCTGCAGGACGAGGTTAAGGCAGCAGGCCTCACTTGGGATGATGTTAAGCATCAGGCATGCGATAGAGTCGGGTGGAGAAGATTCCTTGAGGCCCTATGCACCACGGAGGTGTGACAGGACAAAAAGAAGAAGAACCAGTAAGAATGGACTGCCACACTTTTCTTTCCTGACATATTTCTCAATTCGCTCCTCAACATTCATACATCGTGTCATGCACGCACGTCGATTTCCCTGACTTCTCACATGGCCGACATTCAACATTTGATTTATATTTCAGGATTATAGTACCCCCTTAGAATAGTCCATTGTCAAATAAAGAAAGCGCAATAGCCATCCAATTAACAGAAAAAGCCTACCTTTGGCTACAACTGACTAACATATTATAATTAACTAACTAACTAACTAACCATCACGCCGTCTCCCCGAAGGGATAGGCAGAAAGAATGGACTGCCACACTTGTTTCCCTGATATATATCTCAATTCGCTTCCTCGACATTCATACATCGTATCATGCACGCGAGTCGATTTCTACTACTATACTCCTCACATGGTCGACATTCAATATTTGATTTATTTGATCGTGCCACGTTTTCCTCGGTCTTTCGATTCTATTTCTAGTTCCATTTACATCGTTAACATTAATTTTTTTACCATTCTTTCTTTCCATGTGTCCAAACCATCTTAATGATCCTTTCATTATTTTGTTCATGACACTATCATTCGCACCGCATTCACTTCTTATATTTTCATTTGACACTCTATCATACACAGACTATATACACATACGTCTAAGAGATCTTGAATGTCAGTATTTGATATTTGATCGTTCTACGTTTTCCTCAGTCTTCTGATTCTATTTCTAGTTCCATTCACATCGCAAACATATAATTTCTTTACCATTCTTTCCATGTGTCCAAACCATCTTAATGATCCTTTCGTTATTTTATTCATAACACCATCATTCGCACCGCATTCACTTCTTATATTTTCATTCGACACTCTGCCATACACAGAGTATCGACACATTCGTCTAAAAGATCTCATTTCTACTGCATTTATTATACTTTCATCCTTCTTTTGCCACTTCCATACTTCGCTTCCATACATAAAATTTAGACCAGAACTCCATTGTGAACGGCCGTTTTCGCTTTCATTGATAAATTCTTGTTTCTTGAATCTTAAAATGTATCTATATCATAAATATCAATATGAATTAATTATTTTACAACTGTAATACAACAACAAACCATCACGCCGTTTATCCGCAGGGGTAGGCAGTGAGAATGGACCGCCACACTACTCTATCCTGGCACACCTCTCTAGCTTCCTCCACATTCATACAGCGAGTCATACACACACGTCGATTCTTCTGACATCTAACATGACCACTTACTTATTTACTTACCATCACGCCGTCTCCCCGGGGGTGTAGGCAGAAAGAATGGAACGCCACACTGTTCTGTCCTGACATACGTCTCTCGCTTCCTCTACATTCATACATCTTGTCATGCACGCACGTCGATTTCTCCGACTCCTCACGTGTCCGACATTCAATATTTGATTGATTTGATCGTGCCACGTTTTCCTCGGTCTTCCGATTCTATTTCTAGCTCCGTTCACCCCGTTTTCATATACCTTCTTTACCATTCTGTCTTCACTCATTCTTTCCATGTGTCCAAACCATCTTAATGAACCTTTCCTTATTTTGTTCATAACACTTTCATTCGCACCACATTCACTTCTTATACTTGCATTTGTCACTCTATCATATACAGATTTGACACACATTCGTCTTAGAGATCTCATTTCTACTGCGTTTATTCTACGTTCATCCTTCTTTTGCCAGTTCCATGCTTCACTTCCATACATAAGGGTCGGCACAAGAACACCATTATGCACTGCCATCTTAGCTTGTTTGCGATGACAACTTTAAGTGCACCATTTATTCTGTTGCCTGCCCCAACCCTTCTTTCAATATCCTGCTCCACCCTTCCATCCTTTGTAACATGACCAGCCTTTAAAATTTGATTAATTTGGTCATGCCATGTTTTCCTCGGTGTGCCTCGACTACGTACTCCATTTCCATCGTTAATGCATACTTTCTTAACCATTTTTTCTCCAGCCATGCGCTCCATATGTCCGAACCAACGCGGCAATCCTTCTTCCGCTCTACGTTCCTTTCTTATATCAGCATTTGAGATTCTGGTGTAAATTGTTCTACCACACATTCGTCTAAGAGATCTCATTTCTACCGCATTTATTCTGCTCTCATCCTTCTTCTGCCAGTTACATGCTTCGCTTCCATACTTAAAATTTGGACCAGAACTCCATTGTAAACTCCCGTTTTCGCTTTCATTGATAAATTCTTGTTTCTTGAATCTTAAAATGCTTCTATATCATATACATAATTAATTAACTATTTTACAACTGCTATACATATTTTTAATGCATTTAAAATGTGCTAAAACTATCATAAATACGTATATATAAACATAACCTCAAATATCGTAACCAAAATTAAATGTCTGTATTTTAGTTGGATGCTTGTAGGTACAAACCTGAAATTCCCTCTTCCCCTGTTGTTGTTCTGCCTGAAATCGTCCTCAAACTCTTCGGGATACTCCCCATCATTGAAGCTGTCATCAAAACGGCCTTTTTCATCGCCCGATCCACCATCTTTTATCCGTTCTTCTTCCGCCTGTCTATCGCTCGCCGGCGAGTCCTGGGAGTCATTATTGTATTCCTCCTCCATCGCAAATACGCGTTTTAAATATTTCTACGTATTTTGGGGTCCTTAACAAAGTATTTTCAGCGATATTGTAACTCTAGGGAGCTCGCGGCGTCCCGAAACCTGACAACGATGTCAAAGACAATTATATACGAGGCACAATACATCTATGAAAAACAATAGACTCACAGAACTTGCAAGAATTTTATTTCAACATAGCAGATTCCTGCTTTACCGACCAAAAATAGTGACGTTTAGTAGAATATCGATTTAACAACCTTAACAGCCGAAAGAAGGATGGAAGCAGAATAAACGCCGTAGAAATGAGATCACTAAGAAGAACTAACTAACTAACTAACCATCACGCCGTCTCCCCGAAGGGGTAGGCAGAAAGAATGGACTGCCACACCTTTCTTTCCTGACATATTTCTCTCGCTTCCTCAACATACATCGTGTCATGCACGCGCGTCGATTTCTCCGACTCCTCACATGGCCGACATTCAATATTTGATTTATTTGATCGTGCCTCGGTTTCCTCGGTCTTCCGATTCTATTTCTGGTTCCATTTACATCATTAACATATAATTTTTTTACCATTCTTTCTTCATTCATTCTTTCAATATGTCCAAACCATCTTAATGATCCTTTCATTATTTTGTCCATGACACCATCATTCGCACCGCATTCACTTCTTATATTTTCATTCGGCACTCTATCATACACAGAGTATCCACACATTCTTCTAAGAGATCTCATTTCAACTGCATTTATTCTACTTTCATCCTTCTTTTGCCAGTTCCATGCTTCGCTTCTATACATAAGGGTCGGTAGAAGAACACCATTGTGCACTGCCATTCTAGCTTTTTTTGATAGGTTTATGTTTGCGATGACAACTTTAAGTGCACCATTCACTTTGTTGCCTGCCCCAACCCTTCTTTCAATATCCCTCTCCACTCGCCCATCTCTTGTAAACATACTACCTAAATACACGAACTCAACTACTTGCTCTAAATTTTCACCATTCATGCTAATGTTGCAGACTGTCGTGGTTTCTTCCTTTTCAAAAATCATCACCTTGGACTTATTAACATTCATCATCAGATCATGATGTGAGACTAAGAAGAATGTGCGGGAAAACGTTGTATGATAGAATACCGAACGATGAAATAAGATAGAAATGTAAGGCAGATGACTGCATCGTGAATAAAATTAAAAAAGGATCCCTGAGATGGTTCGGACATATGAAACGAATGGATGAGAGTAGAATGGTTAAAAAGTTGTGCACAAGCAGTAGCGTGAGTGGGAAAAGAAGCCGTGGACGACCGTGGAGAACATGGCATGACCAAATTAATCAATTACTAAAAGGCGGCCACATTCGAAGTCGGAATAAAGGACGTGCGTGCATGGTACGATGTATGGATGTAGAGGAATCTCGAGAGGTATGCCAGGATAGGCCAGTGTGGCGATCCATCCTCTCTGCCTACCCCTCCGGGGAAATGGCGTGATGGTTAGTTTAATTAGTTAGTTGATTCTTAATTCCTCTGCCAACTCTAAGTATTTTTTTTAAATGTTTTTATTTATTTACATATTTGAAATGTCTAACCACTAAGTGAGCGCTTCATATGAAAAGTTGATTTTATTTTTTTATAAGTATGTAAATACATATTTTATGGACTCTTTTTATTACCTTTAAAGTAACTGCCATTTTATGTTCTTTTATTGTTGTGATTTGTGGGTTTTTATGTTTGTGTGACATTTCGTAGACGATAGTTCGGGATAACGAATGTGCGAAAGTCGAAGACATGTAAAAAAAACCACCAAAATTGTGGGTATTTTCAATTATATATTTATTGATCAATCACATATATTGATTCGGACATACGGAGCGCATGGATGGAGAAAAAATGGTT
The DNA here is from genome assembly GCA_022606425.2 of Lepidostoma basale. Lineage (NCBI taxonomy): Eukaryota > Metazoa > Arthropoda > Insecta > Trichoptera > Lepidostomatidae > Lepidostoma > Lepidostoma basale. The sequence continues at coordinate 288,399 of JAHDVF020000796.1, read as the reverse complement.
TAACCGTCGCGTTGCCATGTGGTCAATTGAGTTTCCACTGCCAATTTAAAGTTGATTTTCTTAAAACCTATGGACCCTAATATTATAAAAAAAATTGTAATCCTCCATTGAAGTGTTCTCAATATTTCGTAATAAAAAAAAATGTTTTAAGACTGCCCTCACCTTCATTCGTGTTAAGGTAGAATTTGTTTTGCTAATATTTACAACTTTATCAAAAGTGACAAATACTTACTCGCTGTTTTGAACGTATTATATATTATATGTTTGGCCTTTTCTCATACGTAATAATACCGACTGTGGACGGAAACGCAGCACGCAACTTAATAATATCAGAACTGTGAAAATATTAACACTTTACCAAAAGGGACAAATATTAATACGTACTCGTTGTCTTGAACGTACTATACATTTTGCCTAGGTGCCTTCATCATACGTAAAATTATAGCGCGGCGGGGCGAGACAAGTTCATACTTGCTGTCAGTTGTTTTTCAAATAATCCATGTATGTTATAGATATCGATCTATTCCTAATGAAATTCCCTACAAGATGACATAAATTAAATTTTGATTCATCGAGTCATATGCTTGATATTTAGATAAAGTTAGCGGTAAACTGAATTTACCACATGGGAGCGAGCGTTTTGTTTTGAACACGGTACGTTAAGGGTTAAGAAAGTATACGTTAATGATGTAAATGGAGTATGGAGTCGAGGCAGACGTTGGTCATGTTAGAAGTCGGAAGAATCGACGTGCGTGTATGACTCGCTGTATACATGTGGAGGAATCTAGAGAGGTGTGTCGGGATAGAGTAGTGTGGCGGTCCATTCTCTCTGCATAACCCTGCGAAAAACGGGGTGATGTTTTTTTGTTTTTAATTGCTCGTATTTTTCTCTTCTAAGCACTTGCCCTAGGTAAGACACCTTCTGGACTTTGATGTCAGGTAGAAATATCTCAAATTTTGCTCTTTTTAGCACACTTACATCGTCATGAAGAATTGAGTAGACGTTAACCCTCCCTTCCCTGTGATGGATATCTTCTACACGTTGCTTCTAATAACCATCAATATCTCTATACATATAATAAATACAAGGTTAAGATTTTAGGTATTCCTCCGTAATATATTTACGCATTGATTTAAAAAATAATATTAATAATAATCAAAATTTATCGGGTACATCCGAGGTATTTTGAACATCGAACATCGGAAAGTGCGCGACACTATATTCACATCTCACTCTTGCATACTTCACTGTAGAAGCGCGAGGAGCTCAATGTTCTCACTGCCGCCGGCAGTAGCTCTCGGGCTTGCAACCAGAGTAGACCTATGCCCGTCCCGTGAGCGTTGCCAGGTTAAGGGGATTAGCTATGAATGTTCTTATATTTCCGTTTTAAAATCGTAATTTTTGATTGGGTACTGACTACCCAACACAGGAACGCGCGTTTTTATTTTAGCACCGTAAGGGAAAGGTTAAAAGACAGGACCAATGCTGTCTTGACGTTATAATGTCCTTTTCGAGACACTTGGTTGTTCAATCTGTATATGGACAAGTGTATGAAAGATCTTTAAGGTATAAATGCTGGTGCTAAGATGAGTGATCTGTCTGTAAACTGTCTACTTTGCGCGGACGATGCCGTTCTCGTTGCGGATAGTGCGGACGAATTACAAGTCTTGGTGTCGAGAATGTATGAGGTATGCAAGTCGAACGATTTAATGATAAATGTCGGAAAGTCAAAAGTGTTAGTTTTTGAAAGGGAAGAGCAAATGACAGTTTGTAATATAAGTGTAAATGAAGAGAACTTGGAACAGGTGAGGGAATTTGTTTATTTAGGTAGCATGTTCACAGTGGATGGCCGAACGGACAGTGGTATTGAAAGAAGGGTTGGTGCGGGTAACAAAGTGAATGGAGCTTTAAAAGTAGTCATTGGAAACAAGAATTTATCAATGAAAGCGAAAATGGCCGTTCACAATGGAGTTCTGGTTCCAACCCTTATGTATGGAAGCGAAGCATGGAACTGGCAGAAGAAAGATGAGAGCAGAATAAATGCGGTAGAGATGAGGTCCCTAAGACGTATGTGTGGTAGAACGATGTACTACAGAATCTCAAATGCTGATATTAGGAAGGAATGTAGAGCGGAAGAAGGTATTATGAAAGGATCGCTGCGTTGGTTCGGACATATGGAACGCATGGATGGAGAAAGAATGAGGAGTCGAAGTAGACCGAGGAAAACACGGCATGACCAAATTAATCAAATATTAAAAGTTGGTCATGTCAGAAGCCGGAAGAATCGACGTGCGTGTATGACTCGCTGTATGGATGTGGAGGAAGCTAGAGAGGTGTGCCAGGATAGAGTAGTGTGGCGGTCCATTCTCTCTGCCTACCCCTGCGGGGAAACGGCGTGATGGTTTGTTGTTGTTTCGAGACACTGACAGAACCAACCCTATTGGAAGGTGCGTGTTCTGTATTGCCAAGCGCGTGAAACCATAAATACGCAAGTACCTGGCTAGATACGAAATTAATTCGAATGCTCTATGGCGCTGCAGACGTCAATGAGAAAATGGCCAATTTCAATATTTCAGTTTGAGTGCAGTCGCCGCGCAGTGAGTTCGTCGCGTTCTTCCAGCGCATCCTCGGAGGTTACAGTCATTCGCCGTTTCCAAGTGGATTCCGGGTGAGTGTCTAGACCTTTTGCACGAGGATGACTACCAATCCGCGCGTCTGTACCGCGAGATGACAGCCCAAGCCACCGCCGGCGTACTCCACAGTCCGGCCGTTCAAAATTGACGTAAACAGTGTCAAACGTTCTATTTATGGACATTTAAATATATTTTTTCCTACAATGGTCGGTGCGTGCATAAATTTAAATCCCAACACCGGCTGGAAGTACTATTTTAACGCTTTTAATACATTTGTGGTCGCGTTTTACGGCTTTATTGTGTTATTTAGCGCGCGTCGTGCGGGCTGGTCGTGCGTGCTGGCGGACCACGGCCGGAGAGGTCAAAAAATCATCGTTTTGAATTAATATTATTCCCTTTGCTGGTGTTTTAATGTTGGTTTTGCACAATACATTGATGCATCGACTTTATAGGCAGCGCACGACTCAAAAGTGCGATTTCACGAAGATATATACAGCCAGTAGCGCAGTTTTAATATTCATAACGGTACACATTCGAGTACTTGTCAAATACGACCGAATAAACCTGTATTTCGGCATTTTTTGATTATGGAACACTTATACAAACCGCTCGAAGCGCCATCGTCTCGCATAAGGGAAGAAATACGAATCTATTGACATATCTAAGAAGATTTCTCTCATATACATAACGGATCGAAATTCAACCCGTTTGCACTCTAAACTCAGTCCAAAACTAATGAAAATATATGAAAACGCCTGTCTTATAGAAGTTATATTAAGTTTTTTATTATATTTTCATAGAAAACAGACGTTTTCATTTATGTTAATGATTTATTATGGAGTTTTACATCATTATTTGATACACTAAACAGCCCAAAACTCTTCCACTCTGACACACATCTTAAATTGCAATAAATTAAAACGTTATGACAGCATTATATCGTATAGACCCTTATGTATGGAAGCGAAGCATGGAACTGGCAAAAGAAGGATGGAAGTAGAATAAATGCAGTAGAAATGAGATCTCTTAGACGAATATCTGTATACTCTGTGTATGATAGTGTCGAATGAAAATATAAGAAGTGAATGCGGTGCGAATGATGGTGTCATGAACAAAATAATGAAAGGATCATTAAGATGGTTTGGACACACGGAAAGAAAGAATGGTAAAAAAATTATATGTTAATGATGTAAATGGAACTAGAAATAGAATCGGAAGACCGAGGAAAACGTGGCACGATCAAATAAATCATATATTGAATGTCGGCCACGTGAGGAGTCGGAGAATTCGACGCGCGTGCATGACACGATGTATGAATGTTGAGGAAGCAATAGAAGTATGTCAGGAAAGAAAAAATGAAAGGATCATTAAGATGGTTTGGACATATGGAAAGAATGGTAAAAAAATTATATGTTAACGATGTAAATGGAACTAGACTTAGATGAAGACCGAGGAAAACGTGGCACGATCAAATAAATCATATATTGAATGTCGGCCACGTGAGGAGTCGGAGAAATCGACGCGCGTGCATAACACGATGTATGAATGTTGAGGAGCAAGAGAAGTATGTCAGGAAAGAAAAGTGTGGCAGTCCATTAGCTTCTGCCTAGCCCATCGGGTAGACGGCGTGATGGTTAGTTAGTTTCTTTTCTATACTTTGTAAACATACTTGCAAATTACTATTGTTTGTCTATTCCAAAATTTACTCTTGAGGCTTCATCATAACATTATTTGTGCAAAATTTCCACAAACCATACGCCAAGATACGTTTGCTGACGTTGTGAAATTACCCATTATTCCAGTGAATAATGTGTTAAAAAAGCAGTAAAAAGCGATAATAGTCGCTTGTGTCGCTTTTCCGCAATAAAATTGATAGAATAACATCTTAAATATGTTTTAATGCCAGAAATGATGGGTTAATAATTTGACTAATTATATCTTCACCTGTATTGAGGCCTGCTTGAATATATTATGGAGTGTTAATGTCAACATTTGACGGTTATTAATTACCAAGTAATTAGTTAATTATTGCGTCACGTCGCCACGCTTCTCTAGGCTTCACATTCATACAGCGTGTTATGTATTGTTCCCGCTTCTAACATAATAGGTTGATACGGTGGCCGCCACACTCTTCCATCCTGACACGATTCTCTAGCCTTCACATTCATACAGCGTGTTATGTATTGTTCCCCATTTTTTACGCAATAGGCAGAGACGGTAGCCGCCACACTCTTCCATCCTGACACGCTTCTCTAGCCTTCACATTCATACAGCGTGTTGTGCACTGTCGCTTCTAACACAATAGGCAGAGACGATGGATGACACATTCTTCCATCCTGACACGCTTCTCTAGCCTTCACATCCATACAGCGTGTCGTGCACTGTTTCCGCTTCTAACACAATAGGCTGAGACAATGGATGACACACTCTTCCATCCTGACACGCTTCTATAGCCTTTACATTCATACAGCGTGTCGTGTAACACTTTTAACACAATAGGCAGAGACGGTGGATGACACACTCTTCCATCCTGACACGCTTCTCTAGCCTTCACATTCATACAGCGTTGTGCAATGTCGCTTCTAACACAATATGCAGAGACGGTCGACTGCCACACTCTTCCATCCTGACACGCTTCTATAGCCTTCACATTCATACAGCGTGTTATGTATTGTTCCCGCTTCTTACGCAATAGGCAGAGACGGTGGATGACACACTCTTCCATCCTGACACGCTTCTCTAGCCTTCACATTCATACAGCGTGTTGTACACTGCCGCTTCTTACACAATAGGCAGAGACGGTGGACCGACACACTCTTCCATCCTGACACGCTTCTCTAGCCTTCTCATTCATACAGCGTGTCGTGCACTGTCGCTTCAAAAGGCAGAGACGTTGGATGACACACTCTTCCATCCTGACACGCTTCTCTAGCCTTCACATTCATACAACGTGTCATGTACCGCTTCTAACACAATAGGCAGAGACGGTGGACCGCCACACTCTTCCATCCTGACACGCTCCTCTAGCCTTCACATTCATACAGCTTTTTAATTACGTGAAAACTTTTTTTAATACGACCTTTCAAATTAGTCATTAGCCAGCTATAAAAATATACTTTATATGTTCGCAATTTCGTATGCAATAATTAAATTTATTGTTAGTTTTTAATAATAAGTATATAATTATTTTTTATCTGTACGATGGTCCAAGTGATAAAGAATCCAACTTTTTATTTTTATGGTTGCGTATTTCATACGTCAACGGTGACATCGGCTGTTTCACACTCCCATAGCAGGCAGTCTGATGTATTTGGAATCAATCTGTTCCGTAAAAGAAGCGGGAACAGTGCACGACACGCTGTATGAATGTGAAGGCTAGAGAAGCGTGTCAGGATGGAAGAGTGTGTCATCCACCGTCTCTGGCTATTGTGTTAGAAGCGGGAACAGTGTACAACACGCTGTATGAATGTGAAGGCTAGAGAAGCGTGTCAGGATGGAAGAGTGTGTCATCCACCGTCTCTGGCTATTGTGTTAGAAGCGGGAACAGTGTACAACACGCTGTATGAATGTGAAGGCTAGAGAAGCGTGTCAGGATGGAAGAGTGTGTCATCCACCGTCTCTGGCTATTGTGTTAGAAGCGGGAACAGTGTACAACACGCTGTATGAATGTGAAGGCTAGAGAAGCGTGTCAGGATGGAAGAGTGTGTCATCCACCGTCTCTGGCTATTGTGTTAGAAGCGGGAACAGTGTACAACACGCTGTATGAATGTGAAGGCTAGAGAAGCGTGTCAGGATGGAAGAGTGTGTCATCCACCGTCTCTGGCTATTGTGTTAGAAGCGGGAACAGTGTACAACACGCTGTATGAATGTGAAGGCTAGAGAAGCGTGTCAGGATGGAAGAGTGTGGCGGTCCACTGTCTCTGCCTATTGTGTTGAAAGCGGTACATGACACGCTGTATGGATGTGAAGGCTAGAGAAGCGTGTCAGGATGGAAGAGTGTGTCGATCCACCGTCTCTGCCAATTGTGTCAGAAGCGGTACATGACACGCTGTATGGATGTGAAGGCTAGAGAAGCGTGTCAGGATGGAAGAGTGTGTCGATCCACCGTCTCTGCCAATTGTGTCAGAAGCGGTACATGACACGCTGTATGGATGTGAAGGCTAGAGAAGCGTGTCAGGATGGAAGAGTGTGTCGATCCACCGTCTCTGCCAATTGTGTCAGAAGCGGTACATGACACGCTGTATGGATGTGAAGGCTAGAGAAGCGTGTCAGGATGGAAGAGTGTGTCGATCCACCGTCTCTGCCAATTGTGTCAGAAGCGGTACATGACACGCTGTATGGATGTGAAGGCTAGAGAAGCGTGTCAGGATGGAAGAGTGTGTCGATCCACCGTCTCTGCCAATTGTGTCAGAAGCGGTACATGACACGCTGTATGAATGTAAGGCTAAAAACGTGTCAGGATGGAAGCCAATCATCCACCGTCTCTGCCTATTGTGTAGAAGCAGTACATGCCACGCTGTATGAATGTGAATGCTAGAGGAGCGTGTCAGGATGGAAGAGTGTGTCATCCACCGTCTGCCTATTGTGTAGAAGCGGTACATGCCACGCTGTATGAGATAATGAATGCTAGAGGCGTGTCAGGGATGGAAGAGTGTGTCATCACCGTCTGCCTATTGTGTAAGAAGCGGTACATGCCACGCTGTATGAATGTAAAGGCTAGAGAGAAGCGTGTCAGGATATAGAAGAGTGTGTCATTCACCGTCTCTGCCTATTGTGTTAGAAGCGGTACATGACACGCTGTATGAATGTGAGGCTAGAGAAGCGTGTCAAGGATGAAAGAGTATGGCGATCCACCGTCTCTGCCAATTGTGTTAGAAGATTGCATGTCACGCTGTATGAATGTGAAGGCTAGAGAAGCGTGTCAGGATGGAAGAGTGTAGCGGTCCACCGTCTCTGCCTATTGTGTTAGAATCGGTAACATTACCTAACACGCTGTATGGATAAATGAAACTAGAAATGTCAGGATGGAAGAAGTGTGGCGGTCACCGTCTCTGCCTATTACGTTAGATGCGACGGCTATGACACGCTGTATGAATGTAAAGGCTAGAGAAGCGTGTCTGGATGGAAGAGTCTGGTACTCTAGAGTCTCTGCCTATTGTATTTAGAAGCCTTGGTACATGACACGCTGTATGAATGTGAAGGCTAGAGAAGCGTGTCAGGATGGAAGAGTGTGTCGTCCACCGTCTCTGCCTATTGTGTTAGAAGCGGTACATGCCACGCTGTATGAATGTGAAGGCTAGAGAAGCGTGTCAGGATGGAAGAGTGTGTCATCCACCGTCTCTGCCTATTGTGTAAGAAGCGGTACATGCCACGCTGTATGAATGTGAATGCTAGAGGAGCGTGTCAGGATGGAAGAGTGTGTCATCCACCGTCTCTGCCTATTGTGTAAGAAGCGGTACATGCCACGCTGTATGAATGTGAATGCTAGAGGAGCGTGTCAGGATGGAAGAGTGTGTCATCCACCGTCTCTGCCTATTGTGTAAGAAGCGGTACATGCCACGCTGTATGAATGTGAATGCTAGAGGAGCGTGTCAGGATGGAAGAGTGTGTCATCCACCGTCTCTGCCTATTGTGTAAGAAGCGGTACATGCCACGCTGTATGAATGTGAATGCTAGAGGAGCGTGTCAGGATGGAAGAGTGTGTCATCCACCGTCTCTGCCTATTGTGTAAGAAGCGGTACATGCCACGCTGTATGAATGTGAATGCTAGAGGAGCGTGTCAGGATGGAAGAGTGTGTCATCCACCGTCTCTGCCTATTGTGTAAGAAGCGGTACATGCCACGCTGTATGAATGTAAAGGCTAGAGAAGCGTGTCAGGATAGAAGAGTGTGTCATTCACCGTCTCTGCCTATTGTGTTAGAAGCGGTACATGACACGCTGTATGAATGTGAAGGCTAGAGAAGCGTGTCAGGATGAAAGAGTATGGCGATCCACCGTCTCTGCCAATTGTGTTAGAAGCGGTGCATGTCACGCTGTATGAATGTGAAGGCTAGAGAAGCGTGTCAGGATGGAAGAGTGTAGCGGTCCACCGTCTCTGCCTATTGTGTTAGAATCGGTAACATTACCTAACACGCTGTATGGATAAGTGAAGGCTAGAGAAGCGTGTCAGGATGGAAGAGTGTGGCGGTCCACCGTCTCTGCCTATTGCGTTAGATGCGACATTGCATGACACGCTGTATGAATGTAAAGGCTAGAGAAGCGTGTCTGGATGGAAGAGTCTGGTACTCTAGAGTCTCTGCCTATTGTGTTAGAAGCGGTACATGACACGCTGTATGAATGTGAAGGCTAGAGAAGCGTGTCAGGATGGAAGAGTGTGTCATCCACCGTCTTTGCCTATTGTGTTAGAAGCGACAGTGCACAACGCTGTATGGATGTGAAGGCTAGAGAAGCGTGTCAGGATGGAAGAGTGTGTCGTCCATCGTCTCTGCCTATTGTGTTAGAAGCGGGAAGACTGCACGACACGCTGTATGGATGTGAAGGCTAGAGAAGCGTGTCACGATGGAAGAGTGTGGAGGTGTCGTTATTCTAAATCAGACACTTTTGGTTAAGGTGAGATTTAGCACGGACTTACTGGTCGTTTGACACGAATGTTTCACGGGTTGTTCAAAAGGCCAGATAACCCCAGATAACCCTGGATTACATTACATCACTAGTTTATATACTCGCTTACAAATTAAGCAAAAAACTATCTATTTTGTAGAATCAAATTGCTTTCGAACTTGGTAATTACGAGGAATATACGACCTTCTGAAATAGCTCATTTTAAGTATTACGGCTTGACTACTGTGGGTCAGTATTGCATTTGAACGGCCGTTTCCTCGAAAGGGTTGAAAAATTTAAATACCTCGGCAGCATACTAAAGCAATCTCTTGACCCAGATGTAGAGATAAGATGCAGAATTGAGGCAGCAAGGGCTACCTTTAATAAAATGAAATCACTCTTCTGCAATGATAACGTAAACTTGAAACTCCGCCAGAGAATGATCAGATGCTATGTGTGGTCTGTTTTATTGTACGGGTTTGAAACGTGGACCTTGAAAGTTTAAAGTCATGAGTTTTTGTCTTCTGAATGTACTTCCACTAATATGAAAGACGTCGATCTTCGAGTAGATCGCGTTCAGCAGATTAATTGCTCTTGCCACTGTTGTCACTAGAGGCAGGTTGGTTCTGGCAAGTTAACAGTGAACAGTGCACGACACGCTGCATGAATGTGAAGACTAGAGAAGCGTGTCAGGATGGAAGAGTGTGTCATCCACCGTCTCTGCCTATTGTATTAGAAGCGGGAACAGTGCCCTACGCGATGTATGAATGTGAAGGGTAGAGAAGCGTGTCAGGATGGAAGAGTGTGTCATCCACCGTATCTGCCAATTGTGTTAGAAGCGACAGCGCACTACGCGCTGTATGAATGTGAATGCTAGATAATCGTGTCAGGATGGAAGAGTGTGTCATCCACCGTCTCTGCCTATTGTGTTAAAAGCGGTACATGACACGCTGTATGGATGTGAAGGCTAGAGAAGCGTGTCAGGATGGAAGAGTGTGTCATCCACCGTCTCTGCCTATTGTGTTAGAAGCGGTACACGACACGCTGTATGGATGTGAAGGCTAGATAATCGTGTCAGGATGGAAGAGTGTGTCATCCACCGTCTCTGCCTATTGTGTTAGAAGCGGTACACGACACGCTGTATGGATGTGAAGGCTAGAGAAGCGTGTCAGGATTTAAGAGTGTGTCATCCACCGTCTCTGCCTATTGTGTTAGAAGCGGTACATGACGTGCGGTATGGATGTGAAGGCTAGAGAAGCGTGTCAGGATGGAAGACTGTGGCATTCCAGTCTCTGCCTATTGTGTTAGAAGCTGGAACAGTGTGTATATATGGTACTCTTGGCCTACTTTTTATAATACGTTAGACCAAATGTAGGTTATGCCCTATTATTGACATTATTGTATTTTTAAGTGCTTTGTGTGAAAAAACAATTCGATTTTGATATTCCTTATGCATAAGAACACAATGAAGTGTTCTGCTTTAGCTTCCAATAGATATGATAGCATAACCATTGTTTTAAAATAATCTTAGCTTCTTCACGACGAGTGTTATGTCATATAATTTGACTGCCAAATCGAAGGTCCCAGATTTGATTCCTGGTGATGGAAGTGTGATTGTCACACTGTCTTTGGTCTGGTGCAGAATTCACGTGACAATAAAATGGCAAAGACGGCAGTACATAACGGAGTTCTAGTGCCAATCATTATATATGGAATTAAAGCTTGGAGCTGGCAATAAAATAATAAATGTAGGATAAATGCGGTAGAAATGAGATCACTTAGAAGAATGTGCGCCAAACCGATATATGATAGAATACCGAACAACACACGAAATGTAAGGCAGATGATTGCTAAGGAACTGGCAAAAGAAGGATGAAAGTAGAATAAATGCAGTAAAATGAGATTTCCTTGACGAATGTTTGGATACTCTGTATGATAGAGTGTCGAATGAAAATATAAGAAGTGAATGCGGTGCGAATGATGGTGTCATGAACAAAATAATGAAAGGATCATTAAGATGGTTTTGACACATGGAAAGAATGAATGGTAAATAAAACGTGTATGATGTAAATGGAACCAGAAATAGAATCGGAAGACCGAGGAAAACGTGGCACGATCAAATAAATCAAATATTGAATGTCGGCCACGTGAGGAGTATAGTGGTAGAAATCGACTGATTTTAAATATCACCTAAAAACCCACATCTTTTTTTTTATTTTTAAAAAGACATACCAAGGATTTAAATCAATGATATAAGAATTTATTTTACAATTATGAGCAGAAAATAGCTCATTATTATGAGGACAGAATCTGGTCGAGTCTAGGCTTGAACCCATGTCCCCTGGATCAGGAGCCGAGCCTTCTATCCCCTAGACTACCACCCCATTCAAAATATTGCATAATATAATATATAAATAACGGTTATCTGATTGCTGGTGTCAGATGCTACGAAAAACATTGTCAAAGCGCCCTTGAGGTGAGCTATTCACGAAAACGGCGCTATACAAATTAGCCTAATTATTAAACTAACTAACTAATTAACCATTACGCCGTCTCCCCGAAGGGGTAGGCAGAAAGAATGGACTGCCACACTTTTCTTTCCTGACATATTTCTCAATTCGCTTCCTCAACATTCATACATCGTGTCATGCACGCTCGTCGATTTCTCTGACTCCTCACATGGCCGACATTCAATATTTGATTTATTTGATCGTGCCACGTTTTCCTCGGTCTTCCGATTCTATTTCTGGTTCCATTTACATCATTAACATATAATTTTTTTTACCATTCTTTCTTCATTCATTCTTTCCATGTGTCCAAACCATCTTAATGATCCTTTCATTATTTTGTTCATGACATCATCATTCGCACCGCATTCACTTCTTATATTTTCATTCGACACTCTATCATACACAGAGTATCTACACATTCGTCTAAGAGATCTCATTTCAACTGCATTTATTCTACTTTCATCCTTCTTTTGCCAGTTCCATGCTTCGCTTCCATACATAAGGGTCGGTAGAAGAACACCATTGTGCACTGCCATTCTAGCTTTTTTGATAGGTTTTTGTTTGCGATGACAACTTTAAGTGCAAAATTATTATTATTATTATTATATATTATATAAATCGACCCGCGTGCATGATACGATGTATGAATGTTGAGGAAGCGAATTGACATATATATCAGGAAAAAAAAGTGTGACAGTTCATTCTTTCTGCCTATCCCTTCGGGGAGATGGCGTGAAGGTTAGTTAGTTAGTTAGTTAATTAATTATAATAAGTTAGTCAGTTGTCAATGGAGTTCTAGTGCCAACCCTCATGTATGGAAGTGAAGCTTGGCTCTGGCAAAAGAAGGATGAAAGCAGGATAAACGCCGTAGAAATGAGATCACTAAGAAGAATGTGCCGTAAAACGTTGTATGATAGAATACCGAACGATGAAATAAGAAAGAAATGTAAGGCAGATGACTGCATCATGGATACAATTAAAAAAAGGATCCCTGAGATGGTTTGTACATATGGAACGAATGGATGAGAGTAGAATGGTTAAAAAGTTGTACACAAGCAGTAGCGTGAGTGGGAAAAGAAGCCGAGGACGACCGAGGAAAACATGGCATGATCTAATTAATCAATTACTAAAAGGCGGCCACATTCGGAGTCGGAATAATCGACGTGCGTGCATGGTACGATGTATGAATGTAAAGGAATCCCGAGAGGTATGCCAGGACAGGCCATTGAGGCGATCCATCCTCTCTGCCTACCCCTCCGGGGAAATGGCGTGATGATTAGTTAGTCAGTAGGTAGGCTTTTTTCTATAAATTGGATGGCTATTGCGCTTTCTTTCTTTGACCATGGACTGCTGCTATCCCATCCTGAAACCAATATCTTGTGTGCCATCCTCTTGTAAGATTGTCAAGGCATCAAGGAACAGAAAGATTTCCTTTGAAGGGTGTGTCCAATGCATTATATACTGCCTAGTTTCTTTGAAAACTAGTTGACTTTCAGTTCTAGTATTTCCTGTCACCTCTGATCAGTGATTCGTGCATAGGTACGGACAATCGAAGGTCGTGCGTTCGATTGCAACCACATTTTGCTTTTACGTCACTCAAATACATGGTGTTGTAAACCTCTTGTGCTCCTGGTATAATGTGTCATCTATCCCACTGCATTCCTCTCGGGCAGAGATGGACATCTTTCATACGAATGGAGCAATGTCCACTTTTGATTCTACGGAGTATTCTGCCTCCTTAACATTAGATAGTAACTCGTGTACTCCTGGTATTATGTGTCATCTATCTCGCTGCATTCCTCTCGGGCAGAGATGGTCATCTTTCGTACGAATGGAGCAATGTCCACTCTTGATTCTACGGAGTATTCTGCCTCCTTAACATCAGATAGTAACTCTTGTGCTCCTGGTATAATGCGTCATCTATCCCGCTGCATTCCTCTCGGGCAGAGATGGACATCTTTCATACGAATGGAGCAATGTCCACTCTTGATTCTACGGAGTATTCTGCCTCCTTAACATCAGATAGTAACTCTTGTGCTCCTGGTATAATGCGTCATCTATCCCACTACATTCCTCTCGGGCATAGATGGACATCTTTCATACGAATGGAGCAATGTCCACTCTTGATTCTACGGAGTATTCTGCCTCCTTAACGTCGGACCATTGCTCTTGTGCTCCTGGTACAATGTGTCATCTATCCCGCTGCATTCCTCTCGGGCAGAGATGGACATCTTTCATACGAATGGAGCAATGTCCACTTTTGATTCTACGGAGTATTCTGCCTCCTTAACATTAGATAGTAACTCGTGTACTCCTGGTATTATGTGTCATCTATCTCGCTGCATTCCTCTCGGGCATAGATGGACATCTTTCATACGAATGGAGCAATGTTCTTGATTCTACGAGTTACGGAACACCTTGTACATGGTAACAGTACTATTTTCTATGACCTTGTCCACCGCTTATCACGCTGGACAGACTTGCCAGGGGCACGGCATCGCTGGTACACGAACGGACAATAAACTAGCACCTCTTAACTTAAATGGTGTTCTTCTACTGACCCTTTTGTATGGAAGCGAAGCATGGAACTGCAAAATAAGGATAAAATAGAATAAATGCAATTGTAATGAGATCTCTTAGACGAATATGTAGAAAATCTGGGTATGATAGAGTTTCGAATGAAAATATCAGTTTATTTCATCAACAGACATTACAAAATCAATTTTTAAGACATCTATTTAGAACAGGTAAAATGATATATTGTGTATAGTATACTACCAGAAACGCATGAGAGATGGTTCCGCATTAGGAAGACAGGATACTCTTCAGCAGAGTAATTGCTCTTCCCACCGGTGTCACCAGAGGTAGGTTAGTTCTGGCGGCCGGTAGGTAAAACAATCTATGCTGTCGCTGTCAAACTATGTTTACAGTGGAGAGGGATATTGAAAGAATGGTTGGGGCAGGCAACAGAGTGAATGGTGCGCTTAAAGCTGTCATCGCAAACAAAAGCCCATCCAAAAAAGGTAAAATGGCAGTGAACAATGGTGTTCTTGTGCCGACCCTTATGTATGGAAGTGAAGCATGGAACTGGCGAAAGAATGATGAAAGTAGAATAAATGCAGTAGAAATGAGATCTCTTAGACGAATGTATGGATACTCTGTGTATGATAGAGTGTCTTATGAAAATATAAGAAGTGAATGTGGTGCGAATGATGGTGTTATGAACAAAATAATGAAAGGATCATTAAGATGGTTTGGACACATGGAAAGAATGAATGAAGAAAGAATGCTAAAAAAAATATACGTTAACGATGTAAATGGAACTAGAAATATAATTGGAAGTCCGAGGAAAATGTGGCACGATCAAATTAATTAAATATTGAATGTTGGCCATGCGAGGAGTCAGAGAAATCGACGCGCGTGCATGACACGATGTATGAATGTTGAGGAAGCGAATTGAGGAATATGTCAGGAAAGAAAAGTGTGGCAGTCCATTCTTTCTGCCTACACCTTCGGGGAGACGGCGTGATGGTTAGTTAGTTAATTAGTTAATTATAATAAGTTAGTCAGTTGTCCATGGAGTTCTAGTGCCAACCCTCATGTATGGAAGTGAAGCTTGGAGCTGGCAAAAGAAGGATGAAAGCAAGATAAACGCCGTAGAAATGAGATCACTAAGAAGAATTTGCGGGAAAACGTTGCATGATAGAATACCGTACGACGAAATAAAAGAGAAATGTAAGGCAGATGACTGCAACATGATTAAAATCAAAAAAGGATCCCTGAGATGGTTTGGACATACGGAACGAATGAACGAGAGTAGAATGGTTAAAAAGTTGTAAACAAACAGTAGCGTGAGTGGAAAAAGAAGCCGAGGACGACCGAGGAAAACATGGCATGACCAAATTAATCAATTACTAAAAGGCGGCCACATTCGAAGTCGGAATAATCGACGTACGTGCATGGTACGATGTATGAATGTAGAGGAATCCTGAGAGGCATGCCAGGACAGAGCATTGTGGCGATCCATCCTCCCTGCCTAACCCTCCGGGGAAATGGCGTGATGGTTAGTTAGTTAAAATAAATAAATAATAAAATTCACACAATCAGTTAGGTATAATTAAAAAAAATGGTTGTCCATCTCTGGTTACATAATATATTTATTTATATTTTGTTTTATTGCGTCCAATCGTGAGTATTTAACAATATTATATTACAATATTAAAATATATATTGCTATATATATATTTTATTAGTAATTTTACTAATACCATTTCTCTCCTACGTATACCACTCTTATTTCACTTCTCGAACTGTTCGGTCGTCTTCAGATAACAGTTGATTGACTTCTAATTACGTTCTGATAAAGAAACTTCCAGCTACCAGACTCTAAAATCTGCTCAAAAGTAAGAATATTTGGATTTATTACATTTTTCAGTTATCGTCCGTCACATTCCCTCCATTCAGTGATGCATATCTAGTCTTCACATTCATACAGCGTATCCTAACACAATACATATGGAGATACAATAATAATGGAGATACAATAATAATAATGGAGATACAATAAATGATAAAGATATGATAGTGAACGCGGTACAAGAGTTTTATTCAGAATTATATAGATCAATTGCACAAAACAGAGAAAATGATGAAACTGTTTTAAATGCTGGATCCGAAGAGATGCCGGAAATAGAATCAAATGAAGTAAAATATGCACTTAAATATATGAA
The DNA here is from genome assembly GCA_022606425.2 of Lepidostoma basale. Lineage (NCBI taxonomy): Eukaryota > Metazoa > Arthropoda > Insecta > Trichoptera > Lepidostomatidae > Lepidostoma > Lepidostoma basale. The sequence goes on along the minus strand of JAHDVF020000796.1, from coordinate 271,925 downwards.
GAATAACAAAAGTGCAGGAGAAGATCAAGTGACAAGCGATATGTTAAAGTTGGGGGGAGAAGAAATCATTGAGGCAGTAAAAATACTCCTTAACAAGTGCCTAGAACAAGAGGCCATACCCGAAAAGTGGAGAAACGCTGAAGTTATATTATTGCATAAAAAAGGGGACCCAGAGAACCTAGAAAACTACCGACCAATAAGTCTGTTATCCCACCTATACAAACTTCTTACTAAAATTATGACGAACCGTTTAACACCTAAACTAGATTTTTACCAACCAATAGAACAAGCTGGTTTTAGAAAAGGGTTTGGAACCACAGACCACATCCAAACTCTACGATTGCTAATTGAGAAAGTCACAGAATATAATATTAAAATTCATCTTGCATTCATTGACTACAAAAAAGCCTTTGACTCTGTAGAACAGTGGGGAATAATAAATGCGCTAAATGAAGCAAGAATTGACTCCAGATACTCAAGGCTGATCAAATTTATCTATGACCACGCTACAATGGATGTAAGGATTGACGAGGACACAAAAACGGGGAAAATCAATATCAAGAGAGGTGTAAGACAAGGCGATACCATCTCACCTAAACTTTTTACGTTAGTTCTAGAAAGTATCTTTAAAACATTAAACTGGGAACATAAAGGGATAAAAATTAACGGAACATATCTGAGTCACCTCCGCTTCGCAGATGACATAGTACTCATCAGTGATGATCTGGAAGAACTTCATACCATGATAAAAGAGCTCCACGATGCCTCCCTGAAAGTTGGTCTACAGATGAACATAAATAAAACCAAAATCATGAGTCCATCCAACAGCAGTATCACAATCGATAATATGAAAATTGAACCTGTTGAAGAGTATATTTATCTTGGACATAAGATCAAATTAGGGAAGGAAAATCAGACAGCGGAAGTACCCAGAAGAATTGGACTAGGTTGGGCAGCCTTTGGGAAACTCAATCATATCCTTAAAAACAAGGATATTCCCATGAATTTAAAAAGAAAAGTGTTTGAAACATGTATCCTCCCTGTGCTTACATATGGTCTGGAAACTATCACCTTAACTGCGAGGACCATATATAAATTAAAATGTACACAGCGATCTATGGAGAGACAAATGTTAGGCATAAGTCTGAGAGATAGAATCAGAAATGAAGAAATCAGACGCCGGACAAAGGTTGTCGACGTGGTGGATCGTATTGCCAGGCTAAAGTGGCAATGGGCAGGTCATGTTGCCAGACAGGGAACAGACAGATGGGCACCCAGAGTCCTAGTATGGAGACCATGGGACATGAAAAGAGGAGTGGGCCGACCTCAGAAACGTTGGGCCGATGATATTGTCCCTGTCGCGGGTAGCAGGTGGATAAGAGAAGCCCAAAGAAGAGAAAAATGGAAGAAATTAGAAGAGGCCTACATCCAGCAGTGGAGAGACGGCTGAAGAAGAAGAAGAAGAAGATCCTAACACAATAGGCACAGACGGTGGATGACACAGTCTTCCATCCTGACACGCTTCTCTAGCCTTCACATTCATACAACGTGTCGTGCACTGTTCCCGTTTCTAACACAATAGGCAGAGACGGTGGATGACACACTCTTTCATCCTGACACGTTTCTCTAGCGTTCACATTCATACAGCGCGTCATGTACCGCTTCTAACACAATAGGCAGAGACGGTGGACCACCACACTCTTCCATCATGACACGCTTCTCTAGCCTTCACATTCTTACAGCGTGTCATGCACTATCGCTTCTAGCACAATAGGCAGAGACGGTGGACCGCCACACTCTTCCATCATGACACGCTTCTCTAGCCTTCACAGCGTGTCATGCAATATCGCTTCTAACACAATAGGCAGAGACGGTAGAACGCCACACTCTTCCATCCTGACACGCTTCTCTAGCCTTCACATTCATACAGCGTGTCATGCACCGCTTCCAACACAATAGGCAGAGACGGTGGACCGCCACACTCTTCCATCCAGACACGCTTCTCTAGCTTTCACATCCATACAGCATGTCTTGCACTGTATCGCTTCTAACACAATAGGCAGAGACTATGGATGACACACTCTTCCATCCCGATACGCTTCTCTAGCCTTCACATGCATACAGCGTGTCGTGCACTTTTCCCGCTTATAACGCAATAGGCAGAGACGGTGGACCGCCACACTCTTCCATCTTGACACGCTTCTCTAGCCTTCACATCCATACAGCGTGTCGTGCACTGTTCCCGCTTATAACGCAATAGGCAGAGACGGTGGACCGCCACACTCTTCCATCTTGACACGCTTCTCTAGCCTTCGCATGCATACAGCGTGTCTTGCACTATTTCCGCTTCTAACACAATACGCAGAAACATATCTTACATCCTGAGAAAAAAAGGTCATAAAACTCTAATATATGTATTTCTTGCATTAAGAACACTTAAGCTGTTTAACAAACCGAAATTTAACAAACGTCTTTTCTTTATATAAAACATGTTTCTATGAATTTCCTTGATTAGTATGGATTTCTGTATCTTTTAGGATGACATTGTATCTCTTAAGATGTGTTTAAGACTTTGTTTAGTTCATACATGGTAAAATTAACCAATCACCAATGGCGAACACATTCGAAGTCGGATTAATCGACGTGCGTGCATGACACGATGTATGAATGTTGAGACTTCTCGAGAGTTATTGAAATAAAGAGCTGTGCTAGATTGTGGAAGCTATACTCGCACCCATACCGCCAATATGCCATTTTTACATGGTTTTAGTACTCCTTAATGGTACTTTTAAATAGTACTTGTAAACAGTACTTGGAATTTTCACTTAAAATTTGGATTCGTATATACCATTTGTATACAATACTTGCAAACATTTACTTAAAAATAGTACCTGTTAATTGTACTTGTAAATAGTACTTGTAAATAGTACTTATATGGTACGATATATGGTAGAGTAATATTAGGAGTTAAAATTTACAAGTACTATTTACAAGTATAACAAGTACGATTTTCAAGTACTATTTACAAGTAATTTAACAAGTACTATTTAATGTTCTATTTATATGTTATTATCAAGTACTATTTACAAGTATGATTAACAAGTGCTATTTAGAAATACGAAAAACAAGTACCATTTAAATGAACTATAGTATTTACAATTACGATTTACAAGTACTATTTACAAATTTTATTAATAAGTAATATTTAATGTTCTATTAACTTGTTATTTACAAGATGGTCAACAATGCCTATTTACAAGTACGATTAACAAGTACTATTTTAATGTAAAATTTAATATTTCTTTTTACAAGTATGATTTACAAGTTCTATTTTAATGTACTAATTACAAGTAGTATTTACAAGTACCAATTACAAGTACTATTACAAGTACTATTTACAAGTACTATTTACAGGTACCATTTACATGTAATTTAACAAGTACAATATAATGTTTTAAATATGTTATTTCAAGTACTATTTACAAGTATCATTAACAAGTACTATTTAGAAATGCCGAAAAACAAGTACTATTTAAATGAACTATAATATTTACAATTACGATTTACAAGTACTATTTACAAATTTTATTAACAAGTACTATTTAATGTTCTATTAACTTGTTATTTACAAGATGGTCAACAATGCCTATTTACAAGTACGATTAACAAGTACTATTACAAGTACTGTTTACAAGTAATTTAACAAGTACTATTTAAAAGTACTATTAACCAGTACTTTTCACAAATTCTATTTACAAATACGATTAACAAGTACTATTTAAGTAATAATAATAATAATAAGCTAACTTTTAAAGCGCCGTTTTTGTGATGTAATCACCTCAAGGGCGCTTTAAGACGTGTTTTGAATCTAAAAATCTAAATGTGACCGCTTAAAAAGCGATCGGTTAAAAAGTATAGTAGAACAAAGTATAAATGTTTAAATTGGGTATATAGTGATACTAATTTAGTACTATTTACACTTGTATTTCCAAGTTCTTTTTACAGAAACTATGATAAAATCAATCTGATAATGTATTTAATGTCTGCGAAGAAAGAAAAGTCCGTTGTTTCTGTCTACCACATTGGAGAGACATGATTTCTGTGTCACTGATCATCAGATCAACACCATAGCGGAGAGGCGCGCGAGATGGATTGGTCATGCGTTGCGACACGAATGTTTCCTGTATGATGTGTTGAGGGCGACCTCGCCAGGAGTACCTAGACTAGATTTGCCGAGATATGGGCTGCACCTCTTACGCGGAGTTGAAGAGAGTTGCCGAGGACCGAGCGGAGTGGAAGAGGAGATGCGTCGCCTTGCTGCAGACCAATCGTTTGATTGAGACCGGAGAAGATGATCTCTTCTTCTTCGTCAGCCTTCATCGGTCCACTGCTGGACATAGGCCTCTTCCCTTCCCTTCATCTCCTGCCAGCCGCAGCCGGCCTGTCGACGTTTCTCCTATTCTCGCATGGTCTCCACCTTATTATATTCTGGGTCCATCTATCCTCACTCTGTCTCGCCACATGACCCGCCCATTGCCACTTCAGTCATTCCATGATGTCCGTTATTTTTGCTCGGCGTCTAATCTCCTCATTTCTGATTCTATCTCGGAGACTGACGCCGAGCATATGTCTTTCCATGGAACGCTGCGTGACTCTTAATCTCTCTACATTCCTCTTGGCGAGGGTCATAGTCTCCATCCCATAAGTCATCACCGGCAGAAGGATACCTCGTATCACTCATTTGGCTTTTGGAAGGACAAGTTAGTTTGTCTGTATACATATTGACTTTTACATAACTAACTAACTAACTAACCATCACGCCGTCTCCCCGAAGGGGTAGGCAGAAAGAATGGACTGCCACACTTTTCTTTCCTGACATATTTCTCAATTCGCTTCTTCAACATTCATACATCGTGTCATGCACGCGCGTCGATTTCTCTGACTCCTCACATGGCCGACATTCAATATTTAATTAATTTGATCGTGCCACATTTTCCTCGGTCTTCCAATTCTATTTCTAGTTCCATTTACATCGTTAACGTATAATTTTTTTACCATTCTTTCTTCATTCATTCTTTCCATATGTCCAAACCATCTTAATGATCCTTTCATTATTTTGTTCATGACACCATCATTCGCACCGCATTCACTTCTTATATTTTCATTCGACACTCTATCATACACAGAGTATCCACACATTCGTCTAAGAGATCTCATTTCTACTGCATTCATTCTACTTTCATCCTTCTTTGCCAGTTCCATGCTTCGCTTCCATACATAAGGGTCGGTAGAAGAACACCATTGTGCACTGCCATTCTAGCTTTTTTGGATAGGTTTTTGTTTGCGATGACAACTTTAAGTGCACCATTCACTCTGTTGCCTGCCCCAACCCTTCTTTCAATATCCCTCTCCACTGTAAACATACTCCCTAAATACACAAACTCAACTACTTTTTGTGACTTTTACATTGATACCAAATACTTGTTTTGAGAAGAAAAACAAACAACAAATGTATGTTTTGCTCTGGTTACCTATGTGAAGAAACGCTGACGCAAATAGACGTCATAGCACTGACCCCACTCGTGATCTTGGTGACACAACACCAGAGGCTTTGCGCAATGCTATAATATACCCTTCAAATGATATTTACTAAGCCCCATATTGCCCGAGTTTCGCTGACAAAACTGCCACAGATATTCCCTGCGCGCCTCGTCTCTCTGAGGGGTGACATGCGATGTCGCGAAAGCAATACACTTCTCGCGATTTCTTTTATTTGCAGATGACTTAAAACTTTTCTTAAAAATAACAACATTGGAGGACTGTTTGCGTTTGCAATCCGATATTGACAGGATTGTTGACTGGAGTTGAGTTTGTGTATTTAGGTAGTATGTTTACAAGAGATGGGAGAGTGGAGAGGGATATTGAAAGAAGGGTTGGGGCAGGCAACAAAGTGAATGGTGCACTTAAAGTTGTCACCGCAAACAAAAACCTATCCAAAAAAGCTAGAATGGCAGTGCACAATGGTGTTCTTCTACCGACCCTTATGTATGGAAGCGAAGCATGGAACTGGCAAAGGAAGGATGAAAGTAGAATAAATGCAGTAGAAATGAGATCTCTTAGACGAATGTGTGGATATCTGTGTATGATAGAGTGTGAATGAAAATAAGAAGTGAATGCGGTGCGAATGATGGTGTCATGAACAAAATAATGAAAGGATCATTAAGATGGTTTGGACATATTGAAAGAATGAATGAAGAAAGAATGGTAAAAAAATTATATGTTAATGATGTAAATGGAACCAGAAATAGAGGAAGACCGAGGAAAACGTGGCACGATCAAATAAATCAAATATTGAATGTCGGCCATGTGAGGAGTCAGAGAAATCGACGCGCGTGCATGACACGATGTATGAATGTTGAGGAAGCGAGAGAAATATGTCAGGAAAGAAAGGTGTGGCAGTCCATTCTTTCTGCCTACCCCTTCGGGGAGACGGCGTGATGGTTAGTTAGTTAGTTAGTTTTTTGTTGACTGGAGCAAGCGCAACCAGATTTATTTCAACATATCCAAATGTGTTATAATGTCATTCTCTAGGGCGCACTGCATTACATATCATCCATATTCCATGAGTAATGAGAGCCTCAAACGTGTATCTATTTTTTTTTTTTTAATTTTTAATTGTATCTCAATAGAGACGAAGACGTAAACTGGAAACTGAACATGGATGATCAAGGTGTTTACAGGACTTATGACCTGTCATTGGTTGGGTTAAGCGCACGCTTTATGTAATTACAACATTCCCCATTCCACCTTTGTTATTGTGATCATGCATGACAAATTTTTGGAAGATGTATATATACTTCAAAATCCATATTTATCTTCACGTGTCAGTTTCAGTCAGCCATCTATGTAGATTTGGTTGCACTTGTGAATTTTTTCAAGAATTAACCTATACAACCGACCCACTAACGCCATCTATGGAGAATGATTTTCGGCATTTAGCAAACTACCTTATTAACACAATGCGAAGGCTGTCGCCTAACATATTGTTAGAAGCCGCTAGGAATATTATTCCATTCTATATGCCAAAGAATTTTGACCAGAATATTTGAAGACCAAATATTTGTGAATGTATACTTATACCTGTATACAAATCCTGGATTTACACCAAAGGGTGGTTAATTCTGTGTATCTACTGTCAGAGATCTTGGGATAATTTACCAAAGTCGATTGACATTTCGTGCTCAGATCGAGAAGGTATGTGACGTTTCGTTAAAGATGCTGGGTTTTGTTCTTCCAACTGTTAGGGTCTTCAGAGATACCCGGCTCCTTAGAACTCTGTATAACTCCTTAGTCAGAAGCAGACTCGAGGGAGGTGCCGTGACATGGAGTCCTCATGAGGCTCAGTATTCTCTCATGTTGGAGAGGGTTCAAAAGAAATTCTTGAGAGCCCTCTACATGATAGAGTACGGGGTATATCCTTGGCTCTATCCAACGGCATTTCTCTTGGGTATGTTGGGGTATAACTCCCTCGAACTAAGCAGGGAAGGATTACTAACATCACATTTTTACAAGCTGATTCGGGGCTCTATTGAGAACCCCTATGTTCTGGAGCAAATAGGTCTTTTTGTTCCTGATAACTACCTGCGACAGCGCCGACATCAATTGTTCTTTACTCCGTCACGCAGAACCAACCTGCCTTTGGTGATGCCAGTAGGAAAGAGCAATTCGGACGCTGAATCTAATCATCTCGGATTTGGACATTTTCAGTGTCAGTGAGGCAGTATTCATAAAAAAAATATTGCAAACTCTGGAAAGAGTACTGCCTCACTGACGTCGACATATTTGGATTCCTTCTGATATGTAGGATTTTTTTGGTCTCATGTTGTTTTGTTTTTTTATCTTTATAATACCGTTTTGTGTCCAAATGAGTCGCCTAAATGTTTTATCGTTTGTTATGTCTTGTTTGTAAATGTTTAAATAAATAAATAAATAAATAAACCTCACCTGATTTGAGTCAACTCTATAATGAAGTTCGCGAGCAAACCATCAAAGCGGCTGCGATATCTGGATGCTTGAAAGATTTTGCGTGGAAAAACAGGCATATGCGAGTGGAAAGCGAAGCGCGAATATATAAGACATGTGTCAGACCCATAATGACTAGTGGTATAGAATCGAAGAAGGCAAAAGAAGGATGAAAGTAGAATAAATGCAGTAGAAATGAGATCTCTTGGACGAATGTGTGGATACTCTGTGTATGATAGAGCGTCGAATGAAAATATAAGAAGTGAATGCGCTGCGAATGATGGTGTTATGAACAAAATAATGAAAGGAGAAATCGACGCGCGTGCATGACACGATGTATGAATGTTGAGGAAGCGAGAGAAATATGTGGCAGTCCATTCTTTCTGCTTACCCCTTCGGTGAGATGGCGTGATGGTTAGTTAGTCAGTTAGTCCAAGCTTTACTTTCGTACATAAGAGTTGTATCGAAAATTCCATTATGCAGTGCCATGTTCGTTTCACGGTCGGCCGAGTATTATTTAACTAACTAACTAACTAACCATCACGCCGTCTCCCCGAAGGGGTAGGCAGAAAGAATGGACTGCCACACCTTTCTTTCCTGACATATTTCTCTCGCTTCCTCAACATTCATACATCGTGTCATGCACGCGCGTCGATTTCTCTGACTCCTCACATGGCCGACATTCAATATTTGATTTATTTGATCGTGCCACGTTTTCCTCGGTCTTCCTCTATTTCTGGTTCCATTTACATCATTAACATATATTTTTTACCATTCTTTCTTCATTCATTCTTTCCATATGTCCAAACCATCTTAATGATCCTTTCATTATTTTGTTCATAACACCATCATTCGCACCGCATTCACTTCTTATATTTTCATTCGACACTCTATCATACACAGAGTATTTACACATTCGTCTCAGAGATCGCATTTCTACTGCATTTATTCTACTTTCATCCTTCTTTTGCCAGTTCCATGCTTCGCTTCAATACATAAGGGTCAGTACAAGAACACCATTGTGCACTGCCATTTCAGCTTTTTTGGATAGGATAGGCCAGAAGCTTACAAAGGATTAACTCATGGATGGTGTTCTTGTACCGACCCTTATGTATGGAAGGGAAGCATGAAAATGGCAAAAGAAGGATGAAAGTAGAATTAATACGGTAGAAATAAGATCTCTTAGACGAATGTGTGGATACTCTGTGTATGAAAGAGTGTCGAATGAAAATATAAGAAGTGAATGCGCTGCGAATGATGGTGTTATGAACAAAATAATGAAAGGAGAAATCGACGCGCGTGCATGACACGATGTATGAATGTTGAGGAAGCGAGAGAAATATGTGGCAGTCCATTCTTGATGGTTAGTTAGTCAGTTAGTCCAAGCTTTACTTTCGTACATAAGAGTTGTAACGAAAATTCTATTATGCAGCGCCATGTTCGTTTCACGGTCGGCCGAGTATTCAATTCCGTAAATCGAGTGTTAATGATGTGAAATAAGCGTGGCAGTCGATTCATAGATAAAACCGGGAAATACAAAATAATCTCTGGTTTTTAAACGGTCTTGCACGGTAGACGGGGGTTATTGGGTCACAGGGGTCTAATCTCTGGCTTACATAAGCAGGTTCGCGTGTCGGGGTCAGGCCGCACCGGCTCGCAATCTGACATAGGCATTCCGCGTGCGTTCGTAGCGGAGAATACTCCGTAGAATCAAGAGTGGACGTTGCTCCATTCGTGTGAGAGATGTCCATCTCTGCCCGAGAGGAATGCAGTGGGATAGATGACACATTATACCAGGAGCACAAGAGCAATGGTCCGACGTTAAGGAGGCAGAATACTCCGTAGAATCAAGAGTGGACGTTGCTCCATTCGTATGAAAGATGTCCATCTCTGCCCGAGAGGAATGCAGCGGGATAGATGACACTCTATACCAGGAGCAGAAGAGCAATGGTCCGACGTTAAGGAGGCAGAATACTCCGTAGAATCAAGAGTGGACATTGCTACATGCGTTTGAAAGATGTCCATCTCTGCCCGAGAGGAATGCAGTGGGATAGATGACATAGGCTTGCATTTAATAAAAGGTAGAAAATAATAGAATCGAATAATATAGACCTAAAACTGGGTGGAATCATGGACCCTTAAAGTAAATGTTATGTACCAATTGGAGGCCTTTGAGATGTGGATACACCGAAGGATGTTACGCATCTCCTGGACCGACATGGTCAGCAACACAAACATTCTCCATAGAGCCAGAGTTGACAGAGTTGCTGAGCAACATCAAAGTCCGTAAGGTGTCCTACTTGGGACATGTTCTGAGAGGCGAAAAGGCAGAATACTCCGTAGAATCAAGAGTTCACATTGCTCCATTCGTATGAAAGATGTCCATCTCTGCCCGAGAGGAATACAGCGGGATAAATGACACATTATACCAGGAGCACAAGAATTACTATCTGATGTTAAGGAGGCAGAATACTCCGTAGAATCAAGAGTGGATAGCTCCATTTGTATGAAAGATGTCCGTCTCTGTCCGAGAGGAATGTAGTGATATACGAGTATATAACATTATACCAGAAAAACAAGAACTATTATACTAAATGAGGTAGAATTCTGGCTGTCAATCGTCTCTGCCTATTGTATTAGAAGCGGAACAGTGTCGCTGTATGAATGTGAAGGCTAGAGCAGCGTGTCTGGATGGAAGAATGTGGCGGTCCACCGTCTCTGCCTATTGTGTTAGAAGCGTGAACAGTGCGTGACACGCTGTATGAATTAACGCCAGAGAAGCGTGTCAGGATGGACAATGTATTAGAATCTAATTAAATTCGGTGCCTAAGATAACAGATACGGCGAAAATAAAGATTATAAAGGCATTTTGTTAAATATTTTTTGCAAGAATGACCTTCGTACAGAGACAAAAACTAATATAAATGATCTTTGCCTCTCTCTCGAATACTAATATGGCAGGTGTGTACGTTTATACATATAAATGTTTGTCACTTATTTGCCGTACAAGGTTCTATGGAGTTCAAAGATCGACACAGAAATCTCACTAGCCGGCTCGAGACGGTAAACACTTCTTATGTATTGAATGTGAAATTCTGCTAGGCAAACAGCAAACAGGATAACATACTCATGAACCAATGCCCCACTAACACTCTTGATCTATTATTAACATTATATTACTCTTGTGTTCCTGGTATCATGTGTCATCTATCCCACTGCATTCCTCTCGGGCAGAGATGGACATCTCTCATACGAATAGAGCAATGTCCACTCTTGATTCTACGGAGTATTCTGCCTCCTTAACGTCGGACCATTGCTCTTGTGCTCCTAGTATAATGTGTCATCTATCCCGCTGCATTCCTCTCGGGCAGAGATGGACATCTCTCATACGAATAGAGCAATGTCCACTCTTGATTCTACGGAGTATTCTGCCTCCTTAAAGTCGGACCATTGCTCTTGTGCTCCTGGTATAATGTGTCATCTATCCCGCTGCATTCCTCTCGGGCAGAGATGGACATCTTTCATACGAATGGAGCAATGTCCACTCTCGATTCTACTGAGTATTCTGCCTCCTTAACATCAGATAGTAACTCTTGTGTTCCTGGTATAATGTGTCATCTATCCCGCTGCATTCCTCTCGGGCAGAGATGGACGTCTTTCATACGAATGTAGCAATGTCCACTCTTGATTCTAATGAGAATTCTGCCTCGTTAACGTCAGATAGTAACTCTTGTGCTCCTGGTATAATGTGTCATCTATCCCGCTGCATTCCTCTCGGGCAGAGATCGACATCTTTCATACGAATGTAGCAATGTCCACTCTTGATTCTACTGAGTATTCTGCCTCCCTAACATCAGATAGTAACTCTTGTGCTCCTGGTATAATGTGTCATCTATCCCGCTGCATTCCTCTCGGGCAGAGATAGACATCTTTCATACGAATGGGGCAATGTCCACTCTTGATTCTACGGAGTATTCTGCCTCCTTAACGTCGGACCATTGCTCTTGTGCTCCTGGTATAATGTGTCATCTATCCCACTGCATTCCTCTCGGGCAGAGATGGACATCTCTCATACGAATAGAGCAATGTCCGCTCTTGATTCTACGGAGTATTCTGCCTCCTTAACGTCGGACCATTGCTCTTGTGCTCCTGGTATAATGTGTCATCTATCCCGCTGCATTCCCCTCGGGCAGAGATGGACATCTTTCATACGAATGGAGCAATGTCTGTCTGCGGTCCACCGTACATTTAACGTGCGATTTTCTTGTAAAACGTGTCTGTGTTGACTGTTGGACCGATGTGACGTCACAAGGAAAAATCCAAAAACATATTATCATTGGAGTTTGTATAAAAACCTGTATTTTAAATATTAACACTTATCTCTTGTACTGTGAATTTTTTGTCTTCGATATGGACCGTTCTAGTGTCCATGGGCGAGTCGGGCCACAATCCGGTATTTGAGGAGCCTAAAAACAATTGAGATATAAAAACTTTTTGTAACTTGAAATATTTTATTATTCTATGTATCTACTATTTTCTATCTTATCTATTATTTCTACTATTTTCTATCTTTTCCATTATTTTCTATCTTTTCTATTATTTTCTATCTTTTCTATTATTTTCTATCTTTTCTATTATTTTCTATCTTTTCTATTATTTTCTATCTTTTCTATTATTTTCTATCTTTTCTATTATTTTCTATCTTTTCTATTATTTTCTATCTTTTCTATTATTTTCTATCTTTTCTTTTATTTTCTATCTTTTCTATTATTTTATATATTTCCTATTATTTTCTATCTTTTCCATTATTTTCTGTATTTTTCATTATTTTCTATTTTTTTTTATATTTTTGTAACTTTTCTACATTTTTCTATCTTTTCTATTATTTTCTATCTTTTATATTATTTTTCCTTCTTTACTTTTATTTTCTAACTTCTCTACTATTTTCTCTCTTATCTATTTTTATTTATATTTTATTTAATTTTCTCTCTATTCCATGATTTTATATCATTCTCTATATAACAACAGTATCAATGAGATGGTTTGGACATGTCGAACGAATGAATAAATGATGAATCGTCATAAAGTTGTATAGAATTGTTCACGGTCGGTGAAAACATTTGAAGTCGGGAAAATCGACGAGCATGCGTGTTACGATGTACGAATGTATAGGAACTCGAGAGGTATGAAGGCTAGAGAAGCGTGTCGGGAAGAGTGTGGCGGTCCACCGTCTCTGCCTATTGTGTTAGAAGCGGGAACAGCACGATTGTGAAGGCTAGAAAATTGTCTGGATGGGGGGTTTGCGGAGGTCTCTGCCTGTTGTGTTGGAAGCGGGAACAGTGCACGAGACGCTGTATGAACGTGAAGCCTAGAGAAGCGTGCCAGGATGGAAGAGAGGCTGCCCACGGCCGGTGAAAGCGCTACCGACGGACCGAGCGATCTGCAATGAGTGCCAGAGGCGCTGGTCGTGGCGGAAGTGCCGAGCTACTAGGGTCGAGGTCAGCCCAAGCAATACATATTAATGTCCCCATTATATCGAGCAACTTGCGAACTCGTCGCTAAAGCGTGGCGCGCGCGTGGTTACCCTATTAATTACAAAATACAATTTTCTGTTTGGACTCCTTAACGCCTTCGATTCCCGGCACTTTAGGGAGTAAAAACTAACTAACTAACTAACCATCACGCCGTCTCCCCGAAGGGGTAGGCAGAAAGAATGGACTGCCACACCTTTCTTTCCTGACATATTTCTCTCGCTTCCTCAACATTCATACATCGTGTCATGCACGCTCGTCGATTTCTCTGACTCCTCACATGGCCGACATTCAATATTTGATTTATTTGATCGTGCCACGTTTTCCTCGGTCTTCCGATTCTATTTCTGGTTCCATTTACATCGTTAACGCATAATTTACCATTCTTTCCATGTGTCCAAACCATCCTAATGATCCTTTCATTATTTTGTTCATGACACCATCATTCGCACCGCATTCACTTCTTATAATTTCATTCGACACTCTATCATACACAGAATATCCACACATTCGTCTAAGAGATCTCATTTCTACTGCATTTATTCTACTTTCATCCTTCCTTTGCCAGTTCCATGCTTCGCTTCCATACATAAGGGTCGGTAGAAGAACACCATTGTGCACTGCCATTCTAGCTTTTTTGGATAGGTTTTTGTTTGCGATGACAACTTTAAGTGCACCATTCACTCTGTTGCCTGCCCCAACCCTTCTTTCAATATCCCTCTCCACTGTAAACATACTACCTAAATACACAAACTCAACTACTTGCTCCAAGTTTTCACCATTCACGCTAATGTTGCAGACTGTCGTGGTTTCTTCCTTTAGGGAGTACAATACCAAAATAGACGCGATTTTACTTGCACTAACTTATTGGAAGTCTCCAGGTGTTTATAAATAGGTGCCTTCGCTCAATATTCAAGATCTCTCTCTCTCTCTCACTCTGGTTTCAATCCTGGGATTGGTTTGCAGCAATTTCTTCTATTCTTCTCTTCCATTCTTCCCTGTCTTGTGCGGCTCTTTTGAAATGTGCATATGATGAGCAGCGCACGTCCACCAACAGGTCCCCTAGAGTTTGTCACCTCGGTCATACCCTCCATTATGGCATGCATGAGGCCTTCTTGTCGTATTACATGGCCGATCCATCTTGCACGCCTTTCGGACAAGGTCCTGAGCAGGTGCCTTCGTCCTTCGATTCTTTGGAGAACCACCTCATTTGTGATGTGGTCTCTTCAGGAAATTCCAAATAGTCTTGTATAGTCTTCTCCGTTTATCTCTTTCGGATAGGCACCATGTGTCGCAGCCGTACATCAAGATACTCCATACATAGGTCTTGATGAGGAGTATTCTCAGTTTTAGGTCTATATTATTTGATTATATTATTTTCGACCTTTTATTATTATTTCAAGATCTATTGGCTCCAAAAAAAACCTGGAAAATAAAGAGTCATGGAAAGAGCCATGTTAGGAATAAGCCTAAGAGACAGAGACAGAAACGATACGGTGAAAGAAAAAACAAAGGTCACTGACATCATCCACCTGTAGCGACTCAACAGTGGCAATGGGCAGGTCACGTAGCCAGAAGCTCAGATGAAAAATGGACAAGAAGTCCGCTAACTTGGAGATCGTGGACGGCGAAGAGAAGTGCAGGGCGACCGCTACTACGGTGGAAGGGTGATTTAAACAGACACGTCGGAATAACCTGGATGCAATCTGCACAAGACAGAGTGACATGGAAGCGGATGGAGGAGGCCTTGGTCCAGGAGTGGACGGGAATAGGCTGAGGAAGTAGAAAAATAAGATGATTGGCTCCAAACAGTGTGAAATGACGTTCTCTGGACCATGGCAGGCGAAAAGCCAACTAGAGAACAAGTCGCTAGACGCAAATGGCAGTGGATCGGTCACACTCTGAGACGGAACCCAGCCTGCATCGCTCAGGGAACACTAGACTGGTCCTCTATGGGGGAAAGAGAAAGCGAGGCAGACCTAGAGCCACCTGGAGAAGAGGTTAATGCAGCAGTCACTTGGGATGATGTTAGGCATCAGGCATGCGATATAGTCGGGTGGAGAAGGTTCCTTAAGGACCTATGCACCACGGAGGTGTGACAGGACAAGAACTTATTAACTTACTTCCTATGGCCATACAACTCTTGAAGAGTTGGAAATGGAGCAATGTCCACTCTTGATTCTACGGAGTATTCTGCCTCCTTAACGTCGGACCATTGCTCTTGTGCTCCTGGTATAATGTGTCATCTATCCCACTGCATTCCTCTCGGGCAGAGACGGACATCTTTCATACGAATGGAGCAATGTCCACTCTTGATTCTACGGAGTATTCTGCCTCCTTAACGTCAGACCATTGCTCTAGTGCTCCTGGTATAATGTGTCATCTATCCTACTTTAACAATATCAGGTAGAATTGGATATATTTCAAATACTCTAGATTTGATCGTGTATTTTGTTTTATTCACGCGCAACACAGTTTTGGAAGCGTCACACGCACATTCTAATTTCCATTCAATCAAATTAGAATAAATATTTTATCGCCATTTCGACGACGTCTTTTGGGCGATACGCCAGTCGGCCACAGGCAGCGATCGCATATGGAGTGTCTTCTAATGGATTCAAGTTGTACACAACGTTGTATTACTCGCTTACAGTATGGTGAAGCTGCTCTCAATAACCGGACGGAAGCAATACAAAACTTTCATTGCAAGCAAAAATATGCCTTATTACGTATTAGATAGAGGAGATTTTGTGTGCATAACATTATATCGATGCATATAATTCTTATGCATGGAAGCGAAGCATGGAACTGGCAAAAGAATGATGAAAGTAGAATAAATGCAGTAGAAATGAGATTCTCTTAGACGAATGTGTGGATACCTACTCTGTATGATAGAGTGATGACTCTTAGGCGAATGTGTGATACTATGCGTATGATAGTGTCGAATGAAAATAAGTGAAATAGGAGAATAATGAGAGTTTTGTATTGCTTTTGTGCAGTAATTGTTATTATAGCAATTCTTAATCTAAGAGACATATACCAAATAATAAAAAATAGAGGAAAAAAAGAAGAAGAAAAAAGGATATAGAATAATAGAAAATACAGAAAATAATAAAAAAGTAAGAAAATTAACCTACATTCACCTTTATGCAACAAGAAATAAGGCATATTTTTGCTTGCAACTAGAGTTTTGTATTGCTTCCGTGCAGTAATTGTTAACAATTGTTTTATTTAGAGATATATCATATTTTTGGAGCGGATTCAACGAGCGTACCGAAATCTGGCTCTGTTTTTTCGATAGATATTTGGTTGAAACTTTCACCTGTACGTTTGCGGCCCATGTGACGCAGGTGCCAGTGTGTGACGCAGTAGGCGTGACGCAATATGGCGTGACTCGATCGCGCGTTTCGACTTTGTCTCTTACGCGAACTTATACCATTCACGGTTGGACGAATGCATTTCTCCGAAAGGTAAAACAAGGCGTAATTTTAAATTAAGAATAATAATTTATCAATGAAAGCGAAAATGGCCGTTCACAATGGAGTTTTGGTCCCAACCCTAATGGAAGCGAAGCATGAAACTGGCAAAAGAAGGATGAAAGTAGAATAAATGCAGTAGAAATGAGATCTTTTAGACGAATGTGTGGATACTCTGTGTATGATAGAGTGTCGAATGAAAATATAAGAAGTGAATGCGGTGCGAATGATGGTGTTATGAACAAAATAATGAAAGGATCATTAAGATGGTTTGGACGGTTGTTAACGATGTAAATGGAACCAGAAATAGAGGAAGACCGAGGAAAACGTGGCACGATCAAAAAAATCAAATATTGAATGTCGATCACGTTAGGAGTCAGAGAAATCGACGCGCGTGCATTACACGATGTATGAATGTTGAGGAAGCGAATTGAGAAATATGTCATGAACGAAAATTGTGGCAGTACATTCTTTCTGCCTACCCCTTCGGGGAGACGGCGTGATGGTTAGTTAGTTGGTTAGTTTTCTATTATTTTCTTTCTTACCTATTATTTTCTATATTTTGTATTATTTACTATTTTATATTATTAGAGATGCCTATTGGTGGCGATGAGGTTCGCAACCCATCACACCGCGTGTCCCGCGGAGCGAAAAGAGAAGGATGGAGTGCCGCATCAGTAAAAGTGTGACAGTCCATTATTTCTGCCTACCCTTTCGGGGAGACTTATTAGTTAGTTAGTTAGTCTTAGTCTTTTCTATAATTGTCTATATTTCCTTTACAATTCAAGTAGTGCGAAAGTAAAAATAAGACGAGGAAGGCCAGGGAAGACATGGCATTCTTCTTCTTCTTAAAGTGCCTTGTCAGGTCCCCCCGACGTTGGCGATCACTCTGATAAACTCTTCCTTATCCTGCGCTGTCCGGAATAGCTCCTCCACAGTTCTGATTCCCGTCCATTACCTCACATTGCGAAGCCAAGAGACCAGGAATCGAAGAATGTTCAGGATCCCATGGACAGACAGAAGTCCTGAATCGTGCAGGAGTAAATAGAGAGCTGCTGACATTGATCAAAGTCCGCAAGATTTCATATCTGGGTCACGTTCTACGAGGAGAGAAGTATCGCCTGCTGCGTCTAATATTGAAGGGTAAATAGAGGGCCACAGGGGGGCAGGAAGAAGGCGGATCTCTAAACGAACCATCACGCCGTCTCCCCGAAGGGATAGGCAGAAAGAATGGACTGCCACACCTTTCTTTCCTGACATATTTCTCAATTCGCTTCCTCAACATTCATACATCGTGTCATGCACGCGCGTCGATTTCTCAGACTCCTCACGTGGCCGTCATTCAATATTTGATTTATTTGATCGTGACACGTTTTCCTCGGTCTTGCGATTCTATTTCTGGTTCCATTTACATCGTTTGGAACGAATGGATGAGAGTAGAATGGTTAAAAAGTTGTACACAAGCAGCGTGAGTGGGAAAAGAAGCCGAGGACGACCGAGGAAAACATGGCATGACCAAATTAATCAATTACTAAAAGGCGGCTTAACGAATAAATGTCGGCCATGTGAGGAGTCAGAGAAATCGACGCGCGTGCATGGCACGATGTATGAATGTTGAGGAAGCGAATTGAGAAATATGTCAGGAAAGAAAGGTGTGGCAGTCCATTCTTTCTGCCTACCCCTTCGGGGAGACGGCGTGATGGTTAGTTAGTTAGTTAGTTTTTGTTATTTTATATAAAAGAATAGAAATCCCCGAAGAGGTAGGCAGAAAGAATGGACTGCCACACTTTTTTTTCCTGACATATTTCTCAATTAGCTTCCTCAACATTCATACATCGTGTCATGCACGCGCGTCGATTTCTCTGACTCGTCACATGGCCGACATTCAATATTTGATTTATTTGATCGTGCCACGTTTTCCTCTGTCTTCCGATTCTATTTCTGGTTCCATTTACATCTTAAACATATAATTTTTTTACCATTCTTTCTTCATTCAGTCTTTCCATATGTCCAAACCATCTTAATGATCCTTTCATTATTTTGTTCATGACACCTTCATTCGCACCGCATTCACTTCTTATATTTTCATTCGACACTCTATCATACACAGAGTATCCACACATTATTCTAAGAGATCTCATTTCTACTATTGCATTTATTCTACTTTCATCCTTCCTTTGCCAGTTCCGTGCTTCGCTTCCATACATAAGGGTCGGTAGAAGAACACCATTGTGCACTGCCATTCTAGCTTTTTTTGGATAGGTTTTTGTTTGGCATAACCAAATTGATCAAATACCGAAAAGCGGCCGTGTTCGGAGCTGGAACAATCGACGAGCTTGCGTTTCACGGTGTGTGAATGTAGAAGAGGCAACAACAACAACAACAAACCATCACGCCGTTTCCCCGCAGGGGTAGGCAGAGAGAATGGACCGCCACACTACTCTATCCTGGCACACCTCTCTCCCTTCATAAATTCATACATCGAGTCATACACGCACGTCGATTCTTCCGGCTTCTGACATGACCAACTTTTAATATTTGATTAATCTGGTCATGCCATGTTTTCATCGGTCTCCATTTACATTGTTGACGTATACTTTTTTAACCATTCTTTCTTCACCCATGCGCTCCATATGTCCGAACCAACGCAGCGATCCTTTCATAATACCTTCTTCCGCTCTACACTCCTTCCTAATATCAGCATTTGAGATTCTGTCGTACATCGTTCTACCACACATACGTCTTAGGGACCTCATCTCTACCGCATTTATTCTGCTCTCATCTTTCTTCTGCCAGTTGCATGCTTCGCTTCCATACATAAGGGTTGGGACCAGAACTCCATTGTGAACGGCCATTTTCGCTTTCATTGATAAATTCTTGTTTCCAATAACTACTTTTAAAGCTCCATTCACTTTGTTACCCGCACCAATCCTTCTTTCAATATCACTGTCCGTTCGGCCATTCGCTGTGAACATGCTACCTAAATACACAAATTCCCTTACCTGTTCCAAGTTCTCTTCATTTACACTTATATTACAAACTGTCATTTGCTCTTCCCTTTCAAAAACTAACACCTTTGACTTTCCGACATTCATCATTAAATCGTTCGACTTGCATACCTCATACATTCTCGACACCAAGACTTGTAATTCGTCCGCACTATCCGCAATGAGAATGTAGAAGAGGTGCTAGAGTTATGTCTGATTAGCATACATGGACAATTGTATGAAGGCGAAAGGGTTGGATAATAGGTGCCAAAATGAGCAGAGTGTCAGTAAGCTGTCTCTTGTATGCGGATGACGCTGTCCTACTTGCTGACAACGAGCATGAACTACAAGTCCTGGTGAATTGTATGTATGAGGTATGCATGCGAAATGATCTGGTGATGAATGTTAATAAGTCCAAGGTAATGATTTTTGAAAAGGAAGAAACCACGACAGTCTGCAACATTAGCGTGAATGGTGAAAACTTGGAACAAGTAGTTGAGTTTGTGTATTTAGGTAGTATGTTTACAAGAGATGGGAGAGTGGAGAGGGATATTGAAAGAAGGGTTGGGGCAGGCAACAAAGTGAATGGTGCACTTAAAGTTGTCATCGCAAACAAAACCTATCCAAAAAAGCTAGAATGGCAGTGCACAATGGTGTTCTTCTACCGACCCTTATGTATGGAAGCGAAGCATGGAACTGGCAAAGGAAGGATGAAAGTAGAATAAATGCAGTAGAAATGAGATCTCTTAGACGAATGTGTGGATACTCTGTGTATGATAGAGTGTCGAATGAAAATATAAGAAGTGAATGCAGTGCGAATGATGGTGTTATGAACAAAATAATGAAAGGATCATTAAGATGGTTTAGACATATGGAAAGAATGAATGAAGAAAGAATGGTAAAAAAATTATATGTTAACGATGTAAATGGAACCAGAAATAGGGGAAGACCGAGGAAAACGTGGCACGATCTATTAAATCAAATATTGAATGTCGGCCATGTGAGGAGTCAAAGAAATCGACGCGCGTGCATGACACGATGTATGAATGTTGAGGAATCGAGAGAAATATGTCAGGAAAGAAAGGTGTGGCAGTCCATTCTTTCTGCCTACCCCTTCGGGGAGACGGCGTGATGGTTAGTTAGTTAGTTAGTTAGTTAGTTCCTGCGAGTAAACGGCGGGTTGGTTTGTTTTGTTGTTATGTTATTTTATCAATCTAAGTGACTAATTGTGATATGCCTTTTTAATCGATCGGCTGCCGATTCCACGCAATCTCGGCGGCGGGATAAGGCGGGCCCAATCCCAACTGATTCGCCGTTGACACATCGCGCGGTTGGAAGAGATTTTGTATTATGATTTCTGCCAAATCACCTCCTGATAAGATATAGAACCGCCTGTCATGTGATAAGGCCGGCTTCTTACTCACCTCCCGGCTTCTTGGACGGAGGTCCTCTGTCTGTTGTCGGGTGCGAAGTTCGTACATAGAGGCTGCGGCGCTCATGGAACTGGCAAAAGAAGGATAATGTAGAATAATAAATGCAGTATAAGATCTGTTAGACAAATATGTGGATACTCTGTGTATGATAGTGTCGAATGAAAATATAAGAAGTGAATGCGGTGCGAATGATGCTGTTATGAACAGGTGCCAAAATGAACTACAAGTCCTGGTGAATAGTATGTATGAGGTATGCATGCGAAATGATCTGATGATGAATGTGAACAAGTCCAAGGTAATGATTTTTGAAATAGAAGAAACCACGACAGTCTGCGACATTAGCGTGAATGGTGAAAATTTGGAGCAAGTAGATGAGTTTGTGTATTTGGGTAGTATGTTTACAGTGGAGAGGGATATTGAAAGAAGGGTTGGGGCAGGCGACAGAGTGAATGGTGCACTTAAAGTTGTCATCGCAAACAAAAAGCTAAAATTGCAGTGCACAATGGTGTTCTTGTGCCGACCCTTATGTATGGAAGCGAAGCATAGAACCGGCAAAATAAGGATAAAAGTATAATAAATGCAATAGAAATGAGATCTCTTAGATGAATGTGTGATACTCTGTGTATGATAGAGTGTCGAATGAAAATACGAGTAAAAGAAGTGAATGCGGTGCGAATGATGGTGTCATGAACAAAATAACGAAAGGATCATTAAGATGGTTTGGACCCATGGAAGGAAAGAATGGTAAAAAAATATATGTTAACGATGTAAATGGAACTAGAAATAGAATCGGAAGACCGAGGAAAACGTGGCACGATCAAATAAATCAAATATTGAATGTCGGCCACGTGAGGAGTTAGAGAAATCGACGCGCGTGCATGACACGATGTATGGATGTTGATGAAGCGAATTGAAAAACCAACTTTTTATTATTTTATATATATTATTTTATTTTCTAACTAACTAACCATCACGCCGTCTCCCCGAAGGGGTAAGCAGAAACAATGGACTGACACACTTTTTTTTCCTGACATATTTCTCAATTTGCTTCCTCAACATTCATACATCGTGTCACGCACGCGCGTCGATTTCTCTGACTCCTCACGTGGCCATGACATTCAATTTTTGATTTATTTGATCGTGCCACGTTTTCCTCGGTCTTCCGATTCTATTTCTAGTTCCACTTACATCGTTAACATATATATTTTTTTCTATTATTTCTTCATTCATTCTTTCCATGTGTCCAAACCATCTTAATGATCCTTTCATTATTTTGTTCATAAAACTTTCATTCGCACCACATTCACTTCTTATACTTGCATTTGTCACTCTATCATAAACAGATTTGCCACACATTCGTCTTAGAGATCTCATTTCTACTGCATTTATTCTACTTTCATCCTTCTTTTGCCAGTTCCATGCTTCACTTCCATACATAAGGGTCGGCACAAGAACACCATTGTGCACTGCCATCTTAGCTTTTTTGGATAGGCTTTTGTTTGCGATGACAACTTGTGCTCCATTTATTCTGTTGCCTGCCCCAACCCTTCTTTCAATATCCCTCTCCACTGTAAACATACTTCCTAAATAAACAAATTCATCCACTTGTTCCAGATTTTCACCGTTTACACTAATGTTGCAGACTGTCATGATCGATCTATGGAATAAAAATATAATTTTTTAGTCGTCTAAACCTATTTCTGCCTAGAAGAGACATCCGGTTCTACGTGGATGCTTGTCCAGGATGGACAGACCTGGAAACAGGTGGAATTGTGTCTTCATTCTAGTGAAACAAGAATGTAAGACTTACATTATTGCACGCGCTGTTATGTTGCGTAGATTGCAGACCGCTCTGCTTTAGCTTGATAAGCTTTTCGACAGTTATAGATTACTCTAATACGAATAATGTAATCGATCACGTATGAAATATGTGTTATTTCTCACGGGCGATTGTAGTTCATAGTATATGGATGTGAAGGCTAGAGAAGCGTGTCAGGATGGAAGCGTGTGTCATCCATCGTCTCTGCCTATTGTGTTAGAAGCGACAGTGCAAAATGCTGTATGGATGTGAAGGCTAGAGAAGCGTGTCAGGATGGAAGAGTGTGTCATCCATCGTCTCTGCCTATTGTGTTAGAAGCGACAGTGCACGACACGCTGTATGGATGTGAAGGCTAGAGAAGCGTGTCAGGATGGAAGAGTGTGTCATCCATCGTCTCTGCCTATTGTGTTAGAAGCGACAGTGCACGACACGCTGTATGAATGTGAAGGCTAGAGAAGCGTGTCAGGATGGAAGAGTGTGGCGGTCCATCGTCTCTGCCTATTGTATTAGAAGCGGGAACAGTGCACGACACGCTGTATGGATGTGAAGGCTAGAGAAGCGTGTCAGGATGGAAGAGTGTGGCATCCATCGTCTCTGCCTATTGTGTTAGAAGCGACAGTGCACGACACGCTGTATGAATGTGAAGGCTAGAGAAGCGTGTCAGGATGGAAGAGTGTGGCATCCATCGTCTCTGCCTATTGTGTTAGAAGCGACAGTGCACGACACGCTGTATGGATGTGAAGGCTAGAGAAGCGTGTCAGGATGGAAGAGTGTGTCATCCATCGTCTCTGCCTATTGTGTTAGAAGCGACAGTGCACGACACGCTGTATGGATGTGAAGGGTAGAGAAGCGTGTCAGGATGTAAGAGTGTGTCATCCATTGTCTCTACCTATTGTATTAGAAGCGGGAACAGTGCACGACACGCTGTATGGATGTGAAGGCTAGAGAAGCGTGTCAGGATGGAAGAGTGTGTCATCCATCGTCTCTGCCTATTGTGTTAGAAGCGACAGTGTACGACGCGCTGTATGGATGTGAAGGCTAGAGAAGCGTGTCAGGATGGAAGAGTGTGGCGATCCATCGTTTCTTCCAATCTCTCATTACAGCAATTAGTCATTTAGTAAGATGATTCGTCCGCTCCGTTCTGGATACTGTAGTATCCCCCTGGTAATAAGCAGACAATAGGACAATTTATATTTCTTTCTTGTATAGAGAAGTACAAATTGCTTCTTCTCATAGACGAACTGGACAATGCAAATGTCCCTTTACCCTTCATTTCATATTGTAGCAAATCAAACTGAAAAATCTACTAACATTTGTATGGAATATTTAAATTTCGCGCTGTACGCTACACTCTACACTCCAGCCTACCTTTTAAGGTACATAAGCTGTCGCTAGGAGCGCTCCTTTATATAAAAACACAATTTTTACGTTGATTACTGCTTCGATTACTGTTGGTTATTAGATACTTTGAGTTAATAAAAGCGAAAGAAACTGATGAAAAGGTGAGAAAATGATGACGAAAGATTGAAAATGGCGATGAATGGTAGAATATGATGACGAAAGCTTGAAAATGTGAGGAAATATTGAAAATGATGATGAATGATAGGATATGTTGACGAAAGATTGAAAGTGATGACGATTGATAGAAAATGATGACGGAAGATAGAAAATGATGACGAATGATAGAATATGATGTAGGTTAAATCTATAATGAAGACGAACGATAAAACTTGATGACGAATGATATAAAATGATGTAGGTTAGATAGAAAATGATGACGGAAGATAGAAAATGTTGACGAAAGATTGAAAAATATGACGAATGATAGAAAATGATGACGAATGATAGAAAAACGGTGACGAATGATAGAAAATGATGACGTTAGATAGAAAATAATGACAATGATAGAAATTGTTAAGTAAATATTGAAAATGGTAACGAATGGTAGAATATATTGACGAAAGATTGAAAGTGATGACGAGTGATAGAAAATGATGACGTTAGATAGAAAATGATGTCGAAAGATAGAAAATAATGAAGAATGATAAAAACTGATGACAAAAGATAGAAAATGATAACGAAAGATATAAAATGCTAACGTGAAATAGACAACGATGACGAAAGATAAAAAATGATGACGAAAGATTGAAAATGATGACGAAAGATATAAAATGCTAACGTGAAATAGAAAACGATGACGAAAGATTGAATATGATGACGAAAGATTGAATATGATGACGAAAGATAGAAAATGCTAACGTGAAATAGAAAACGATGACGAAAGATAGAAAATATCGAAAAAAAATCATAGAAAATATAGATAGTAATAAAAGAAAGAAAATAATATAAAATATAGAAAATGATACAAAATAAATAATGTTAATTTAATAGGAAAGGACAGAAATTGATGAAAATCATAGAAAATTATATTTAAAAAAATCCAAACTGTCTACACTAACCAATGTCAGTTCTGCTTATACCACGCAACTAACTAGCTTGATTTCACATTGATTTGATTATCATAATATGGCATGCCTGGGCCTAGTTACGGGTACCTTCGAAATTGCACAACTCTCTTACATAGTGTTATTTGAACAATGATGTAAATAGAGCGGCTCTATCAATACACTGTTAACTCTAATTAGGGGGCAAGAGAAAATGCCCCGAAATGTGAAAGTAACACCTCGGAAAGTAAACTAACTAACTAACTAACCATCACGCCGTCTCCCCGAAGGGGTAGGCAGAAAGAATGGACTGCCACACTTTTCTTTCCTGACATATTTCTCAATTCGCTTCCTCAACATTCATACATCGTGTCATGCACGCGCGTCGATTTCTCTGACTCCTCACATGGCCGACATTCAATATTTGATTTATTTGATCGTGCCACGTTTTCCTCGGTATTCCTCTATTTCTGGTTCCATTTACATCATTAACATATAATTTTTTTATCATTCTTTCTTCATTCATTCTTTCCATATGTCCAAACCATCTTAATGATCCTTTCATTATTTTGTTCATGACACCATCATTCGCACCGCATTCACTTCTTACATTTTCATTCGACACTCTATCATATACACAGAGTATACACACATTATTCTAAGAGATCTCATTTCTACTGCATTTATTCTACTTTCATCCTTCTTTTGCCAGTTCCATGCATGCCTCGGAAAGTAAAAATTAAAATACCCATACGAAAAATGTTTAATGGTTTATATATTATACAAGCGGTGTCAATGGAAAGAGAAAACAAATGTAATAATAACACCAACAAACCATCACGCCGTTTCCCCGCAGGGGTAGGCAGAGAGAATGGACCGCCACACTACTCTATCCTGGCAAACCTCTCTAGCTTCCTCCACATTGATACAACGAGTCATACTTGCACGTCGATTCCTCCGACTTCTAACATGACCAACCTTTAAATTTTGATTAATTTGGTCATGCCATGATTTCCTCGGTCTGCCTCGACTTCGTACCCAATTTACATCATTAACGTATACTTTTATAACCATTCTTTCTCCATCCATGCGTTCCATATGTCCGAACCAACGCAGCGATCCTTTCATAATACCTTCTTCCGCTCTACATTCCTTTCTTATATCAGCATTTGAGATTTTGTCGTATATCGTTCTACCACACATACGTCTTAGGGACCTCATCTCTGCCGCATTTATTCTGCTCTCATCCTTCTTCTGCCAGTTCCATGCTTCGCTTCCATACATTAGTGTTGGGACCAGAACTCCATTGTGAACGTCCGTTTTCGCTTTCATTAATAAATTCTTGTTTCCAATAACTATTTTTGAGTTTAAAAATTTAAATACCCATACATACCGAACCAATGGATGAGCGAATAATGTTTAATGTATTGTACAAGCGGTGTCAATGGAAAGAGAAAACTTGGACGATCGAGCATAACATAATTTTTGTCCAAGTCTTCTATTTAAAATGACGTAATTTTAAAATCAAAATGTAATAATATAAAAAAGTTATAAAGAAAAACTAACTAACTAACCATCACGCCGTCTCCCCGAAGGGGTAGGCAGAAAGAATGGACTGTCACACTTTTCTTTCCCGACATATTTCTCAATTCGCTTCCTCAACATTCATACATCGTGTCATGCACGCGCGTCGATTTCTCTGACTCCTCACATGGCCGACATTCAATATTTGATTTATTTGATCGTGCCACGTTTTCCTCGGTCTTCCAATTCTATTTCTAGTTCCATTAACGTATAATTTTTTACCATTCTTTCTTCATTCATTCTTTCCATATGTCCAAACCATCTTAATGATCTTTTCATTATTTTGTTCATGACACCATCATTCGCACCGCATTCACTTCTTATATTTACATTCGACGCTTTATCATACACAGAGTATCCACACATTCTTCTAAGAGATCTCATTTTTACTGCATTTATTCTACTTTCATCCTTCTTTTGCCAGTTCCATGCTTATCTTCCATACATAAGGGTCGGTATTGGTCGGTCACACCATTGTGCACTGCCATTCTAGCTTTTTTGGATAGGTTTTTGTTTGCGATGGCAGCTTTAAGTGCACCATTCACTCTGTTGCCTGCCCCAACCCTTCTTTCAATATCGCTCTCCACTGTAAACATACTACCCAAATACACAAACTGATCTACTCTAAAAAAGTTATACAGGTTTTTAATCATAAAGGTCATTTTGCGCCACTTTGTTATTTTGAATATTCTCGGTACTAATTCTTCTGATGTTTCCTTAACCCTCCCTTGCCTATGATGGGTATCTTCTACACGTTGCTTCTAATAACCATCAATATCTCTATACATATAATAAATACAAGGTTCAGATTTAAGGTATTCCTCCATCATATATTTACGCATTGATTTAAAAAATAATATTAATAATAATCAAAAATTATCGGGTACATCGGAGGCATTTTGTGAACATCGGAAACAAAATTCGTAGCGCTGAGTGCGCGACACTATATTCGCATCTCACCCTTGCATACTTCACTGTGGAAGCGCGAGGAGCTCAATGTTCTCACAGCCCGGCAGTAGCTCTCGGGGTTACAACCAGAGCGGACCTATGCCCGTTCCGTGAGCGTTGCCAGATGTTTTTTAAATGTTTTTAGCAAATAAATCTCAATTATTATAATTTTTGACTTCAATTATAATTAATTAAGGGGATTAGCTATGAATGTTGTTATTTTTCCGATTGGGTACTGACTACCCAACACAGGAACGCGCGTTTTTATTTTAGCACCGTAAGGGAAAGGTTAAAAACGCTCGCCCTGATGTGTATCGTCTAATATTGGATATCCCAAGTCTTGTTTGCAAAAGGATGAAGAAAATTTGAATTTATGTTTTGAAATAAAAATGTTGTAACTGTTTTAAGTCATGTACATAATTTTGCGCCACCTGTAATTGTTGTGTGTATTTTGTCTCTATAGGAGCGCATCTCTCCTTGCCTGTCTCGAATGCTCTACCAGTGAGCGCACTGCCCCCACAACAGTATGGCCTCCAAGGCAGTGAGCGAGGTCAGCGGCAAGCGGCTGCTGGACCTCAACCTGACGGGAACGGCCATGGCGCCCTGCCGCTGCGCCGCCTACACGGCCGGCGAGGACTGGTCCGCCATAGAGGCGGCCAACCCCTGGCTGCAGAAGGAGGTATTATTCGTGCTCAATATTCGTGTTTAATATTCGTGTTTATTCGTGTATAAATTCGTGTTTTAATTCGTGCTTGTTCGTGATTTATTTTCGTGTTTAAAATTCATTTTTATAAATATAGATTTATAAGTTCTCGTTCAAACGCGTTCATGTTTAATATTCGTGTTTATATTGTATATATTTGCTTACACATTCGTGTTTAAAATTCGGGTTTTTAAATTCATGTTTATAAATTCGTGTTTATGTTGTATATATTTATTTATAATTCGTGTTTAATAATTCCGGATTTAAATTCGTGTTTATAAATAAGTGTTTGAATTCGTGTTTATATTGTAAATAATTGTTTTTATATTCGTGTTTATGTTGTATATATAATTCGTGTTTAATAATTACGGGTTTGAATTCGTGTTTATAATGTATGTACTTGTTTGTATATTCGTGTTTGAATTCGTGTTTATAATGTATATACTTTTCTTGTTATATTCGAGTTTATAAATTCATGTTTATTTATTCGTGTTTAAATTTCGTGTTTTTATTGTACGTATTTATTTATATATTCGTGTTTTATAATTTCGGGTTGAAAACTGTGTTTAAATTCGTGTTTATAAATTAGTGTTTAAATTCGTGTTTAATTTCGTGTTTATAATTTGTGTTTAATATTCGTGTTTATATTGTATATATTTATTTATAATTCTTATTTCATAATTCGGGGTTTAATATTCGTGTTTAAATTCGTCTTACTAATTCGTGTTTATATTGTAAATAATTGTTTTTATATTCGTGTTATATTCAGGTTTATTCGTGTTATATTCGTGTTTATAAATTAGTGTTTAAATTCGTGTTTAATATTCGTGTTTATATTGTAAATAATTGTTTTTATATTCGTGTTATATTCAGGTTTAAAATTCGGGTTGATAAATTTATGTTTTTAAATTCGTGTTTTGTTGTATACTCGTATGTTTATTTATAATTCGTGTTTATTAATTTCGGGGTTAAAATTCGTGTTTGAATTCATGTTTTAAATTCATGTTTATATTGTATACACTTGTTTATATATTCGAGTTTAAAATTCGGGTTTATAAATTCGTGTCTAAAATTTGTGTTTGTATTGTATGTATTTATTTATAAATCGTGTTTAATAATTCAGGGTTTAAAATTCTTGTTTAAATTCGTGTTTAAATTCATGTTCGATATTTGTGTTTACAAATTAGTGTTTGAATTCATGTTTAAAATTCGCGTTTATAATGTACATACTTGTTTATATTATAATCGAGTTTAAAATTCGAGTTTGTATTGTATGTATTTATTTATAAATCGTGTTTAATAATTTCGTGTTTAAAATTCTTGCATTTAAATTGGTGTTTACGAAATCGTGTACAATTTCAAGTTTAAAAATGGTGTCATTCTCGTTTTAAAATTATTTTCGTCTCCATTTAGACCCTTGGTCTTTTCCTATAGTCCATGCCGTTAAAAATCGTATTTAAGATTTGTGATCTTATCATGTTTAATTATTGCTAGATGGTTCGTTTTTTTAATTCGGGTTTATAAATATGTGTTAAAAATTCTTGCATAATATATATTACTTAAAAAAAAAACTTATCTATGGGAGCGAA
Organism: Lepidostoma basale; assembly: GCA_022606425.2. NCBI lineage: Eukaryota > Metazoa > Arthropoda > Insecta > Trichoptera > Lepidostomatidae > Lepidostoma > Lepidostoma basale. The sequence goes on along the minus strand of JAHDVF020000796.1, from coordinate 241,389 downwards.
GCATGGAACTGGCAAAATAAGGATGAAAATAGAATAATAAATGCAGTAGAAAAGAGATCTCTTAGACGAATGTATAGATACTCTGTGTATGATAGAGTGTCGAATGAAAATATAAGAAGTGAATGCGGTGCGAATGATGGTGTCACGAACAAAATAATTCAAGGATCATTAAGATGGTTAGGTTAGGTTAAGAAGACAGATGAGAGCAGAATAAATGCGGTAGAGATGAGGTCCCTAAGATGTTTGTGAGGTAGAACGATGTACAACAGAATCTCAAATGCTGATATTAGGAAGGAATGTAGAGCGAAAGAAGGTATTATGAAAAGAATGAATGAAGAAAGAATGGTAAAAAAATATATATGTTAAAGATGTAAATGGAACAAGAAATAGAATCGGAAGACCGAGGAAAACGTGGCACGATCAAATAAATCAAATATTGAATGTCGGCCATGTGAGGAGTCAGAGAAATCGACGCGCGTGCATGATACGATGTATGAATGTAGAGGAATCGAATTGAGAAATATGTCAGGAAAGAAAAGTGTGTAAATCCATTCTTTCTGCCTACCCCTTCGCGGAGACGGCGTGATGGTTAGTTGGTTAAAAAAAAATCGTGGTAAAAATGGCTTTAAAATTCGTGTGTAATATTTGTCTTTATTTCATATTCATGTTTTATGTTCTTGTTTGAAATGTTCTGCAAATATTTTATCAATGTTTTCCCGTCTTCTAGCCGAAGCTGGTGGCCAAAGCCGACCAGCTGATCAAGAGGCGTGGGAAACTGGGACTGGTGTGCGTTGGCAAGCCCCTGGCGCAGGTCAAGCAGTGGATTGCGGAGAGGGCCGGCCGCGCCTGCACCGTGGGCGCCACCGAGGGCACGCTCAACTCCTTCATCGTGGAGCCCTTCGTACCTCACAAACAGGTACATTGCTGCATACCCACCATCCAGACGCTTCTCTAGCTGTCGCTTCTAACACAATAGGCAGAGACAATGGATGACACACTCTTCCATTCTGACACGCTTCTCTAGCCTTCGCATTCATACAGCGCGTCGTGCATTGTGTTCGCTTTTAACACAATTTGCAGAGAAGGTGGACCGCCACACTCTTTCATCCTGACACGCTTCTCTAGCCTTCACATTCATACAACGTATCGTGCACTGTCGCTACTAACACAATAGGCAGAGACGGTGCACCGCCACACTCTTCCATCCTGACACACTTCTCTAGCCTTTACATTCATACAGCGTGTCGTGCACTGTTCCCGCTTCTAACTCAATAGGCAGAGACGCTGGACCGCCACACTCTTCCATCCTGACACGCTTCTCTAGCCTTCACATTCATACAACGTATCGTGCACTGTCACTCCTAACACAATAGGCAGAGACGGTGGATGACACACTCTTCCATCCTGACACGCTTCTCTAGCCTTCATATTCATACAGCGTGTAGTGCACTGTTCCCGCTTCTAACATAATAGGCAGAGACGGCGGACCGCCACACTCTTTCATCCTGACACGCTTCTCTAGCCTTCATGTTCTTACTTCTAACATCATTGTTGGTTTGCGACGACAACTTTAAGTGCACCATTCACTCTGTTGCCTGGCCCAACACTTATTTCAATATCCCTCTCCACTGTAAACATACTACCCAAATACACAAACTCATCTACTTGCTTTAAATTTTCACCATTCACGCTAATGTTGCAGACCGTCATGATTTCTTCTTTTAGAAAATCATTACCTTGGACTTGTTCACATTCATCATCAAATAGTATCGGATGCATACCTCATACATACTAGACACCAGGGCTTCTAGTTCATGCTCGTCTGCAAGTAGGACAGCGTCATCCGCATACAAGAAACAGCATGCTGACACTCCGCTCATTTTGGCACCTGCATCCAACAATTTCAGCTCTTTCTTACATTTTTCCATGTATATATATGGCTGTTTATGTATTTTTATTATTATTTTAGGATGAAGAAATGTATATATGCATCGCGTCAAGCCGCGCCGGAGACACCATCCTGTTCCACCACGAGGGTGGTGTGGATATCGGAGACGTGGAAGCCGTGGCGAAGACCTTTATCGTGGGCATCGGAGAGTCCCTCAACGTGGCGGGGATGGAGAAAGGCCTTCTTCAGGCTGTGCCGGCTGAGAAAAAGAAGTGAGAATATTCCTCTTCTGTGTACACCAACACTTTGTGTTATAATTGAATATTAAAATAAAAACTTTGTAATTTCACAACTGAATTTTAAAGACATGTTTTAAGCAAGATTTAAACATGAATATTACACAAGATTTAAACATGAAGTTTAAACAAGATTTTTATTTTTATTTATTTATTTAGTCGATTTAATATGGGAGTATTGTGAGAGGACTCTCATTTCTGATACCCCAATATTTGTGACATGAGTGGTTCTTTAGAATATTAAAATGCAAATTTAAAAAAAGATTTAAACATGAATATTATACGAGATTTAAATGTGAATTTTAAACAAGATTTAAATGGGAATATTAAACAATATTTAAATGGGAATATTAAACAATATTTAAATGTGAATATTAAACAATATTTAACTGTGAATATTAAACAATATTTAAATGTGAATTTTAAACAAGATTTAAATGTGAACTTGAAACAAGATTTCAATGTGAATTTTAAACAAGATTGGAATGTGAATTTTAAACCAGATTTAAATTTGAACTTGAAACAAGATTTCAATGTGAATTTTAAACAAGATTGGAATGTGAATTTTAAACAAGATTTAAATATGAATTTTAAACAAGAATCAGACATGAATTTTAAACAAGATTTAAATATGAATTTTAAACAAGAATCAGACATGAATTTTAAACAAGATTTAAATATGAATTTTAAACAAGAATCAGACATGAATTTTAAACAAGATTTAAATATGAATTTTAAACAAGAATCAGACATGAATTTTAAACAAGATTTAAATATGAATTTTAAACAAGAATCAGACATGAATTTTAAACAAGATTTAAATATGAATTTTAAACAAGAATCAGACATGAATTTTAAACAAGATTTAAATATGAATTTTAAACAAGAATCAGACATGAATTTTAAACAAGATTTAAATATGAATTTTAAACAAGAATCAGACATGAATTTTAAACAAGATTTAAATATGAATTTTGAATCAGACATGAATTTTAAACAAATTTAAATATGATTTTTAAACAAGAATCAGACATGAATTTTAAACAAGATTTAAATATGAATTTTAAACAAGAATCAGACATGAATTTTAAACATGATTTCAACATGAATTTTTAACAATATTTATACATGAATTTTTAACAAGATTAAAAAAACACGAATTTTAAACAAATTTAAATGTGAATTTCAAACGATTTTTAATCTAGAATTTAAAGCAAGATTCAAATGTGAGTTTTAAAGTAGATCTAAATGTGAATTTTAACCAAGAATTAGACATGAATTTTTAACATGATTTTAACATGAATATTAAACATGAATAAAACAAGATTTAAATGCGATTTTTAAAGAAGATTGAAATTTGAATTAAAAAAAAGATTTAAATATGAATTTTAAACAAGATATAAACATGAATTTTAAACACGTTATAACTATTCAGTACCTACTTACGATATATTCTCTTGATTCTACAACATTTAAACATCATGATATAAACTCGTGTCTATATTTCCGACTCCTCACATGGCCGACATTTAATATTTGATTGATTTAATTGTGCCAAGTTTTTTTCGATCTTCCTCTATTTTACATATACATTTTGTCCCCTTTACCCTTACCCTTTTTATTACCCTTTCTTTTCTGTTTGTTTTAGAATATTAACCCCGTTCATCGCGGAGCTTTATCGCGTATATTCGAGCCTACACTTCTCGTATCTGGAGGTGAACCCTCTCGTGGTGACCAGCTCCGCGGTGTACGTGCTGGACCTGGCCGCGAAGCTGGACCAGACGGCGGACTTCATCTGCAGCCGCCAGTGGGCGGGGGCCGACTTCCCGCCGCCTTTCGGACGGGACGCCTATCCCGAGGAGAAGTACATCGCTGAGCTGGACGCCAAGAGTGGGGCCAGTCTGAAGGTGAACCATTTGTGATATAAGAGGTGTGGCAATTAAATGCTGAGAATTTAATTGTAGCGTGCGAACCGGCAACACTATGACTGGCGCGAATGCGCCTGGTTAGATAGGTCCTTCCACTCAGTTGCAGTGAAGATTTCATGGTAATCGGGCGTCTGGTTCGTTTTTTACGTGTGTTTTTCGGATACAAGTTTTTTAACTCGGTCGCAGAAATAACTGACTTGTTTTAAGCGTTTGGATATACGGAACGAATGAATGAAGGAAGAATGGTTTAAAAGATATATTTATTTATTGTAGGGTAACATACAGTGATTGTTAATACACATACAAATTAACAAACTTACAGTTAAATAAAGACATAGAAGTTTACCCGCCGCTTACCCGAAACTGTTATAGGTCGCAGCGGCGCCCCTTTGTCGAAAGATATATGCGAGGGTTGTCTGTAAAATAAGTTTCCCTATTTTTTTTCACAATGAAAACCATGAATGGTGAAAACTTGGAGCAAGTAGTTGAGTTTGTGTATTTAGGTAGTATGTTTACAAGAGATGGGAGAGTGGAGAGGGATATTGAAAGAAGGGTTGGGGCAGGCAACAAAGTGAATGGTGCACTTAAAGTTGTCATCGCAAACAAAAACCTATCCAAAAAAGCTAGAATGGCAGTGCACAATGGTGTTCTTCTACCGACCCTTATGTATGGAAGCGAAGCATGGAACTGGCAAAGGAAGGATGAAAGTAGAATAAATGCAGTAGAAATGAGATCTCTTAGACGAATGTGTGGATATTCTGTGTATGATAGAGTGTCGAATGAAAATATAAGAAGTGAATGCGGTGCGAATGATGGTGTCATGAACAAAATAATGAAAGGATCATTAAGATGGTTTGGACATATGGAAAGAATGAATGAAGAAAGAATGGTAAAAAAATTATATGTTAATGATGTAAATGGAACCAGAAATAGAGGAAGACCGAGGAAAACGTGGCACGATCAAATAAATCAAATATTGAATGTCGGCCATGTGAGGAATCAGAGAAATCGACGTGCGTGCATGACACGATGTATGAATGTTGAGGAAGCGAGAGAAATATGTCAGGAAAGAAAGGTGTGGCAGTCCATTCTTTCTGCCCACCCCTTCGGGGAGACGGCGTGATGGTTAGTTAGTTAGTTATGAAAACCATTTTTATTTACAACGAGCAATACATCATTTCAAAGCTTAGACTTGCCGCTAATTTTCTACATAGTCCCCGTTGACTTCGATGCACTTTTTCATCCGGGTCACCATCTTTTTGATTCCCTGGTCATAGAAGTCTCCTGCCAGGCCGTGAAGGTAGCTCAGAACCTCTTCTTTCAGCTCCTCTTCGTTTGCAAAATGCGTTCCACCGAGGTGTTTCTTTGAATCAGGGAAGAGATGGTAGTCGCTCGGGGCCAAGTCCAGACAGTATGGTGGGTGTAGGACGATCTCCCATCCGAATTTCTCAATGAGCGTCGTTTGTGGTCTTCCATAAGCATCCTGGGCACCCACCATGCACAAACCTTAGAATAACCTAAATGTTCTGTTAGGATCTTGTCTATAGTTGTCTTGCTGACATCTGGGATCATCTCGCTAAGCTCCCGAACCGTCAGTCTTCGATCAGCCAGCATTGCCGCTTCCACTTTCACAATCGTTTCGTCACTGACCGATAGCTGTCCGGACCGTTTGGTTTGGTTTGAGTTCGGCTGGGTGGAGATGTGGAGGAGGAAGACCAAGCTACGATCCAGTGTTGCCGGATCGCACGTAACAGCGATCCGCGCGCCCGTATCAAACAGGGAAACTTATTTTACGGACAACTCTCGTACAAGTAGTAGTGTGAATGGTAAAAGAAGTCGAGGAAGGCCAAGGAAGACGTGGCACGACCAAATAAATCAATTACTGAAAGGCGGCCATGTCACGATGTGTGAATGTAGAAGAGGCGCGAGAATTGTGTCAGGATAGAACAGTGTGGCAGTCCATCCTATCTGCCTATCCCTCCGGAGAGACGGCGTGAAGGTTAATAAGTATTTTTTTTTATCTCTAGTGCGTTCATGCGCACCAAACTCGCGCGGCTACTTATTAAAATAACTTTAATATTAGAATAATGTTAGCCATATCAAATGATTGAAAATAATTTATTAAAGAAACGTGTTTTCGCGGTCTTTTTACATTGGCATATCAGAAACCATTCAAATAATTTAAATTCCAGAATAATAATAATTTTGTAAACTAACTAACCATCACACCGCGTCTCCCGCGGGGCGAAAAGAGAAGGATGGAGTGCCGCATCAGTAAAAGTGTGACAGTCCATTCTTTCTGCCTACCCTTTCGGGGAGACGGCGTGATGGTTAGTTAGTTAGTTAGTAATTAATATTTTATGGAATTGAAGCATGAAACTGATTACAGATGGATGAAAGTAGAATAAATGCAGTAGAAATGAGATCTCTTAGACGAATGTGTGGATACTCTGTGTATGATAGAGTGTCGAATGAAAAATATAAGAAGTGAATGCGGTGCGAATGAAAGTGTTATGAACAAAATAATGAAATGGTCATTAAGATGGCTTGGACACATGGAAAGAATGACAAAGAAAGTATAAATTAACGATTTATAACGAATTGAAAGAGAATGGAAGACCGAGGAAAACATGGCACGATCAAATCAATTAAATTTTGAATGTTGACCACGTGATGAGTCGGAGAAATTGACGTGCGTGCATGACACGATGTATGAATGTTGAAGAAGCGAATTGAGAAATATGTCAGGAAAGAAAAGTGTGGCAGTCCATTCTTTCTGCCTACCCCTTCGGGGAGACGGCGTGATGGTTAATTAGTTAGTTAGTTAACTAACTAACTCCATCACGCCATCTCTCCGGAGGGGTAGGCAGAAAGAATGGACTGCCACACTGTTCTGCCCTGACATACTTCTCTTGCTTCCTCCACATTCATACATCTTGTCAGGAATGCACGTCAATTTAATATTTGATTGATTTGATTGTGGCACGTTTTCTTCTGCCTTCTTCTATTTCTAGCTCCGTTCCCGCCGTTTACATATACCTTCTTCACCATTCTGTCTTCACTCATTCTTTCCATGTGTCATTATTTTGTTCATGACGCCATCATTCGCAACGCGTTCACTTCTTATACTTGCATTTGACACTCTAACATACACAGAGTATCCACACATTCGTCTATGAGATCTCATTTCTACCGCATGCGTGGAATCGACTACCCCTGCGTGGAAACGGCGTGTTGGTTTGTTTGTTTGACTAACTAACTATCATACCGTTTCTCCGAAGGGGTAGGCAGAGAGGATGGACCCTCATTCTGTTCTGTCGTGACATACCTGTAGCTTCCTTCACATTTATACATCGTAACATGCGTTTTCATCGATTTTTCCGACATCGAATGTGGCCGCCTTTTAGTATTTGATTAATTCGGTCATGCCGTGCTTTCCTTGGTCTTCCACGACTTCTCTTTCCACTCACACTCACTGCTTGTATACAACAGTTGTTGGTTTGCAATATCATTTATGAAGATGAAGAGGAGTGGCCCTAGGTTTGAACCTTGTGGCATCCCTGAATTTACAAGAAAAGGTTCCGATTGAAAAAATAATCAGTGACCTACCGGGATTATATTTTACCTGTTCTCAATAGATGCCTTCCACATTAATATTGTTTGTAATGTCTGTCGAGATTGTAATACTGATTTGATTTGATTTCGCAGCTGACTATCCTGAACAAGGAGGGTCGCGTGTGGACGATGGTGGCGGGCGGAGGAGCCTCCGTGGTCTACACGGACACCATCTGCGACCTGGGAGGGGCCGGGGAGCTGGCCAACTACGGGGAGTACAGCGGCGCCCCCACCGAGTCACAGACGGCGGAGTACGCCAATACCATCTTCAAGCTCATGTGCGCCAAGCCGCACCCCCTCGGAAAGGTGATTATATCAATATGAGGATGGTGGTTATCAATATGAGGATGGTGGGAATCAATATGAGGATGGTGGTTATCAATATGAGGATGGTGGTTATCAATACGAGGATGGTGGGAATCAAGATGAGGATGGTGGCAATCAATATGAGGATTAAGTTGATAATGATGGTGTTGGGGAGGATGATGACAATAAGGATTATGATTATGATCTCATGAAATTAATAATGATGAGAATATGATGAAGTCTAAAATAAATGGTGCACTCAAAGTCTTTACCGCAAATAGAAATATATCGACTGAAGCTAATATGACAGTGCACAATGGAGTTCTAGTGCCAACCCACATGTATGGAAGTGAAGCTTGGAGTTGGCAGAAGAAGGATGAAAGTAGTATAAACGCCGTAGAAATGAGGTCACTAAGAAGAATATGCGAAAAAACAATGTATGATAGAATATCTAATGATGAAGTAAGAAAGGATTGTAAGGCAGATGAATACGTATGGAACGAATAGATGAGGGAAGAATGGTTAAAAAGATAATATATAAAAGTTGTGTGAATGGGAAAAGAAGTCGAGGAAGGCCAAGGAAGACGTGGCATGACCAAATTAATCAATTACTGAAAGGCTGCCATGATAGAAGTAGGAACAATCGACGAGCGTGCATGTGGCGATGTGTGAATGTAGAAGAAGCGCGAGAATCAATCCTCTCTGCCTACCCCTCCGGAGAAACGGCGTGACGGTTAGTCAGTTAGTTACGACGAGGATGTCAATTATAAAGATGATAAGTAATAGAATGAAGATCTTACCATGTGACGATGGGCTAAATATAATGGAGATGTGTCCGGTGTCCAGGTGCTGATAATCGGCGGTGGCATCGCCAACTTCACCAACATCGCGCACACGTTCAGCGGCATCATTTCGGCCATAGAGCAGTACCAGAACAAGCTGCGGGACCACAACGTCACCATCTTCGTGCGCCGCGGGGGCCCCAATTACCAGGAGGGACTCAAGTAAGCTTATTTCTTAATATTACTTTTGTTAATTACCCACTACGTTGGCAATTATCGCCTTAGACAGACAATATCGCTTCAAACACATATATCGCCTTAGACTCGTAATATCGCCTTAGACTCGTAATATCGCCTTAAACACATACTATCGCTTTAGACACATAATATCGTTTTGAAACGCAATATCTCTTAGATTCACTCAATCTTGCCTTTCACACGCAATGTAGCCATTGACACACAATAGCGTTTTGAAACCCAATATCTCTTAGATTCACTCAATACTGCCTACGACACGCAATATTGCCATGGACCCACAATATTGCCTTTGACACTCAACATCGCCTTTGACACACAATATTACTTAGACACAAACAATCTTGCCATTGACACTCAAATAGATATAAAATATTGCCTTTGACACATAATATCGCCATCGATGCACTGTATTGCCTTTGACACACAATATTACTTAGACTCAAACAATCTTGCCATTGACACTCAAATAGATATAAAATATTGCCTTTGACACATAATATCGCCATCGATGCACTGTATTGCCTTTGACACACAATATTACTTAGACACAAACAATCTTGCCATTGACACTCAAATAGATATAAAATATTGCCTTTGACACATAATATCGCCATCGATGCACTGTATTGCCTTTGACACACAATATTACCTTTGACACAATATATCGCATTTGACACCCAATATCAATTGACAAAATCGCTATTGACGCACAGTATTGTCTTTGACACACAATATCGCCCTTGGGGTACTGTATTGCCTTTGACACACAATATCGCATTTGACACCCAATATCGCATTTGACAAACATCGCATTTGACACAATATCGCCTTTGACACACAATATCGCCTTTCATAGACTCAATCTTGCCTTTGACATGCAATATTACATTTGAAATACAATATGGCCATTGACACACAACATCGCCTTTGACTCACAATATCGCCTTTGACTCACAATATCGCTATTGAGTGACCATTATCTCAAATATCATGACTGACGCACAAACTAAACATCAATGTTGATTGTTGTCACTCACCCACAACACTTTGCTACTACAGGAAGATGCGTGAGGTGGGGAAACGCCTGTCTATCCCGCTGTATGTGTTTGGGCCCGAAGCCCACATGACCCACATCTGCAGGTACGCCCTCGGCCATGAGGCCATCCCCAAGGAGATGATCATCGTGTCCGGCAAGCCACAGCTCCTGCCGCAGCTGAAGAGGGATGCCGTCTCCGGGGTGAGGGAACCATCTCTTTAAAAATATACACACTGTATGAATGTGAAGGCTAGACAAGCACGTCAGGATGGAAGAGTGTGTCATCCATTGTCTCTGCCTATTGTGTTAGAAGCGACAGTGCACGACACGCTGTATGAATGTGAAGGCAAGAGAAGCGTGTCAGGATGAAAGAGTGTGTCATCCATCGTCTCTGCCTATTGTGTTAGAAGCGACAGTGCATGACGCGCCGTATGAATGTGAAGGCTAGAGAAGCATGTCAGGATGGAAGAGTGTGTCATCCATCGTCTCTGCCTATTGTGTTAGAAGCGACAGTGCACGACACGCTGTATGAATGTGAAGGCAAGAGAAGCGTGTCAGGATGAAAGAGTGTGTCATCCATCGTCTCTGCCTATTGTGTTAGAAGCGACAGTGCATGACGCGCCGTATGAATGTGAAGGCTAGAGAAGCATGTCAGGATGGAAGAGTGTGTCATCCATCGTCTCTGCCTATTGTGTTAGAAGCGACAGTGCACGACACGCTGTATGAATGTGAAGGCAAGAGAAGCGTGTCAGGATGAAAGAGTGTGTCATCCATCGTCTCTGCCTATTGTGTTAGAAGCGACAGTGCACGACACGCTGAATGAATGTGAAGGCTAGAGAAGCGTGTCAGGATGGAAGAGTGTGTCATCCATCGTCTCTGCCTATTGTGTTAGAAGCGACAGTGCACGACACGCTGTATGGATGTGAAGGCTAGAGAAGCGTGTCAGATGGAAGAGTGTGGCGGTCCACCGTCTCTGCCTATTGTGTTAGAAGTGGGTACAGTGCCTTTTTATTTATTAATTTTTCCAGGATGTCGATGCGGAGATCAAGAAGGGCCCCATGAGCAAGCGTGAGCTGGACAGCGTGTGCTCCAGGGACGGAGACAGGCCGAGTCCTCAGGGCGAGGAGCTCTTCAACGACCGGACCAAGTCCATCGTCTGGGGAATGCAGAACCGCGCCATACAGGTAACATTGGATCTTTCCTTCCTGTTTTCATTGAACACATATAATTTTAATCCTTGTATTCAACCCTTGTATTCATGATTCAATATATATGTGGATTGACAACCTTCTAATTATGTTAACGGTTTAATCTGTATTCACAATAGGTCACCATAATAGCAAAATTCATCTCTTTTATTCACCGTTTTAAATTATTCATTATTTGGTCCTTTGTTCTTGTTCTTGTGTGTTCTTGTGTTCTGGTGTTCTTGTGCCGACCCTTATGTATGGAAGTGAAGCATGGAACTGGCAAAAGAAGGATGAAAGTAGAATAAATGCAGTGGAAATGAGAACTCTAAGACGAATGTGTGGCAAATCTATTTATGATAGAGTGACAAAAAATCAAGTATAAGAAGTGAATGTGGTGCGAATGAAAGTGTTATGAACAAAATAAGGAAAGGGTCATTAAGATGGTTTGGACACATGGAAAGAATGAGTGAAGACAGAATGGTAAAGAAGGTATATGTAAACGGCGTGAACGGAGCTAGAAATAGAGGAAGGCCGAGGAAAACGTGGCACGATCAAATCAATCAAATATTGAATGTCGGTCACGTGAGGAGTCGGAGAAATCGACGTGCGTGCATGACAAGATGTATGAATGTAGAGGAAGCGAGAGAAGTATGTCAGGACAGAACAGTGTGGCGTTCCATTCTTTCTGCCTACCCCTCCGGGGGGACGGCGTGATGGTTAGTTAGTTAGTTAGTTAGTTGGTCCTTTTTATATATATATTTTTTACAAACATACATTTTATAACTAACCATCACGCCGTCTCCCCGAAAGGGTAGGCAGAAAGAATGGTCTGCCACACTTTAACACCGATGCGGCACTCCATCCTTCTCTTTTTGCCCCTCGGGAGACGCGGTGTGATGGGTTGCGAACCCCATCGCCACCAATAGGCATCTCCCGCGCACACTTCCATCGTCCAACATTTTATTGTATTCCCAAAAGTAGATTACATACTCATTATTTACAACATTTTACCCATCTATTCACAACATTTAATCATATTCACAACATTTCACCCATCTATTTACAACATTTAATCACAATCACAACATTTCATCCTATTATTCACAACATTTCGCTCATGTATTCACAACAATTCAACCTTTTTTTATTCACATTCACAAAATTTAATCATATTCACAACATTTCATCCTATTATTCACAACATTTCATCCTATTATTCACAACATTTCGCTCATGTATTCACAACAATTCAACCTTTTTTTCTTCACATTCACAAAATTTAATCATATTCACAACATTTCATCCTATTATTCACAACATTTCGCTCATGTATTCACAACAATTCAACCTTTTTTTATTCACATTCACAAAATTTAATCATATTCACAACATTTCATCCTATTATTCACAACATTTCATCCTATTATTCACAACATTTCGCTCATGTATTCACAACAATTCAACCTTTTTTTATTCACATTCACAAAATTTAATCATATTCACAACATTTCATCCTATTATTCACAACATTTCATCCTATTATTCACAACATTTCGCTCATGTATTCACAACAATTCAACCTTTTTTTATTCACATTCACAAAATTTAATCATATTCACAACATTTCATCCTATTATTCACAATGCGTCATCCATTTATTCACAACATTTCGCTCTTGTATTTACAACAATTCAACCTTTTATTCACAACATTTCATTCTCTCATTAACACCATTTCGACCTTTTATTCACACAAATTAACCCTCGTATTCACACAAATGAACCCTGGTATTCACACAAATGACCAATTAACAGATCGTATTGTATCCTGTTGACAGAACATGCTGGACTTTGACTACGTGTGCCGCCGCCAGGAGCCGTCCGTGGTGGCCATCGTGTACCCCTTCACGTCCGACCACAAGCAAAAGTATTATTTCGGCAACAAGGAGATCTTCATTCCAGGTATAATAATAATAACTAACTAACTAACCATCACGCCGTCTCCCCGAAGGGATAGGCAGAAAGAATGGACTGCCACACTTTTCTTTCCTGACATTATTCTCAATTCCCTTCCTCAACATTCATACATCGTGTCATGCATGCGCGTCGATTTCTCTGACTCCTCACGTGACCATGACATTCAATATTTGATTTATTTAATCATGCTAAATTTTCTCAATTTCTAGTTCCATTTACATTGTTAACATATACTTTTTTTACTGTTCAATCTTTCTTTCCATGTGTCCAAACCATCTAAATGATCCTTTCATTATTTTGGTCATAACACCATCATTCGCACCGCATTCACTTCTTATATTTTCATTCGACACTCTATCATATACAGATTTATCACACATTCGTCTTACAGATCTCATTTCTAGTTCTTCTTTTGCCAGTTCCATGCTTCGCTTCCATACATAAGGGTCGGTACAAGAACACCACGATGCACTGCCATCTTAGCTTTTTTGGATAGGTTTTTGTTTGCGATGACAACTTTAAGTGCACCATTCACTCTGTTGCCTGCCCCAACCCTTCCTTCAATATCCCTCTCCACTGTAAACATACTACCTAAATACACAAACTCATCTACTTGCTCCAATTTTTCACCATTCACGCTAATGTTACAGACTGTCATGGTTTATTCCTTTTCAAAAATCATTACCTTGGACTTATTAATATTCATCATCACATCATTTCGCATGCATACCTCATACATACTATTCACCAGGACTTGTAGTTCATCCTCGTTGTCTGCAAGTAGGACAGTTTCATCCGCATACAAGAGACAGCTTACTGACACTCCGCTCATTTTGGCACCTGCATCCAATCCTCTTTCATACACTTGTCCATATACAGATTAAATAACCACGGGACATTACGCAACCCTGCTGGACACCTCTATTGATGTCAGATCAGGACGTGAGCTCTTCATTTACTCTGACACTAGCAGTGCTTAGTGATTGGTTAGTTAGTTAGTCTAAACTGGCTTCTCTGCTTCTTGTTCCAGTGTACAGCGACCTCAACAACGGCTTCGTGAACCACCAGGAGGCGACCGTCCTCATCAACTTCGCTTCTCTCCGATCGGCCTACGACAGCACCCTGCAGGCCATGGAGCACAAGCAGCTCAAGACGGTGGTCATCATCGCCGAGGGCATTCCGGAGAACCTGACGAGGAAGCTCATCAAGGAGTCGGTGGCCAAGAAGGTATATAACCTCACTTTTAAACCTGTATATAAAGTCAAATTTAAGTAAGATTTTCCCGAGATTCGGATAGGTAAGGTTAGGTTAGTCCTAAAGTTTAGTTTACCCTAAATTATGTTTTCCTTTGATTAGGATGAGGTTTTCCCTAGAATATGTTAGGTTTCCCCTAGATTCGGTAGTTTAAGTTTTCCCTAGATTCAGTTAGGTTAGGTTTTCCCTAGATTCGGTTCGCCCTAAAGTTTAGTTTTCATTTGATTAGTTGGGTTTTCCCTAGAATATGTTTGGCTTTCCTTAAATCAACATTTCCTTTGATAATGTTAAGTTTTTCCCTAGATTCGGTTAGGTTTTATTTTCCCTAGATAAGTTTAGATTATTCCTAGATTAGGTTTTCCTAGATTAGGTAAGGTTTTCACTAGATTCTGAAACGTTTTTTATCCAGATTGAGTTATTTTTTCCCTAGATTCGGTTTAGTTTTCCATAGATTAGGTTTTCTCTAGATTCTGTAAGGTTTTATCCACATTGGGTTAGGTCTTTACCTAGTTTCGGTTTGGTTTTACCTAGATTAGGTTAGGTTTTCACTAGATTCTGCAAGGTTTTCCCCTGATTGGGCTAAGTTTTTCCCTAGATTTGGTAAGGTTTATTCTAGATTGCGTTAGATTTAATTTCTGTTGCGTTATATCCGTTTGAGTATCTTCAAATCTAGTGAATTTTTCGCGTTCGTGATCATGTTAGAGACGGTAATCCCGAGACTAACGCGAGTATTCATTCTTCTTCCACAGGTGACCATCATCGGTCCAGCCACAGTCGGTGGCATCAAGCCCGGCTGCTTCAAGATCGGCAACACGGCCGGCATGATAGACAACATCACGGAGTCCAAGCTCTACCGTCCTGGAAGGTTGGTCGTACTTTTACATGTTGCCAGGGATTACGTAAAATTCCCACGTTAATGACATTTCAATGTCTCGATCGCAGAGGGCCGTGAAACAGCAAACAAACTGACCAACTAACCATCACACCGTCTCCCTGAAGGGGTAGGCAGAAAGAATGGACCACCGCAATCCTTCTTTGTCATGATAGGCTTTTGTTATCATCGGAAACAAAATCCAAAAAACTTAATAACGAAAGGGCATTTAAGATGTATGGAAGTGAAGCTTGGAGTTGGCAGAAGAAGGATGAAAGTAGGATATGCTCTAGAAATGAGGTCACTAAGAAGAATGTGCAGAAAAACAATGTATGATAGAATATCTAATGATGAAGTAAGAAAGGAAAACAAGGCGGATGAATGCGTGATAAATTAAATTAAGAAAGGGTCACTAAGATGGTTTAGGCATATGGAACGAATGGATGAGGGAAGAATGGTTAAAATGTTGTAAACAAGCAGTGTGAGTGGAAAGAGAAGCGGTGGAAGACCAAGGAAAGCATGCCATGATAAAATTAATCAATTACTGAAAGGCGGCCACATTCGAAGTCGGAAAAATGGACGAGCTTGTTATGATAAATGAATGTGGAGGAAGCTAGAGAGGTATGTCAGGACAGAATGGTATAGCGATCAATCCTCTCTGCCTACCGAGGGGTAGGCAGAGAGGATGGATCGCCACAGTGCTCTGTCCTGGCATACCTCTCTAGCTTCCTCCACATTCACACATCGTATCATGCACGCACATCGATTATTACGACTTCAAATGTGGCCGCCTTTTTTGGTCGTGCCATGTTTTCTTCGGTCGTCCTCGGCTTCTTTTCCCACTCACGCTGCTGCTTGTGTACAACTTTTTAACCATTCTACTCTCATCCATTCGTTCCATATGTCCGCACCATCTCAGGGATCCTTTTATAATTTTATCCATGATGCAGTCATCTGCCTTACATTTCTTTCTTATTTCATCGTTCGGTATTCTATCATAGAACGTTTTCAACACATTCTTTTTAGTGGTCTTATTTCTACGGCATTTATCCTGCTTTCATCTTTCTTTTGCCAGCTCCAAGCTTCACTTCCATACATGGTTAGTTAGTTAGTTATTTAGACTTCTGGAAGGATATGCTTTAACCATTGTTATTTCATGTTGCAGCGTGGCCTATGTTTCAAAATCTGGGGGTATGTCCAACGAGCTTAACAACATCATATCCAAGGAGGCGGACGGAGTGTACGAGGGAGTGGCCATCGGCGGTGATCGCTACCCGGCCAGCACATTCCTCGATCACCTCATCAGGTAATTACCGCACTCTTCCATCCTGACACGCTCCTCTAGCCTTCACATTCATACAGCGTGTCGTGCACTGTCGCTTCTAACACAATAGGCAGAGACGACGGACTGACACACTCTTCCATCCTGACACGCTTTTCTAGCCTTCACATCCATACAGCGTGTCGTGCACTGTCGCTTCTAACACAATAGGCAGAGACGGTGGATGACACACTCTTCCATCCTGACATGCTCTTCTAGCCTTCACATTCATACAGCGTGTCGTGCACTGTTCCCACTTCTAACACAATAGGCAGAGACGGTGGATGACACACTCTTCCATCCTGACACGCTTCTCTAGCCTTCACATTCATACAGCGTGTCGTGCACTTCCTGCTTCTAACACAATAGGCAGAGACGGTGGACTGCCGCATTCATACATTGATGTGTTCTTTTGTGGTCTTGCAGGTACGAGAAGGATCCGAAAGTCAAGATGATGGTACTGCTAGGAGAAGTAGGCGGCGTCGAGGAATACCATGTCTGCAGAGCCATGCTGGAGGGTCGCATCACAAAGCCCCTTGTCGCCTGGTGCATCGGCACCTGCTCCTGTGAGTATCTTGTGGCCTTTTGGTTTCATAATCATCAAATCAAATCAGTTTATTAACTCAAAAGACATACAAACAGCTAAATAGACAGACACATACAACATAATACTAGGAACACATTAGAGATGGTTCCACATTAGGAAGACAAGATACTTTCTAAAGTCAAGAGTATTTGTCCCCTGAACGTACCTTCACTAATATAAAAGACTTCGATCTCCGAGGAGACCGCGTTGAAAGAAGATGCCATGAGATAGAGCCACGGATAACTACCATCACAGAACCACTTTCGAGTCTGCTCCGAACCAACGCGTTGTAGAAGACTCTGAGAACATTGGAATCTCTGAAAACTCTTCCGGTCCGAATGATGAAGCCCAACATCTCTCGATATTTGCACGAAAAGATACCCTACTCTCATAGATGATGAGTTCTTCGAGGTGTCCAACGACAGAAGCTATTTGCGTCTCTCTACTTCAATATTCGCAAGCGCGAGATAGACAAGTGTTGTCAATAATGTTATAATTGAAAATTGGGTTTCTGTTTTTTTCGTCATGATTCTTTTGAATTCAGTACATAATTACATTATTATTTTAATATTATCTTTATTAAGGAGTCAGTTAATAACAAAGTCACCAGTCTGTCGATGCCAGCGACCCTGGCGAAACCGGTCGCTGTCGAAATAAACACAAAAGTGGAAGTAGTTAAATGTACATTGTTTTTATTAACTAACTAACCATCACGCCGTCTCCCCGAAGGGGTAGGCAGAAATAATGGACTGCCAAACTTTTCTTTCCGGACATATTTCTCAATTCGCTTCCTCAACATTCATACATCGTGTCATGCACGCGCGTCGATTTCTCTGACTCCTCACGTAGCCGACATTCAATATTTGGTTTATTTGATCGTGCCACGTTTTCCTCGGTCTTCCTCTATTTCTAGTTCCATTTAAATCATTAACATATACTTTTTTTTTACCATTCTTTCTTCATTCATTCATTCCATGTATCCAAACCATTTTAATGATCCTTTCATTATTTTGTTCATGACACCATCATTCGCACCGCATTCACTTCTTATATTTTCATTCGACACTCTATCATACAGAGAAGAAATAAGAGATCTCATTTCTGCTGCATTTATTCTACTTTCATCCTTCTTTTGCCAGTTCCATGCTTCGCTTTCATACTTAAGGGTCGGTAGAAGAACACCATTGTGTACAGCCATTCTAGCTTTTTTGGATAGGTTTTTGTTTGCGATGACAACTTTAAGTGCACCATTCACTCTGTCGCCTGCCCCAACCCTTCTTTTAATATCCCTCTCCACTGTAAACATACTTCCTAAATACACAAACTCATCTACTTGCTCCAAATTTTCACCATTCACGCTAATGTTGCAGACTGTCATGGTTTCTTCTTTTTCAAAAATTATTATTTTGGACCCTTTCAGCTCTTTCATACAATTATTCAATTATTTTGATTTCTATTTGCAGCTATGTTCACATCGGAGGTGCAGTTTGGCCACGCCGGGTCGTGTGCCGGATCGCAGCTGGAGGAAGCCACGGCCAAGAATTTGGCGTTGGCGCGGCACGGCGCGCACGTGCCCAGCTCTTTCGACACCCTCGGGGCGGAGATCGCCCGCGTGTACGGCCGCCTCGTCTCCGAGGGCAAGCTCACTCCGGCCGAGGAAGTTAAGCCGCCACCGCTGCCGATGGACTGCGACTGGGCCATGGTAAGAGAGCCGAGACGATCTACTCATCTCTGACATACTCTTCTATCCCTGACACATTTCTCTACCATTGTCACATCTATTCCTGACACACTTTTCTACAGCTGTCACGCTCTTTGTCACACTCTAATAATACTGACACACTTCTCTACCTTTGCCACACTCTTCTATCCCTGACACACTTCCTCTGCCAAACTCTTCTATCCCTGACACAATTCTTTACCGCTGCCGCACTCCTCTATCCCTAAACATTTCTCTACCATTGTCACACTTATCTCTCCCTGACACACTTCTCTACCTCTGCCACACTCTTCTATCCCTGAAACATTTCTCTACCATTGTCACACTTATCTATCCCTGACACACTTCACTACCTCTGCCACACTTCTCTACCTCTGCTACACTCTTCTATTCCTAACACATTTCTCTACCATGGTCACACTTATCTATCCCTGACACAATTCTCTACCTCTGCCACCCTCTTATATCCCTGACACACCTCTATAGACAAACACTTTCTTTATATATATTTTTTATATTTCAGAAACTTGGATTGATCCGGAAGCCGACCAACTTCATATCCACAATCTGCGACGAGAGGGGGAAGGAGCTCACCTACGGGGGGATGCCTATTAGCCAGCTGGCAGAGAAACCCAACAGCATCGGCCTGACAGTCAGTCTCTTGTGGTAAGTCCCTAGAGCAACGGTCGCACGTTAGGGAGGCAGAATACTCCGTAGAATCAAGAGTGGACATTGCTCCATTCGTATGAATGATGTCCATCTCTGCCCGAGAGGAATGCAGCGGGATAGATGACACATTATACCAGGAGCACAAGAGCAATGGTCCGACGTTAAGGAGGCAGAATACTCCGTAGAATCAAGAGTGGACATTGCTCCATTCGTATGAAAGATGTCCATCTCTGCCCGAGAGGAATGCAGTGGGATAGATGACACATTATACCAGGAGCACAAGAGCAATGGTCCGACGTTAAGGAGGCAGAATACTCCGTAGAATCAAGAGTGGACATTGCTCCATTCGTATGAAAGATGTCCATCTCTGCCCGAGAGGAATGCAGCGGGATAGATGACACATTATACCAGGAGCACAAGAGCAATGGTCCGACGTTAAGGAGGCAGAATACTCCGTAGAATAATAATATTTTGGTCTTTGACAGGTTCCAACGTCAGCTACCCCAGGAGCTCTGCCGCTTCTTGGAGATGTGTCTCGTTATCACGGCTGATCACGGCCCGGCCGTCTCCGGTGCCCACAACACCATGGTTTGTGCCCGTGCCGGCAAGGACCTCATCTCGAGCGTGGTCAGCGGTCTGCTTACAATCGTAAGTCACAAAATAATTTATTTATTGCTTCTTAACCGCCCTACCTTTAGGCTATTTTCTGAGAAACGTGCCAAAAACAAGCAGGTTTTAACTAACTAACTAACTAACCATCACGCCGTCTCCCCGAAGGGGTAGGCAGAAAGAATAGCCTGCCACACCTTTCTTTCCTGACATATTTCTCTCGCTTCCTCAACATTCATACATCGTGTCATGCACGCGCGTCGATTTCTCTGACTCCTCACGTGGCCATGACATTCAATATTTGATTTATTTGATCGTGCCACGTTTTCCTCGATCTTCCGATTCTATTTCTAGTTCCATTTACATCGTTAACATATAATTTATTTACCATTCTTTCTTCATTCATTCTTTCCATATGTCCAAACCATCTTTATGATCCTTTCATTATTTTGTTCATGACACCATCATTCGCACCGCATTCACTTCTTATATTTTCATTCGACACTCTATCATACACAGAATATCCACACATTCGTCTAAGAGATCTCATTTCTACTGCATTTATTCTACTTTCATCCTTCCTTTGCTAGTTCCATGCTTCGCTTCCATACATAAGGGTCGGTAGAAGAACACCATTGTGCACTGCCATTATAGCTTTTTTGGATAGGTTTTTGTTTGCGATGACAACTTTAAGTGCACCATTCACTTTGTTGCCTGCCCCAACCCTTCTTTCAATATCCCTCTCCACTCTCCCATCTCTTGTAAACATACTACCCAAATACACAAACTCAACTACTTGTTCCAAGTTTTCACCATTCACGCCAATGTTGCAGACTGTCGTGGTTTCTTCCTTTTCAAAAATCATTACCTTGGACTTATTAACATTCATCATCAGATCATTTCGCATGCATACCTCATACATACAATTCACCAGGACTTGTAGTTCATGCTCGTTGTCAGCAAGTAGGACAGCGTCATCCGCATACAAGAGACAGCTTACTGACACTCCGCCCATTTTGGCACCTACATCCAACCCTTTCAGCTCTCTCATACAATTGTCCATATACAGATTAAATAACCACGGGGACATTACGCAGCCCTGTTGGACACCTCTATTGATATCAAACCAGGCTGTAAGATCTCCATTTACTCTGACACTAGCAGTGCTTTCCGTGTATAGTGACTTAATGGCCGTGATCAGTTTTGTACTTATTCCATATTCAGACAATATTTTCCACAACTTTTCTCTATTAACGTAATCATATGCTTTTTGTAAGTCGACAAACGCACAGAAAAGTTTGCGATTTTTGGCCAGAAACTTCTCTTTCAATGTACGTCAATGTCGGCCGCACACTTGGCCTGCCCCTTGTAAAACTATCATATTTATGAAGACTTGAACTGAATTCTTCGGTCGGCTTCTTTCTTCGAAGAATTCAGTTGGGTTGTGCAGCCTTTGGGTAATTACGTCATGTTCTCACTTCCAAAATATCACAATGCCTCAAGACTAAAGTCTTCAACCAGTGCGTTTTGCCAGTCATGACGTACGGAGCCGAGACGTGGACATTGACAAAAGGTCTAGTCTACAGATTCAAGGTCGCCCAGCGCGCCATGGAAAGAGCGATGCTTGGAATAACATTGAGGGATAGATTTAGAAACGAATTTATTCGACAACGAACCAAGGTGACTGAGGTGGCTCTACGGATAGGCGGGCTGAAGTGGCGGTGGGCTGGCCATATCTGTCGGAGAACCGACCGATGGGGAAGACGGGTTCTGGAGTGGAGACCGCGTACAGGATTCCGTAGAGTTGGACGTGCCCCTGCCCGCTGGAGCGACGATCTGAAGAGGATTGCTGGACATGGATGGATGGGAGCGGCAATGGATAGGGCTTTGGGAGAGGCCTACATTCGGCAGTGGATGACAGACGGCTGATGATGATGATGTGCTCAAGTTTTGATGGCACACGCGTGTATCCCTAACAGTTTGTACACTTTAGGTACATTACTTTTTCTCAAGCGCGTACGTGATACGGGATAGCGCAGAATGGTACAGTCAAAGTGAACGTACCGCGTACGTTCAAATAGGTAGGGCGGTTAAACAAGCTGAGATGGCAGTGCACAAAATGTGACCTTCGTGGCGTAGCGGGCGATCGAGGTGTGTGTCTGGACGGAAGAGTGTGGCGGTCTCTGGATGTGATTGGATTAATTTGGTGTTGTGTCTTCCAGGGGGACAGGTTCGGAGGAGCCCTGGACAAGGCTGCCGTGGACTTCGACAGGTCGTGCAAGTCCGGGCTGCAGCCCAACGAGTTTGTCAACGAGAAGAGGGCGGCCGGGGAGCTCATCATGGGCATCGGACACAGGTCGGTTGAAGGCGCTTCTTTTATACCTAACCTAACCTCTCTTTACTGAAAGCTAACGTAACCTCTCATGACTGAAACCTGGTCTAATGTAACCTCTCATATCCAGCACGTAACCTAATATCACCGAAACTTAATTCAACGTCTCTTGGACAATACCTAACCTAACCCAATCACTTTTAATCTAAATCTAACGTAACCTCTTATGACAAAATCAAAACCCCTTTTTAAGATAATAGTATTAATCCAACCTTTACCGAAAGCTAACGTAACCTCTCATGATAGAAACCTTGTCTAACGTAACCTTTCTTGACCGAAATCTTGTCTAACGTAACCTCTCATATCAGAAAAATTAACCTAATATCACCGAAACTTAATTCAACGTCTCTTGGACAAAACCTAACCCAACTTGAAATGAATAGGACCTCTTTTAACCTAAATTTAACGTAACCTTTAATGGTCGAAATGTAACCTAACAAATTTCATTAGATTTGATCCATTCCTCTTCATCTATGTCTTGGTTGGTTGCATCAGAACTGTGAAAACATGACGACTTTTTAAAATCTAACCTAAAACATTTCCCATTGAAACTTGATCTAACCTGTCTCGGCACCTTACCTATTCTCATGGATGTGTAATCTTGTACTATCCAGGGTGAAGTCGATCAACAACCCTGACGAGAGGGTAGCTACGCTGCGCCGCTACGTGCAGGGGCACTTCCCTCGCCACCCCACGCTGGACTTCGCCCTCGCCGTGGAAGCAGTCACCACGCGCAAGAAGCCCAACCTCATACTCAACGTGGACGGCCTCATCGCGGCTGCCTTCGTCGACATGTTCCGCCACTCGGGCAACTTCACCAGGTGGGTGACGTCCTCATTTCACTAGTACGATGAGGATGATGTTGCAAATGATGAGTATGATGGATTACATTGTAAAGAATATATTAATATTGATAACCATAATTTACGATTATGTGAATGAAGTAGATTTGAATAATAATGAGGATTATCGTGTAATGATGAAATTGACATTGAGGATAATGGTGATGAAGATGAGGATGAGTCAGATAATGTCAATGTGAATGGTGTTGAAGATGAGGATCAGAATGGCAATGAGGATGATGACGATGTAAATGAGACAATGACAATGTGAATGGTGATGAAGATGAGGATAAGAATGTCAATGAGGATAATGATGATGAAGATGAGTATGAGACAAAGACAATGTCAATGTGAATGGTGATGAAGATGAGGATAAGAATGACAATGAGGATAATGATGATGAAGGTGAGTATGAGACAAAGACAATGTCAATGTGAATGGTGATGAAGATGAGGATAAGAATGACAATGAGGATAATGATGATGAAGGTGAGTATGAGACAAAGACAATGTCAATGTGAATGGTGATGAAGATGAGGATAAGAATGACAATGAGGATAATGATGATGAAGGTGAGTATGAGACAAAGACAATGTCAATGTGAATGGTGATGAAGATGAGGATCAGAATGACAATGAGGATGAGACAATGACAATGTGAATGGTGATGAAGATGAGGATCAGAATGACAATGCGGATAATGATGAGGCAAAGACAATGTCAATGTGAATGGTGATGAAGATATGGATCACAATAACAGTGAGGATCAGAATGACAATGAGGATGAGACAATGACAATGTGAATGGTGATGAAGATGAGGATCAGAATGACAATGAGGATAATGATGAGGCAAAGACAATGTCAATGTGAATGGTGATGAAGATATGGATCAAAATAACAGTGAGGATCAGAATGACAATGAGGATGAGACAATGACAATGTGAATGGTGATGAAGATGAGGATCAGAATGACAATGCGGATAATGATGAGGCAAAGACAATGTCAATGTGAATGGTGATGAAGATATGGATCACAATAACAGTGAGGATCAGAATGACAATGAGGATGAGACAATGACAATGTGAATGGTGATGAAGATGAGGATCAGAATGACAATGAAGATGAGGATAAGACAAAGACAATGTCAATGTGAATGGTGATGAAGATATGGATCAGAATAAGAGTGAAGATAACAATGATGAAGATGAGGATCACAATGACAGTGAGCACAATGATGATGAAGATGAGGATGAGACAAAGACAATGTCAATGTTAATGGTGATGAAGATATGGATCAGAGTAACAGTCAAGATAACAATGATGATGATTAGGATCAGTGGATCAACGTGAATGATCATGCTTATGATAATAGAAATTAAAAGCAGAATGACAGTGAGAACAATGAAAATGACAGTGTGGATGATAAGAATGACAATTAGAATGATGATGATATTGTGGATGACAATGAGGACGATTGTGAGGATAATATAGATACGGATAACAGTGAACATGATGACGTTGACGACGAATACTTCTCACAGATAGCGTGTCCATTCCTATTTCCAGCGAGGAGGCCGACAAGTACATCAAGATGGGCTCCATCAACGCCCTGTTTGTGCTGGGCCGCACCATCGGCCTGGTGGGACACTTCCTGGACCAGAACCGCCTGCAGCAGCCGCTGTACCGCCACCCCTGGGACGACATCACCTACATGCCGCGCAACTAGCCCGCTCATACCTCCTAAACCCCCCCTACCCACTCCCCACTCCCACCCCACTGTCCCCTATCACTTCTAGCTCTAACGCATTGTATGCGCGGCTCACAATAGACAACAAATTAGGCATATGTGGGTCCGGTACATAAAAATACACTTGTGCATTTGGTATCTGTAGCAAAATACGCGTATATGTGTCTGGTACCCATAAAAAATAAGCATATATGCATGTTTGATACCTGAAATACACCCACATGTGTTAGGTACCCATAACAAAATATCCACATGTGTTAGGTACCCATGACGACCTATAACATAATATGCACATGTGTTAGGTACCCATGACAAAATATGCACATGTGTTAGGTACCCGTAACAAAATATGCATTTGTTTTAGGTACCCATAACAAAATACGCACATGTGTTAGGTACCCATAACAAAATATGCACATGTGTTAGGTACCCATAATAAAATATACACATGTGTTAGGTACCCATGAAAAATAATGCACATGTGTTTGGTACCCATGATAAGATATGCACATGTGTTAGGTACCCATTACAAAATATGCACATCTGTTAGGTACCCATGAAAAATAATGCACATGTGTTAGGTACCCGTAAGAAAATACGCACATATGTGATATACTTTTGACTGTCTATCAATTTGACCCAGCAAAATGAACTTGGGTACCCTATGGTGTCATGCATACAACGCGGCAAGAGCTCCTCTTGCTATGTGTAACGTTGTCTACGTATCGTAGTGAAGTGCACGAATTGCAATAGATATTCCATAGATAAAATAATTTGCACATTGTAGATGTAGAAACGCTTACGGAACGCAGTTCTCGATTTAAAAATTTGAAAAAAAAAATTACAAAAATGTTTTTAGTTTTGTTTTTTTTGTTTATTTTTATTTTTATCCTGCGGGACTTTGGGGATTTTAAAAATGGAGTTTTTACACGTCGCATCATCGGGTCAGGACAAAACATTCCGCAAATCGCGAGATTTGAATTTTTTTGTCGTTTATGAAATTGTGGCAACACTAAATGGGGCGGTAAAGAGGGGTTTTCGTTTGTCGGTATGGCAGGCTTGATTCTGTATTTAAATATCATTTTATTTATATTTCTCTTACGAGGTAGAATATTTTTTTTTGTGTAGAAAACACCGGAAATTTGACACAATAGAAGTTTTCTTCATACTTCCTCTGCATTCATACAGCGTGTCATGCGCTGTTCCCGCTTTTAACACAATAGGCAGAGACTGTGGACCGCCACACTCTTCCATCCTGACACGCTTCTCTAGCCTTCACATTCATACAGCGTGTCGTGCACTGTTCCCGCATCTAACATAATAGGCAGAAACGGTGGATGGCACACCCTTCCATCCTGACACGCTTCTCTAGCCTTCACATTCATACAGCGTTCGTGCGCTGTTCCCGCGTCTAACACAATAGGCAGAGACTGTGGACCGTCACACTCTTCCATCCTGACACGATTCTCTAGCCTTCACATTCATACAGCGTGTCGTGCGCTGTTTCCGCTTCAAACATGGGACAGGCAGATGTGATGGATTGCCACGCAATTGTGCATCGTGTCTTGTACTTGTGACCAAATTTCTACTGTGTAGTTTCGGTGTCTTAAAAATTTCCATCATCAGGACAGCTTAGAAGAATAAACAACTATTTATATATGTCTCAAAGTGATTCCATAAGTTAAGTTATAATTTTTTTTTATTGTGTTTTATAGTGACGAGACAATTATGGTTCAGGACAAACAACAATGGTACACTTCCATATAGACAGCTGAAATTGATGGGTAACTTCCATATAGACAGCTGAATTTGATGGGTAACTTCCATATAGACAGCTGAAATTGATGGGAAACTTCCATATGGACATCTTAAATTGATTAACTTCCATATAGACAGCTGAAATTGATGGGTAACTTCCATATAGACAGCTGAAATTGATGGGTTACTTCTATATACACAGCTAAAATTGATGAGTAACTTCCATATGGACATCTGAAATTGATTAACTTCCATATAGACAGCTGAAATTGATGGGTAACTTCCATATAGACAGCTGAAATTGATGGGTAACTTCTATATACACAGCTAAAATTGATGGGTAACTTCCATATGGACATCTGAAATTAATTAACATCCATATAGACATCTGAAATTGATGGTTAACTTGCATATAGACCGCTGAAATTGATGGTTAACTTGCATAAAGACAACTGAAATTGATGGGTAACTTCCACATGGACATCTGAAATTGATTAACTTCCATATGGACATCTGAAATTGATTAACTTCCATATATACAGCTGGAATTGATGTTTAACTTCCAAATAGACAGCTGAAATTGATGGGTAACTTCCATATGGACGTCTGAAATTTATCAACTTCCATATAGACAGCTGAAAGTTGGTTAACTTCCGTATAGACAGCTGAAATTGATAGGTAGCTTCCATATAGAAATTTAAAATTGATGGTTAACTTCTATCAATTATTGTTTTTCCTATATATAATAGATAACTAATAATTATGGTTATCTCTTGAATAGTTATGGTTCATTTCCGTATAGAAAACTATAAATATGGTTAACTTCTGTATAGATAACTATTAATATGGTTAACTCTTGATCAACTGTTAAAATATACAACACTGTTATGATATCAAAATTTTTAATATCCACTCGAGTGTCGCGACAGCTGCTTCGCCAACCGATGTCGGCATCATCGAGCATGTTGCAAACAACACCCGACGGACATCGGTTGGCGAAACAGCTGCTTGCAACACCCGATGGTGCCAACACCGGTTGGCGAGACAGCTGCCGCGACAAGTGAATAATAGAAGCGTTCCGAATCATAATTGTTTCGTCTCTGTTCCAATTTTTTAGTTTGTACATTTATTCAGTGCGAAAATGAAATTACGGACAGTTCTCGTATGTTTGAAATGTGACCGTGGGGCCCGTCCGGGCCGCATTCAAGCGCTCCGGTATGCCGTAATATTATTTTCGTCGTAACATTTTTTTTTGTAATTACATAATTTTATTGTATCGTTTAATCTATGGTTTTCTCTTAGCGTAATTTAAGCCTTTCCATTTGTTTTCTATGGTTTTTTTGTTGTTGTATATTTTGTAATCTTGCACATCCGTTATGCGGGCAAAAAAGACTCTATAGATATCTTCGTTATGTTTAACCTAAATATAGAAAATTATAGTGAACTTTAATATAGAATGACGGAAATTATATTTAACCTCAATATAGACACCCAAAAATTATAGTTAACATCTGAATTGATAGCTGCATTTATAGGTTAACCTTAAAATTATAGTTAACCTAACAATATAGCATTTAAAATCATGTTTAACCTCAATATAGACACCCAAACATTATAGTTAACATCTGAATTGATGTGTTAATCTTAAAATTACGGTGAACCTAACAATATAGCATTTAAAATCATGTTTAACCTCAATATAGACACTCAAAAATTCTAATTAACATCCGAATTGATAGCTGCATTTATAGGTTACTTAAAATTATAATTAACTTCAAAATAGATAGCCAAATTTTTTACTTAATAACTGAATTTAAATGGATACTTAACTATGGTTTACTTTTTAATATAGTGTTTTGTCTCTTTCATCCGAGTCTTTCCGTCTCGCACGATGGATGTGAAAGTTTATAAATTCAATTCCGAAATAAATAAACACACATATGATAGTAAAATATTTTTTGCATTTACGCCACCGTCTTTCCTACACCATATCACGTTCGTCTGTCTTGAAGATTCGAACTTTTCAATTTTTAAGCATGTGATTTTTCCTTCATATTCCGTCTTTAAAATAACCAAATGATAAATGGGGTTATCCATAGATGTCGTTGGCAGTTGAAATATTCGTTTAATCTATGAATTTTCTATAAATATTCAAATGGCCCCAAACACGGGGCGAATCGGTATCTTTCTACGTATTTCAGAGCCTTGTATAGGATAAATTCATTATAGTATCGTATGTGTGTTATTGTTTCGCTTGTATCATCGATTAATTCCCCCCAAAACTCTTAGCAATCTCACTCAAAAGGGCATAATTATTTTTTTATATATTTTTCACAGTAGACAACGGAAGACGTTCACATTCTTTTCACGTATTCTAAGCTAAATTGATTTTATAAAATGGCGAAATCGGAGGGTGAGACGCAGTCTTTATTCATGTCATCCGGTATTAATGTCAACAAATTATAATTGATTTTATTATTATATATAATATCGTCCTTGTAACATGTTTGAATGTGCGTATCGCGGGTGATACGGTGAAATAGCTACGTGAAAAGAATGCGTCCGCTTTTCGTTACGGATGTATTAATGTATTTGTGGATTTAAAAAAAATATTAAACGATAAATTTAATTTGTGTAGATTATTTTTTGTGGTTCCTAGTTTATTCACGTCGTCTTCTTAAGGAACTGTACCGTCAAATTGTCAGTACTTTGATTAATGTAAGGCATTCTTATGATGGGTGTTTTTAACCTGACCTAACCTAACCTAACCTTACCATAGAACATAATAGGCGGGAAGTCTCATACGAAGAAGGCGTGGAGTCGTAAAAATGTATATTAGATGTGATTGTGTTAGATTGTGAAGCAGCAAGTTATTAAAATATCCAATAGATGTCCTTTGTGTAGGATAGACAGCTTTCCATCGGCACTGCATGCCCCTTTCGAGGGAACGTAGCTCAAAGGTAAGTTGCCCGAGACGAGAGTTATGAACTTTGCATTTATTAGTTTAAATGGATAACCTAACCTCTAAAAAATAGGGTTTTAACCTAACCTATAATGTTAGAAGAGATTATAATCTAACCTAACCTAATCTAACCCCTAAAAAATAGGGTTATAACCTAACCTATAATGTCAGAAGAGATTATAACCTAATCCAACATCGGTTAAATCAACTTGACATGTCTTTGCAGTAATGAGGTTAAATATATAATTTAACCCCTAAAAATAGGCTTTTAACCCAACCTATAATGTTAGAAGAGATTATAACCTAAGGTCTAGTCGACTGAATCTAACCTAACATTACCAGACATGAACGCAATCAAAAACGTTCTTAAATAAAGTGGTACGTTCGACCTTCGAGTGGTAAGACTGCCACACCGAAGGTTCCAGGATCAATTCCCGGCGATGGCAGTATGATTGTCACACTGTATTTGATCTGGTGTAGAATTCACGTGACAATAAAATGGCGATAGATTAGCTACCTATCACATGTCACGAGAATCAATATGCTAATCCAACATTCTTCTTCTTTCGGTGCCGTGTCAGGTCCCCTCAATGTTGGCGATCACTGCAGCAAAGGCATCTCTGTTTGCGCCATTTGGAACATTTGGAGGTGATATTTTTCTCCCCTTAGCACATGACCCAAATACGAGATCTTTCTAACTTTCACACTGGACAACAGCTCTCTATTGGCTCTGGCTCTCTGTAGTGCGTCTGCATTACTGACCCTATCGGTCCACGGTATACGGAGCATTCTGCGGTATATCCACATCTCAAACGCCTCCAACCGGTTAATTACGTTCACTTTTAGAGTCCAGGTTTCGCAGCCATATAGTAGAACATACCATATATAACATTGAATCATTATTTGTCGGAGTTTCAAGTTTAGATTATCGTTTCAAAATAAGGTTCTCATTTTATTAAATGTAAGCAATCTTCTTTTTTTGTCCTGTCACCTCCGTGGTGTATAGGTTCTCACGGAACCTTTTCCACCCGACCGATTCTGAACTCTGGTCATTTCTGTCCTTCTACCAATTCCCCGACGTCCCTCTACCCATTAATATCAGCCGAAGGAGGTGGTATTTTTCTCCCCTTAGCACACGACCCAAATAACATAACCTAACATTACTTGTTCTAAACCCATCAAGACACAATCTTAATTTAAATGCTGAATCCAAGCGAAATAGACATGCCTCCCAAGCAGCTGTTTGTAATCTCGTCTCGGGTAATAGGATTTGTAGGACACTCAGCGAGGATATTGGAAGAAACATATTTAATAAATAGATCGTTTACGGCTAAATAGCCTTCTTTTGCACATAATAATGGATCCATGAATGTCTAAGAAACTTATGATCACATACAATTTGTGAACGATACGATCAAATACACGCGCGCATAATGTGTGAATCTTATTTCATGTATATAATGCAAGAAAACAGGTAAAACTATTCACTTTATCATTCTTTTATTTCGATAACACATTATTTAATATCTTATTAATGCAGATTTATCGCATTTAATACAATTTGTGAATCATATTGTACAATCACAAGATTCTCAGTCATTGATGTGTGAATCTTATTTACAGTCGATAATACAAAAAACACAGTAAATATTCATTAAATATAATATTAAAACCTTTCTTCTATTACGTTAAAACATTATTTTTAAACTTATTAATGCAATTTTGTCGCATTTGATACAATTGATGAACCACATGCGACCATAAGAGTCAGTCATTGATGTATGAATCACATTTTAAGTCTTTAATGCAAGAAAACAAAGTCTAAATGTCCATTTTATCTTTTTTGCATTAAAACACTAATTATTAATTTCTAAATGAAGTTTTTGATACAATTTCTGAAACATACGATCACATGTGTTTATAAGAAGTCATTTACTAATTTTATTTTATGTGTGCTATGCACTGTCTAAATGTTCAATTCTTCTTTTAAAATTATGTTGAAGTTTTTACGCATTCGAAACAATAAGTGAATAACACAAACACACGTGATGAAACGATTCTCAGTCATTGATGTATGAATTCATGTTTGTAATGGAAGAAAACCAAGTCTAAATGTTAATTTTATCACATTTGATACAAACTGGATCATATGCGTGCATAATTATTTCAGTAGGGATCAAATTGTCAGTCCGCAATGCATGTCTGCATCTTGTTTCTTCCTGTATCCACGCGAGCTGTCAAAAAGAGATAGAAACAACTATGTAAGTAGACACGAGTGTGATTTAAACAAATATATCGAACATATCACTAGACTAATGGTATTATAAGGATACACGTTGAATAGAATCGCTTTTGATGCATAGTTTTGTGTTAAACCGTTCTATTGTCCTATCTGCAAAGAAAGGGGTACTATTTAACGTGTATATATTTGGAATATAATAATTATAACAGGCAGTTCTTAGAAAAATGTTTGAAGCAACATCAGATGAGCAAATGAAAATAAAGCAATCTTTTGCGACTAGAACACACACAAGGTTTTTGACGGGCGGTGTGTAAGAAACAAATAAGGTAATTCGAAGCAAAACAATCACGCAGTTTCTCAGAAAGGGTAGGCAGAGAGAATGGACCGCCACATTACTTGATTCTGACACTAATTTCTAGCATTCCCCACATTCATATAGCGAGTCTTACATGGCACATGGCACCTAAAATTTGATTAACTACCCTAGGTATTTGAACGTACGTGATACGTTCACTTTGACTGAACCAATCTGCGCTATCCCGTATCACGTACGCGCTTGAGAAAAAGTAATGTACCTAAAATGTACAAAATGTTTGGGATACGCGCGTGTGTCAACAACACTTGAGTACAAGTCTTCGCAAATATGATAGTTTAACAAGGGGCAGGCCAAGTGTGCGGTCGAGTCTTTGACATTTCGTAATTTAAAAAAATGAAATTAATTTAAATTAAATTAATAAAAACCTGCTTTTTTTGCATGTCTCTGGGGAAATAACCTGAAAGTAGGGTGGTTAATTTGGTGTAATTCAGATGCGAAAATAGTTTTTTTTAACACTTACTACACAAAGGAAAAAACTTCTCCGCTTAGAAAAATAAAATAATAAATAATTACATAAATTAATGTGATTTAATTCATTGTTTAATGAAAAATGATGTAAAACGTCTGTTTTCTAGAAGTTAACTGACTAACTAACTAACCATCACGCCATTTAAGCGTGTCAGGATGGAAAAACGTGGCGATCCCTCGTCTCTGCCTATTATGTTAGAAGCGGGAACAGTGCACAACACGCTGTATGAATGTGAAGGCTAGAGAAGCGTGTCAGGATGGAAGAGTGTGTCATCCACCGTCTCTGCCTATTGTGTTAGAAGCGGGAACAGTGCACGACACGCTGCGCTGTATGAATGTGAAGGCTAAAGAAGCGTGTCAGGATGGAAGAGTGTGGCGGTCCACCGTCTCTGCCTATTGTGTTAGAAGAAGGAACAGTACATGCTGTATGAATGTGAAGGCTAGAGAAGCGTGTCAGGATGGAAGAGTGTGGCGGTCCATCGTCTCTGCCTATTGTGTTAGAAGCGGGAACAGTGCACGACACGCTGCGCTGTATGAATGTGAAGGCTAGAGAAGCGTGTCAGGATGGAAGAGTATGACGGTCCACCGTCTCTGCCTATTGTGTTAGAAGAGGGAACAGTACATGCTGTATGAATGTGAAGGCTAGAGAAGCGTGTCAGGATGGAAGAGTGTGGCGGTCCATCGTCTCTGCCTATTGTGTTAGAATCGAGAACAATGCATGACATGTTGTACAAATGTGGACAAGGATAGAAAGAAAGAAAATAATGTATGTTTATAAGAAAGACTCTATTGGTTTGTGCATACCGCCGTATTAAAACATAATAACATTGCTCTAAGAGAACTGTCTATTGTATAAGGTGTTAGGAACATGTTCGTTTTGAATAGATTCAATATTTAATTGTGACAAATATAACATGTAATTGATTTAAAATGAATGTTCTGAATTCAAGTTTTATATTGTTTTGTGGTGTCATGCGCAACACAATAACACACATTGTATACGTCACATATTCTATGTATAACGAGGTAAGCCATAGAAATGCTGTAAATTAAACACAGATAAATCGATTTGAAACTACCGAACGTGACGTCACTATTGTATAGGATGTTTTTTTTTAGAGGTTTGGTTTTTAATTTGGCAACATCATTTCTACAGAATATCAATTTGACAGTTGACAGTTGATTTGAAATCAGTACGTTTTGCCATTTTATCATGAATAGACTGACGTCAGAACAGCGCTTGCAAATTGTGCAAGTTTATTTTGAAAATCATGGTTTGCTTCGCCAAACTTATCGTCCATTTTACGGTCGACATAATCGTCCATCCGAGCAAGTTATTCGGAAGACCATGGATCGTTTTCGCACCACGTACACTCTAGTGGATAATACGCATCCACAAAGACGATAATTGTCGAAAATTGGACTTCACGATTGCGCTTCATTGGAGCTAGCCGTGGCGCTCATATGCCCGAAATCATATTTAAACAATAATGGTATAAAATTATCTATTAAATGAAGCCAGTATCATAGCAATTAACATTATTTTAATGTGTTTTTTATTTAATTTTGAATATGTATTGTATCTCTAAAAAAAACGGTCTTTATAATTAAAAATCACAAAACTTCTTGCTTTATTTAAATATATATAAATTGATCAAAAGAGCATGTTCCTATATGAATAATATAGATATAAAAACGAAAATGTATCAAACCCATCGCACGTATGTAATGTAAATTTAGTTAACACTATTAAAACCTATTTTTGCTTAGTGATACTAATTTGACCTATTTCTAACACAAGTGAAGAACGTCCCAGAATACATTGAAACACAGATCTTTCGGAGATGGCAAATATAATTGTCAATGGTCAATTGAATAATGCAAAATCATGCCACTAAAAACAAAAACAAACCATCACGCCGTTTCCCCGCAGGGATAGGCAGAGAGAATGGACCGCCACACTACTCTATTCTGGCACACCTCTCTAGCGCCCTCCACATTCATACATCGAGTCATACACGCACGTCGATTCTTCCGGCTTCTGACATGACCAACCTTTAATATTTGATTAATTTGGTCATGCCATGTTTTCCTCGGTAAACCTCGACTCCTTACTCCATTTACATCGTTAACGTATATTTTTTTAACCATTCTTTCTTCACCCATGCGCTCCATATGTCCGAACCAACGCAGCGAACCTTTCATAATTTTGTTCATAATACCTTCTTTCGCTCTACATTCCTTCCTAATATCAGCATTTGAGATTCTGGTGTACATTTTTCTACCACACATACGTCTTAGGGACCTCATCTCTACCGCATTTATTCTGCTCTCATCTTTCTTCTGCCAGTTCCATGCTTCGCTTCCATACATAAGGGTTGGGACCAGAACTCCACTGTGAACGGCCATTTTCGCTTTCATTGATAAATTCTTGTTTCCAATTTAAATTTCCAATTTTCCACTGGAAACAAGAATTTATCAATGAAAGCGAAATCAATTGTCAGTAAATAATTGTTTTCAGTTGATTGACAATCGTGAAAACAGCTTCAGTTAGATATATAAATCAATTATTTCACTTCACAGCATATCCGAACGGATAGTGACGTCGAAAGAAGGGTTGGTGCGGGTAACAAAGCGAATGGAGCTTTGAGAATAGTTATTGGAAACAAGAATTTATCAATGAAAGCGAAAACGGCCGTTCACAATGGAGTTCTGGTCCATGGAACTGGCAGAAGAAGGATGAAAGCAGAATAAATGCGGTAGAGATGAGGTCCCTAAGACGTATGTGTGGTAGAACGATATATGACAGAATCTCAAATGCTGATATAATAAAGGAATGTAGAGCGGAAGAAGGTATTATGAAAGGATCGCTGCGTTGGTTGCGACATACGGAACGCATGGATGGAGAAAGAATGGTTAAGAAAGTATACGTTAATGATGTGAATAGGGTACGGAGTCGAGGCAAACCGATGAAAACATGGCATGTCCAAATTAATCAAATTTTAAAGGTTGCTCATATTAGAAGTCGGAGGAATCGACGTGCGTGTACGACTCGTTGTATGAATGTGGAGGAAGCTAGAGAGGTTTGCCAGGATAGAGTAGTGTGGCGGTCCGTTCTCTCTGCCTACCCCTGCGGGGAAACGGCGTGATGGTTTGTTTGTTTGTATTTCGCGATTGTTCAGATCTAAGGTAAAACCAAAAGATTGTTAAAATATATTTACTTTGTTGCACACTGTACATTGATTGTATGTGACATAAAGCTACTGGTGCAAACATACTGATGCCTCGATTGAAGCTCCATCAATCGTCCATTGACAATTGTATCGACCACCTCCTAAACATTTTAAGGCTAGCTTTAACTGAGCTTCCACTTTATGGGTGAATGCTTCAATATCAGTGTTTTATAGGCTCTCTTATGTAAGTATTTGCCTTTTGGACATTGCTCCATTCGTATGAAAGATGTCCATCTCTGCCCGAGAGGAATGCAGTGGGATAGATGACACATTATACCAGGAGCACAAGAGCAATGGTCCCACGTTAAGGAGGCAGAATTCTCAGTAGAATCAAGAGTGAACATTGCTCCATTCGTATGAAAGATGTCCATCTCTGCCCGAGAGGAATGCAGTGGGATAGATGACACATTATACCAGGAGCACAAGAGAAATGGTCCGACGTTAAGAAGGAATCAGAGATTGAAGGATTCATCCATAAAGTAAAGGGTGCTGTTTGTTCGCTGATGGCTATTTGTTGTAAAGTATCACTAACGCTTTCAGCGGACGTGAATCCGCAAGCTTGTTTATTACACTGCCAATATTTTAACCATGTGTACGTATTTTACGTATTTAATATTGATGAAAACATGTGTTTTATAAATGCTGTGTCATTATTGGAAAAAGCGACATGTTTTGAATGACATTCCTGGTAAATAGAGATTTCAAGACCCTAATGTCAGCCAGTAATTCTCTGTATAATATAATTGTCTATCATTTGACAATACCCTTACTTGACAAAACACCTTATTCCCATTAACCTTTCCCTGGGTAGTCAGTTCCTGATCAAAAATTAGCGATTTAAATCGGAAAAAAAGAAAATTCATAGCTTATCCCCTTAATTAATTATAATTGAAGTAAAAAATTGTAATAATTGAGATTCATTTGCTGAAAACATTAAATAAAACATCTGGCAACGCTCACGGAACGGGCATAAGTCCAATCTGGTTGCAAACCCGAGAGCTACTGCCGAGCAGTGAGAACATTGAGCTCCTCGCGCTTCCCCAGTGAAGTATGCAAGAGTGAGATGCGAATATAGTGTCGCGCACTCAGCGCTAATTTCGTTTCCGATGTTCACAAAATACCTCCGATGTACCCGATGAATTCTGATTATTATTAATATTATTTTTTAAATCAATGCGTAAATATATTATGGAGGAATACCTAAAATCTTAATCTTGTTATTATTATACTCGTATGTATAGAGATATTAATGGTTATTAGAAGCAACATGTAGAAGATACCCTTCATAGGGAAGGGAGGGTTAAACATATTAAAACTTTCAGAAAACAGATGTTTTCAATAATATTAAATATTTAAAAAGCATTTTGACACAATTAAAACCATAAATACATCCATTTTCTTACTTATAATAAAATTATCTATCGTGGAATGTATTTTCTATGGACGTGTTATCGTTGTATTGTTGGTATCAAAAATTATATATAGATGGCGGTCAATGTCCGTTCTATGGTTGGCCTGTTTTAGAATATTATAAAATGTTTAATATTTTAGACAAATAAACAAACATTGACTCTAAAATAAGTCTTATTTTTCTTTATAACTAATTAACTAACCATCACGTCGTTTCTCCGGAGGGATAGGCAGAGAGGATGGACCGCCATACCGTTCTGTCCTGACCATACCTCTCTAGATTACTCTACTCGTCGATTCCTCCGACTGCTTACTTTACTGACATTTAATAATTAATTCCTTCTTCTTTTTCCTCAGCCTATTCCCGTCCACTCCTGGACAAAGGCCTCCTCTATTCGCTTCCATGTTACTCTGTCTTGTGCAGAATGCATCCAGGTTATTCCGACGTGTCTGTTCAGATCATCCTTCCACCGTAGTTGCGGTCGCCCTGCACTTCCCTTTGCCGTCCACGGTCTCCAAGTCAGCAGTCTTCTAGCTTCTGGCTACGTGACCTGCCCATTGCCATTTTAGAGTCGCCACCCGGTGGATGATGTCAGTGACCTTTGTTTTCTCTCTCACCGTATCGTTTCTGACTCTGTCTCTTAGGCTTATTCCTAACATGGCTCTTTCCATGGCTCTTTGGGTCACTCGTAGTTTCTCGGCACTTAGACGTATTTATGATAAAAAAATATGATATCAGACATATATTTTATACATATGAATCCTGGTTCCAATTCTTAAGGATGGAAACGACTTGGAATTGGACTTTGACTTCAGCTCATGTGGCTATTCCTCTTACGTCTGATGGGAACATTGTTGGAAGGTGATTGGTGGGTTGTTGGTTTATGCGGGGGCATGATTTGTGTGGCCCGGAGTGTTCCTCTGAAGGAAGATCTATTTTGTGCGCTTGTAGCGGTAATATGAGAGGTCTTTTATTGTGGGGTTAGGATCTGAAAGGAGTCCTTTGTAAAAACGTTCGGCAAGTTTCAAAATGAATTCATCTAATCATGAAAGGATTAGAATAGAATTTACGTGCTAGAGATGAGATCTCCGGATAGAGATGTACAAGTATGTAAAGAATCGATACCATATATGATAGAATTTCAAAGGCTGATATATGGCTTATGTTATTAAACACATGAATTTTCGTTCCAACCCTTATGTACGGAAGCAATGCATGGATGGGAATTAGATCTCTAAGACGTATGAGAGATAAAATCAAATCAAATCAAATCAGTTTATTAACCCAACAGACATTACAAACAATATGAATGTTGAAGGCATCTATTGAGAACAGGTAAAATATAATATATAACACCAGGAACGCATGGGAGATGGTTCCACTGCAGGAAGACAAGATACTCTCTGAAGTGTCTTCTGAACGTACTTTCACTAATATGAAAGACATCTCCAATATGTGTCCAGCAGACTAATTATCTTCGCACCGGTGTCACCAGGGGCAGGTTGGTTTTGGCGGCCGGTAGGTAAAATAATATATGCTGTCGGAGATATCTTTCAGGGACAAAAAGACCAACATCCTCCAGCACGGCTTGTGAAATATCCCTGATTAATGTAAAGAAATGGGTTATAAGATGCCCATCTCTTCGTAGCTGTAGAGAATTAGTTCCGAGCATTCCCAAAAGAAATGCCGTGGGATAGAGCCCTGGATAGCTACCATACTCCCTCATAAATAATAATAATATGCTAACTTTTAAAGCGCCGTTTTTGTGATGTAATCACCTCAAGGGCGCATTAAGACGTGTTTTAAATCTAAATGTGAACACTAAATCTAATGTTCGCAATCGGTAAGAAAGTATAACAAAATAAAATATACAAGTTCTAAATTGGGTATGAAACACGAAAAATATGGGTTTTCAGCCTAGATCTGAAGTCTGTCGGATCATTTATGCATCTGAGGTGTGAAGGGAGATGGTTCCAAGCTGATGGAGCGGCTACCGCAAAAGCTCGATTGTAATCATGTACTTCAGAAATTTCCTCTGAACCCTTACAGCATAATGGAATATCTCTCCTCGCGAGGGCTCCATATCACAGAACCACTTTCGAGTCTGCTCGAACCAATGCGTTGTATAGGACTCTGAAAACTCTTCCGGTCCGAAAGATGAAACCCAACATCAAATCAAATCAGTTTATTAACTCAAAAGACATTACAAACAGCACGTCTTAGGGACCTCATCTCTACTGCATTTATTCTGCTTTCATCATTTTTCTGCCAGTTCCATGAATTTTGAGGAAGCGAGAGAAATATGTCAGGAAAGAAAAGTGTGGCAGTCCTTTCTTTCTGCCTAGCCCTTCGGGGAGACGGCATGATGGTTAATTAGTATTTATTATAGATATCAATAAGTAGAAATGTAATCAGAAAGTAGAAATGAGATCTCTTAGACGAATGTGTGGATATTCTGTGTACGATAGAGTGTCGAATGAAAATATAAGAAGTGAATGCGGTGCGAATGATGGTGTCATGAACAAAATAATGAAAGGATCATTAAGATGGTTTGGACATATGGAGAGAATGAACGAAGAAAGAATGGTTAAAATTTATATGTTAACGATGTAAATGGTACCAGAAATAGAGGAAGACCGAGGAAAACGTGGCACGATCAGATAAATCAAATATTGAATATCGGCCATGTGAGGAGTCAAAGAAATCGACGCGCGTGCATGACACGATGTATGAATGTTGAGGAAGCGAGAGAAATATGTCAGGAAAGAAAGGTGTGGCAGTCCATTCTTTCTGCCTACCCCTTCGGGAAGACGGCGTAATGGTTAATTGGTTAGTTTTTATTATTTTCAATAAGTACCCCAAAAATATAACATTATTTTTAAGTACTAGTAAATGAGTTATTTATTTTTTAACAATGGCAGCACTCGCGCGTTTCATTTCATCTATGGTCATCTTTGTTTAACAACGACTTGACATTCCGCAAAACGCTTTTTAGCTTATTTTTTAAATTTAAAAGCAGGTAATTCTTAATACAATCTATTCTAAGATTCCATGAAATTTTAAATTTAAAGAATTACGTTCCAAATATGAATATATCTATTTAAGCAAATAAATATATGTATGCATTAATTTTTCCCTTTGTCTGATACGCTCGCTCTTGCTTGTGTATCCAATCTATTTAATTACAATTAAAAATCTTACGAATTGTTTTGGATATTAAAATATATTTGTTTTAAGACTTTAAACTATGAATATGGATAGAATACTTTCTAGTTCCTTCTTATCATAATATTTTCTTAAGTTACTTGTTTGAATTAAGAACATTTCTCAAGTTAATTACATAAATATGTTACCTTTTTGACTTCCACACTAGCAAGCAGTACTTAAATAGTGTATTATTCACATTAAAACAATTAAAATGTATTATTTTCGCTCTAAAACAAGTACTCGACGCGTATTTGAAATTCTTATTTTGAATTTGTCGAACTGTCAAAATCAATTGTTTTTTTTGATACATTCAAGACATTTAAGTGTTAACTAACTAACTAACTAACTAACCATCACGCCGTCTACCCGAAGGGGTAGGCAGAAAGAATGGACTGCCACACCTTTCTTTCCTGACATATTTCTCTCGATTCCTCAACATTTATACATCGTGTCATGCACGCGCGTCGATTTCTCTGACTCCTCACATGGCCGACATTCAATATTTGATTTATTTGGTCGTGCCACGTTTTCCTCGGTCTTCCTCTATTTCTGGTACCGTTTACATCATTAACATATAATTTTTTTACCATTCTTTCTTTCCATATGTCCAAACCATCTTAATGATCCTTTCATTATTTTGTTCATGACACCATAATTCGCACCGCATTCACTTCTTATATTTTTATTTATCCTTCCTTTGCCAGTTCCATGCTTCGCTTCCATACATAAGGGTCGGTAGAAGAACACCATTGTGCACTGCCATTCTAGCTTTTTTGGATAGGTTTTTGTTTGCGATGACAACTTTAAGTGCACCATTCACTTTGTTGCCTGCCCCAACCCTTCTTTCAATATCTCTCTTCACTCGCCCATCTCTTGTAAACATACTACCTAAATACACAAACTCAACTACTTGCTCCAAATTTTCACCATTCACGCTAATGTTGCATACTGTCATGGTTTCTTCCTTTTCAAAAATCACCTTCATCATCAGATCATTTCGCATGCATACCTCATACATACTATTCACCAGGACGTGTAGTTCATGCTCGTTGTCAGCAAGTAGGACAGCGTCATCCGCATACAAGAGACAGCTTACTGACACTCTGCTCATTTTGGCACCTACATTGAACCCTTTCAGCTCTTTCTCTTTTTTTAGTGTTAAAACATGTTTTTATGTTTAATTTATATAGATGAATGTGTTTTATTTAAAGAAAATGATTGAATTACTAAATTTATTTTCAGCAACAAGTGTGCCGTCTATGGTGTAAATAGATTCCGGAATATAATAGGTAACAGAATACATCTGTCTGCCAAAAGGTATTTTAAGAGTGAGTCTGAGTCTAAAATAATGTCTGAAATACCACAAGACAACGGATTGCAGTATTCCTCAGTATTCAATGTTGATGCTAATGAAACCAGCCAAGAAAAAAACAATTTGGACCGTCCCACAATTGTGGACTATTACAACGACATAAAGAAGGAATACCTAGAGTTTTGTAGCAACATGGACGCCGCCGTGCAGTTCGTAAACGCGCCTTTAGAATCATCTCTGGCAGATAATAACAATAGTATTATTATATTTTGCTGTTCGGTTTGCAACAATACTTTTATAAGCGAGGAAGGCCTCCGCACACACATGGCAACGCACCCAAACGACAAATCGCTCTCGTGTCCCACATGCAACAAACAGTTCACGCTGAAATCCAGCCTGCGCAACCACATGCTGCTGCACTCCAACGAGAAACCGTACGCGTGTTCGATCTGCAAGAAATCCTTCACGAAAAAATCTCACCTGCGCGGCCACGTTGTGACGCACTCCAGCAAAAAGAAGTTTTCGTGTACGAGCTGCGATAAATCGTTCAGCAAGAGCGCGCATCTTCAGAATCACGCCACGTCACACTCGATGCAGAAACCGTTCTCTTGTAGTGTATGCCACAAGTGTTTCACTAACAAATCCGAAATACAAAACCACGCGCTTGTACACTCGCGCGAGAAGGTGTTCGTGTGTCCTACGTGCGATAAAGGGTTCAGCAGAAAATCAGACCTGCCCAGGCACATGAGGACGCACTCGGGCGTGAAACCGTTTTCGTGTTCTATCTGCGGCAAATGTTTCACGAGGAAATCGGACCTTCCGCGACACATGAAGACCCATTCTGGTGAGGAACAGTATTGCTGTCCTGTATGCAAAAAATGTTTTTCTCAAAGATTCGATCTACCGAGACACATGTTGACGCATTCCACCGAACGAACAACTTGTCCTGCTTAATTTTGTAACTCATTACTTTTTAGAGTTAAGAAGTCTATGGCTGTATACTCTATAACTATTATATATTGCGAAAAGGGTATTGAATTTTCGACATAATGAACACGCAATGCGTTTGATGTGTATGAAAAATTCTTCATATAATCTCGATTAAAATGACTGTTTCAAATTAATTAACTTATTTATTCGATAAATACTTTTAAATTGTAAATTAAATGTTTGTCTTTAATATTAATTTTGTATTGTATTATCAAACAGCCTTACCTTGTTGATAGGCTTGTATTTCTTTCAATACATAAATCTAACTAACCATCACGCCGTTTTCCACGGGTAGACAGATAGGATGGATCGCCATATCGTTCTGTTCTGACATGCCTCTAGATTCCTCCGCATTCATACATAGTAACATGCACGCTCGTCGATTTTTCTTTCCACTCAAACTGCTTGTGTATAAGATTTTAACAATTTTTCTATCGTTCATTCGTTCCGTGTGTCCAAACCATCTCGGGGATCCTTTTTAATTTTACTTATGATGCAAGACAATCCGGAGGGGTAGGC
The DNA here is from genome assembly GCA_022606425.2 of Lepidostoma basale. Lineage (NCBI taxonomy): Eukaryota > Metazoa > Arthropoda > Insecta > Trichoptera > Lepidostomatidae > Lepidostoma > Lepidostoma basale. The sequence continues at coordinate 197,625 of JAHDVF020000796.1, read as the reverse complement.
AGAGAGGATGGATCGCCACAATGCTCTGTCATGGCATACCTCTCGAGTTTCCTCCACATTCATACATCGTACCATGCACGCACGTCGATTATTCCGACTTCGAATGTGGCCGCCTTTTAATAATTGATTAATTTGGTCATGTCATGTTTTCCTTGGTCGTCCTCGACTTTTTTTTCCACTCACGCTGCTTGTGTACAACTTTTTAACCGTTCTACTCTCATCTTATGTCCAAACCATCTGAGGATCCTTTTTCAATTTTATCCATGATGCAGTCATCTGCCTTACATTTCTCTCTTATTTCATCGTTCGGTAGTCTATCATACAATGTTTTCCCGCACATTCTTCTTAGTGATCTCATTTCTACGGCGTTTATCCTGCTTTCATCCTTCTTTTGCCAGCTCCAAGTTTCACTTCCATACATGAGGGTTGGCACTAGAACTCCATTGTGTACAGCCATCTTTGCTTCTGTGGATATATTTAATTTATTCTACTTTTATCCTTCTTTTGCCAGCTCCAAGATTCACTTCCATACATAAGGCTTGGCACTAATTCTAGTTTTATTATATTTTATAGAAATGACTTATTTCGTTTTGTTAAGGCCTTTGACAATGCTAAGAAAAATGCTTTTATAATTTTAAAGGATTAATTGTATCTCAATAGAAACGAAGATGTAAATTGTTGGTGGTCGAGGCGTTTACAGGACTTATGACCTGTCATTGGTTGGGTTAAGCGATCGCTTTATGTAATACAACATTCCCCATTCCGCCTTTCTTACGACCACCACATCTGACAAATTTTTAAAGATGTATATATGCTACTATGTTGAGGAACACATCACATATTTTTGTTCAATCTACACTAGCGCCATCTCTAATGATTTTATAATGCCTTAGCAAAGCGAAACATGCCATTCCCATAAAATATAATAAATATTCTAGAAAACAGACGTTTTTATTCGTATAAATGATTTGTAATTGATGTTTTAATGTATTGTGTTTGGTGTATAATTGTATTATATTTTAAGATAATATAATCTTCAAAAGACTATAATTATGCATTATGCAAGTAATCATAAAATGTATATATATACTATCTCGAAACCGGTCATTTTTAACTCAAAAACTATACGTAATTATACAATACTTTGTCATTTTCATAATGGCTACTGTTTTAAAATTTTGTACCGTTGAAATGTCTTTATATTTCAATTCGCGGTGTTGATGACGAGTTGTAAGAAACAGGCTTCGTGTTCGATTTGTAATAAATGTTTCACTGTTGTATATTCGATGTACAATACAATAATATATTTTTTAACATTAAACTGTTTATTACCTGATTTTTTCCCGAATACCAATTCACGCTGCTATCTGTGAACCATCTGTCACAAGTGCAACAAATCTCTAGCGATGTAACTATAATACCAACGGATTAATTCTAATTTAAATATTCCGTGATGTCATTTCTCTCCTGTCGCTTGTCAATCTTTTAAAGTCTGCTATTAGTGCGTAATTTGTATAGGGTGTTTTTTTTGCTATTAAAGCGAATTCGTAAATACCCTTACAATAAAGGCAGCCAGCAGATAACTGGCTTTTCCGACTTATAAGGGTTAAGGTAAGGTTCTGTGTATATTTCATTTGATATTCTTTTTTATTAGTATATTTGATGTACAATACAAAAAATAATTTCTTTTTCACATTAATGAAGCATTTATTCTTTAAGAGGAGAGATATTTTGTAAAAGTGAAAAAAATATATGAAATATATTTATTTAACACCGGAATAATAACTCGTTTTATTTCATTCCACTCATTCTTCTTCAGCCTATTTCAGTCCACTCCTGGACAAAGGTCTCCTCTATATGCTCCACGTCACTCTGTCTTGTGCAGACTGCTTCCAGGTTATTCCGAAATGCCTGTTCTAATAGATATTAATGGGTAAAGTGGAGGCAGCTGTCCTGGCTGCAGAACACCAAAGAGTGGACAGGAATAACAAGAGTTAGGACCTGTTCCAAGTGGCGCAGGATATAGATGCCTTTGCTGCAGTGATCGCCAACTTTGGGGGTCCTGACACGGCACCGAAATAATAATATCAAGTTAAATTAATAGTACAAAATTATGCATACAAAAATAATTTTCTTATTTGAAATTTCATGGTAGAAGTTCATTGTAAATAATTGGATTACTTTCGCAGAGAATCAAATCAAATCAAACCAGTTTATTAACTCAATAGACATTACAAACAGGAAAATGTTTAAGGCATCTATTAAGTACAGGTAAAATATTATAAAAATACAACAAAGTATCAGGAACGCATTAGAGATGGTTCCACATTAGGAAGACAAGATACTTTCTAAAGTCAACAGTATTTGCCCCCTGAACGTAATTTCACTAACATGAAAGACGTCGATCTCCGAGGAGACCGCGTTCAGCAGACTAATTGCTGTTCCCACCGGTGTCGCCAGAGGCAGATTGGTTCTGGCGGCCGGTAGGTAAAACAATCTGTGCTGTCGCAATCGAAGTATTTATATGTTATATTTAAAATATTCTCGTACGGTTTCATTAACGATATCCGAGTTTTTACATATTTATATAAAATATGTAATATGTGCACAATGGTGTTCTTCTACCGACCCTTATGTATGGAAGCGAAGCATGGAACTGGCAAAGGAAGGATGAAAGTAGAATAAATGCAGTAGAAATGAGATCTCTTGGACGAATGTGTGGATATTCTGTGTATGATAGAGTGTCGAATGAAAATATAAGAAGTGAATGCGGTGCGAATGATGGTGTCATGAACAAAATAATGAAAGGATCATTAAGATGGTTTGGACATATGGAAAGAATGAATGAAGAAAGAATGGTAAAAAAATTATATGTTAATGATGTAAATGGTACCAGAAATAGAGGAAGACCAAGGAAAACGTGGCACGATCAAATAAATCAAATATTGAATGTCGGCCATGTGAGGAGTCAGAGAAATCGACGCGCGTGCATGACACGATGTATGAATGTTGAGGAAGCGAGAGAAATATGTCAGGAAAGAAAGGTGTGGCAGTCCATTCTTTCTGCCTACCCCTTCGGGGAGACGGCGTGATGGTTAGTTAGTTAGTTAGTTAGTTTTATATAAAATTATGATAAGTTAGGCTTGCGCATGCAAGATGCCGTCTCCCCGAAGAGGAGAGCAGACAGAATGGCAGACACATTTCTTTCTTGACATGAGTCTCTTAATTCTTTTCTGGTTAAAACAAACAAGAATAATATGAAATTTAATGTAGAATTTAATTTTCTTTCGTGAATATTTCACGGGTTGCAACTAGTGTGTATTAATTACACTGCATCGATATGATAAGGTTAAATTAATTTCATTTTATTATCTATGGTTTGTTTTGTATCTTTTGTCTCTGATCGCTGTCAGATGTCAGAGCCGTAATAATACGCAAGGGAATATTCGATTTCTAAACAAATTTGTTCAGTTGAACATATATTGGAGTTCGTTAGACTCGTAAATCGTACGATAGCTTGATGGAAGATGGCTGCCGCCAAAGAGGCAGACACGTGTGTCAAAAAGTCCAAGGAAATGCTCGAGGCGAACGATATTAAACAAGAATTCGGAGCTGGGATATGCTGGGCCTGCCTGGGAGAAGAGAACTTGAAGGACATGAACATTACGCATTATAATAATCAAAAACCAGAAGTATACAGCGAACTGATATCATATTGTTTCTCTATACAGGTATATAAAACTAACTAGAGATGGAAAAGTGTGGCGGTCCACCGTCTCTGCCTATTGTGTTAGAAGCGACACGCTGTATGGATGTGAAGGCTAGAGAAGCGTGTCAGGATGAAAGAGTGTGGCAGTCCGTCGTCTCTGCCTATTGTGTTAGTAGCGACAGTGCACGACACGCTGTATGAATGTAAAGGCTAAAGAAGCGTGTCAGGATGGAAGAGTGTGGCGGTCCACCGTCTCTGCCTATTGTGTTAGAAGCGACAGTGCACGACACGCTGTATGAATGTAAAGGCTAAAGAAGCGTGTCAGGATGGAAGAGTGTGGCGGTCCACCGTCTCTGCCTATTGTGTTAGAAGCGACAGTGCACGACACGCTGTATGAATGTAAAGGCTAAAGAAGCGTGTCAGGATGGAAGAGTGTGGCGGTCCACCGTCTCTGCCTATTGTGTTAGAAGCGACAGTGCACGACACGCTGTATGAATGTAAAGGCTAAAGAAGCGTGTCAGGATGGAAGAGTGTGGCGGTCCACCGTCTCTGCCTATTGTGTTAGAAGCGACAGTGCACGACACGCTGTATGAATGTAAAGGCTAAAGAAGCGTGTCAGGATGGAAGAGTGTGGCGGTCCACCGTCTCTGCCTATTGTGTTAGAAGCGACAGTGCACGACACGCTGTATGAATGTAAAGGCTAAAGAAGCGTGTCAGGATGGAAGAGTGTGGCGGTCCACCGTCTCTGCCTATTGTGTTAGAAGCGACAGTGCACGACACGCTGTATGAATGTAAAGGCTAAAGAAGCGTGTCAGGATGGAAGAGTGTGGCGGTCCACCGTCTCTGCCTATTGTGCTAGAAGCGGGAACAGTGCACGACACGCTGTATGAATGTAAAGGCTAAAGAAGCGTGTCAGGATGGAAGAGTGTGGCGGTCCACCGTCTCTGCCTATTGTGTTAGAAGCGACAGTGCACGACACGCTGTATGAATGTAAAGGCTAAAGAAGCGTGTCAGGATGGAAGAGTGTGGCGGTCCACCGTCTCTGCCTATTGTGTTAGAAGCGACAGTGCACGACACGCTGTATGAATGTAAAGGCTAAAGAAGCGTGTCAGGATGGAAGAGTGTGGCGGTCCACCGTCTCTGCCTATTGTGTTAGAAGCGACAGTGCACGACACGCTGTATGAATGTAAAGGCTAAAGAAGCGTGTCAGGATGGAAGAGTGTGGCGGTCCACCGTCTCTGCCTATTGTGCTAGAAGCGGGAACAGTGCACGACACGCTGTTTATTTTGATTTATTTGTCATTTTCCAGGTCGGTGAAGAGACGGAAGGAACGGATAAAATGAATTTCATATGTGATAACTGTATTGGACGGTTACGGGATGCGGCCAATTTCAGAACACTCATCGAAGTGACCCGTGTTACTATCAAAAGTCTTCTATGTAAGTCCATCACAGATATATCTCTCCATTTCTCCTGGTCGCTGTTGTAGCGGCCACTACACCAGGCGCTTGTTATAAGGGGCTGCTGGGTTATGGAGCGTATCTCTCCATTGCTCCTGGTCGCTGTTGCAGCGGCCACTACACCAGGCGCTTGTTATAAGGGGCTGCCGGGTTATGGAGCGTATCTCTCCATTGCTCCTGGTCGCTGTTGTAGCGGCCACTACACCAGGCGCTTGTTATAAGGGGCTGCCGGGTTATGGAGCGTATCTCTCCATTGCTCCCGGTCGCTGTTGTAGCGGCCACTACACCAGGCGCTCGTTATAAGGGGCTGCCGGGTTATGGAGCGTATCTCTCCATTGCTGCCGCTGTTGTAGCGGCCACTACACCAGGCGCTTGTTATAAGGGGCTGCCGGGTTATGGAGCGTATCTCTCCATTGCTGCCGCTGTTGTAGCGGCCACTACACCAGGCGCTTGTTATAAGGGGCTGCCGGGTTATGGAGCGTATCTCTCCATTGCTGCCGCTGTTGTAGCGGCCACTACACCAGGCGCTTGTTATAAGGGGCTGCCGGGTTATGGAGCGTATCTCTCCATTGCTCCTGGTCGCTGTTGTAGCGGCCACTACACCAGGCGCTTGTTATAAGGGGCTGCCGGGTTATGGAGCGTATCTCTCCATTGCTGCCGCTGTTGTAGCGGCCACTACACCAGGCGCTTGTTATAAGGGGCTGCCGGGTTATGGAGCGTATCTCTCCATTGCTCCTGGTCGCTGTTGTAGCGGCCACTACACCAGGCGCTTGTTATAAGGGGCTGCCACAATTCTTTCTTTCAGGTAAACCTGTTGAAATATCTGACTTTTTGGAGCAGTCGGTTGATGAGGAGTGGTTGGATGAAGACAAACCAGAATTGGATTCTTCCAAGGTCATATTGAGGAGAGATGGAAGACCGGCTAGAAAAAGAAAGAGCCTTAAAGTGAATAGTAAAGAATCTATTAGGTAAGGATAATTTGATGTATTTTGGATAATAAATAGGTTTTAACTTCTATTGGATAGTGTCGTCGAAAGGATAGTGACCTGAAAGGATCTTGACGTCAAAAGGATAGTGACATTGAAAGGATGGTGACGTCGAAAGTAGAGTTCATCGAAAGGATAGTGATATCGAAAGATAGTGACATCTAAAGGATAGTGACGTCAAAAGGATAAAGACATCGAAAGTATAGTGACGTCGAAAGGATAGTGACAATTGAAAGAATTGTGTCGTCGAAAGTATAGTGAAGTTGAAAGGATAGTGACAATTGAAAGAATTATGTCGTCGAAAGTATAGTAAAGTTGAAAGTATAGTGACGTTGAAAGGATAGTGACAATTGAAAGAATTATGTCGTCGAAAGTATAGTGAAGTTGAAAGTATAGTGACGTTGAAAGGATCATGCCAATTGAAAGAATAGTGATGTCGAAAGATAGTTTCGTCGAAAGTTTAGTGAAGTTGAAAGGATAGTGACGTCGAAAGGATAGTGACAATTGAAATAATTGTGTCGTCGAAAGTATAGTGAAGTTGAAAGTATAGTGACGTTGAAAGGATAGTGACAATTGAAAGAATTGTGTCGTCGAAAGTATAGTGAAGTTGAAAGGATAGTGACGTTGAAAGGATAGTGACAATTGAAAGAATTGTGTCGTCGAAAGTATAGTGAAGTTGAAAGGATAGTGACAATTGAAAGAATTGTGTCGTCGAAAGTATAGTGAAGTTGAAAGGATAGTGACGTTGAAAGGATAGTGACAATTGAAAGAATAGTGATGTCGAAAGAAAGTGTCATCGAAAGTTTAGTGAAGTTGAAAGGATAGTGACGTCGAAAGGATAGTGACAATTGAAAGAATTGTGTCGTCGAAAGTATAGTGAAGTTGAAAGTATAGTGACGTTGAAAGGATAGTGACAATTGAAAGAATAGTGATGTCGAAAGAAAGTGTCGTCGAAAGTTTAGTGAAGTTGAAAGGATAGTGACGTTGAAAGGATAGTGACAATTGAAAGAATAGTGATGTCGAAAGATAGTGTCTTCGAAAGGATAGTGATGTCGAAGAGATAGTGACGTCAAAAGGATAATTTTGTTTAATTATAGATATTTTAAAGGCTTTTCGGCTTGTATGGAAGTACCGCCACTGTGTGTCAGGATAGAGGAGTGTGGCGGTCCATTCTCTCTCCATCGTGACTCATCTCATTTTTAAATGTTTTTCAGAAAAGCTATCAAGAAGGAAGAAGGCACGAAGACAGTCGGAGGAAGGACACACAGGAGGAAAGAAGAGTTACCCTACAAGCTGGAGAAAACGGATCTCAAGTGCAAGTCTGTGGCTCTATCTATCTATGCTGAAGAGTATGGCGGTCCATCGTCTCTGTCTGTCTCTGATACAAGTCCTAATGACTACTGAATAACTAGTTAACTAACTAACTAACCATACTGCCGTCTCTCCGAAGGGGTAGGCAGAAAGAATGGACTGCCACACTTCTATTTCCCGATATATTTCTCAATTCGCTTCCTCAACATACATACATCATGCACGCGCGCCGATTCCTCTGACTTCTAACATGACCAACCTTTAAAATTTGATTAATTCGGTCATGCCATGTTTTCCTCGGTCTGCCTCGACTCCGTACTCCATTTACATCAATAACGTATCCTGTCTTAACCATTCTTTCTACCACACATACGTCTTAGGGACCTCATCTCTACCGCATTTATTCTGCTCTCATCGATCTTCTGCCAGTTTCATGCTTCGCTCTTTCCTGACATATTTCTCAATTCGATTCCTCAACATCCATACATCATGTCAAGCACGCGCGTCGATTTCTTCGACTCCTTACACAGCCGACATTCTAATATTTGATTTATTTGATCGTACCACGTTTTCCTCGGTCTTCCGATTCTATTTCTGGTTCCATTTACATCGTTAACATATAATTTTTATTAACATATAATCAAGATTGGGGTGGAATCATTTGTGGACACTCGTAGGTCTGCTGTCTTGGACATGGTAATCTTGAGACCTGCTTTTGCCGCTTCATTCTGCTCCATTTACTAGTGTATATAAACAGCAACGAGCTGAATGTCGCCACGTTTGATGATGCCCTAGAAGGGCGAAACATGTCATTCTCATAAAATATAATAAAACAGACGTTTTCATTTGTATTAATTATTTAATATGCAGTTATCATAGCGGAGACCGCGTTCAGCAGACTACAGTCAAGGATGTGTTGAATCTACGGTGTGTGGTGTTGCAGGATATGCGGCGAGGTCTTCCCGGTGCACAAGGGCTTGCAGATGCACATGCCGGTGCACTTCCCGAACCACATCTGCGAGCAGTGCGGGCGCTGGTTCGCCACGCGGACGCAGCTGCAGTGCCACACGGCTAGCCACACCACGGCCGTGGAGGCGTGCCCCATCTGCCCCAACCGGGTGTTCAAGGCTACCGGATCCCTCAAGGCTCACATGCGGAGGCATCAGGGACATATCGACGTCTACAAGTGAGTAGTCTCCAGTCTGGATTGTCTTTAAGATTAACTAACTAACTAACTAACTAACTAACTAACCATCACGCCGTCTCTCCGAAGGGGTAGGCAGAAAGAATGGACTGCCACACCTTTCTTTCCTGACATATTTCTCTCGCTTCCTCAACATTCATACATCGTGTCATGCACGCGCGTCGATTTCTCTGACTCCTCACATGGCCGACATTCAATATTTGATTTATTTGATCGTGCCACGTTTTCCTTGGTCTTCCTCTATTTCTGGTACCATTTACATCATTAACATATGATTTTTTTACCATTCTTTCTTCATTCATTCTTTCCATATGTCCAAACCATCTTAATGATCCTTTCATTATTTTGTTCATGACACCATCATTCGCACCGCATTCACTTCTTATATTTTCATTCGACACTCTATCATACACAGAATATCCACACATTCGTCTAAGAGATCTCATTTCTACTGCATTTATTCTACTTTCATCCTTCCTTTGCCAGTTCCATGCTTCGCTTCCATACATAAGGGTCGGTAGAAGAACACCATTGTGCACTGCCATTCTAGCTTTTTTGGATAGGCTTTTGTTTGCGATGACAACTTTAAGTGCACCATTCACTCTGTTGCCTGCCCCAACCCTTCTTTCAATATCCCTCTCCACTCGCCCATCCTTGTAAACATACTACCTAAATACACGAACTCAACTACTTGCTCCAAATTTCCACCATTCACGCTAATGTTGCAGACTGTCGTGGTTTCTTCCTTTTCAAAAATCATTACCTTGGACTTATTAACATTCATCATCAGATCATTTCGCATGCATACCTCATACATACAATTCACCAGGACTTGTAGTTCATGCTCGTTGTCAGCAAGTAGGACAGCGTTATCCGCATACAAGAGACAGCTTACTGACACTCCGCTCATTTTGGCACCTACATCCAACCCTTTCAGCTCTCTCATACACTTGACCATATACAGATGAAATAACCACGGGGACATTACGCAGCCCTGTAGGACACCTTTATTGATATCAAACCAGGCTGTAAGATCTCCATTTACTCTGACACTAGCAGTGCTTTCCGTGTATAGTGACTTAATGGCCGTGATCAGTTTTGTACTTATTCCATATTCAGACAATATTTTCCACAACTTTTCTCTATTAACGTAATCATATGCTTTTTTTAAGTCGACAAATGCACAGAAAAGTTTGCGATTTTTGGCCAGAAACTTCTCTGTCAATCTTTAAGATTACGAAGTTTCAATCCATGAGATTGATTTGGTTTTACACTGGTTCTTTTTGGATACCACTTACAACATCGTAATATTCAGGTGTTGAAGCTGCTGTATATCTCTCTGGTGAGAAGTCGGTTGGAATTTAGTTCCATTATCTGGGCGCCGCATGAGGTTCCATATTCCCTGATGGTGGAGAGGGTGCAGAAAAAATTTCTGCGATACCTCTATCTTCGGGAGTATGGATATTACCCGTGGCTCTTTCCGACTGATTTCTTGCTAGGGATGCTAGGCTACCAGTCAGCGAGAGGAGACGAGACTTGGGTGTCCATTTCTTTCGACTGATAGGCGATTGTATACACAACTCGGAAATCCTGAGTGATGTAGGTCTGTTCGTCCTTGATAATTATCTTCGACAAAGGGGCCATAGATTGTTTTATCTCCCACGATGCAGAACCAACCTGCCAATGGTTATGCCGGTAGGTAGAGCAATATCTTTGCTTAATCGTATCACCTCAGAGTTTGACGTATTTTGTGATAGTTTGTCTCATCTGAGGGAAGTTCTATCTGTATTATAATTGTATGGTATATTTATTTTATTAACTTGTCATGCATCTTATGTTTCTCTCTCTTTTTATTAATCTATTATGTATTCCTTATTATTGTGTATCTCTAACTTGTATCTTTAGTGTATTGGAAAAAAAAATCTGTAATGCTTTTGATATGTTTAAAATAAATAAATGAAATGAAATAAATAAATAAACTACAACAACATCAGCCATCTGTCATCCACTGCTGAATGTAGGCCTCTACCAAAGCACGCCACCGGCCCATATCCATTGCCGCTCCTATCCATACATGTCCAGCAATCCTCTTCAGATCGTAAGTCCATCGGGCAGGGAGACGTCCAACTCTACGGAATTCTGTACGCGGTCTCCACTCCAGAACCCGTCTCCCCCATACAGACATGGCCAGCCCATCGCCACTTCAGTCCGCCCATCCTCAGAGCAGTGGCGGTACTTCCATAGAAGCTCAGAAGCCCGGCTTGCGTTGGTAATTTTGAATCAAGACCCCCAAATCTAAGTAATCATGCCCCCGCATTAACCAACAACCCACAAAATCACCTTCCAACAATGTTCCCAACAGACGTAAGAGGAATAGCCACAAGAGCTGAACCTCTGTAAACCAGATTCAAAATTTCTTACGCAAGCCGGGCTTCTGGGCTTCTATGGGACTACCGCCACTGCCTCAAAGCCACCTCAGTCACCTTGGTATATTGTCGAATAAATTCATTTCTTAATCTGTACCTCGAGGTTATTCCAAGCATGGCTTTTTCCTTACGTGTTGGGCGACCTTGGATCTGTAGACTAGACCTTTTGTCAGTGTCCACGTCTCGGCTCCGTACGTCATGACTGGCAAGACGCACTGGTTGAAGACTTTAGTCTTGAGGCATTTTAGAGGTGAGAACATGACGTAGTTTTCCAAAGGCCGCCAAACCCAACTGAATTCTTCGGTCGACTTCTTTCTTGAAATTGTTTCTTTCTAATTGTATGATTTGGCCAAGATATGTGTATTCTTGTACCACTTGGAGTGACGACCCATCGACGGTTACTGATTCCGGGATAATATGTTCATTATACATGACTTTCGTCTTGTCCAAATTCATCCCGAGACCCACTCGTCTGGATGCAGTGTTCAGTTCATTGAGCATGCCTTCGAGTTCCAGTTCTACAGATATATAGAGTAGTGTGGCGGTCCATTCTCTCTGCCTACCCCTACGAAGAAATGGCGTGATGGTTTGTTTAACTAACTAACTAACTAACCATCACGCCGTTTCCCCGAAGGGGTAGGCAGAAAGAATGGACTGCTACACTTTTCTTTCCTGACATATTTCTCAATTCGCTTCCTCAACATTCATACATCATGTCATGCACGCGCGTCAATTTATCTGACTCCTCACATGGCCGACATTCAATATTTGATTTATTTGATCGTACCACGTTTTCATCGGTCTTCCGATTCTATTTCTGGTTCCGTTTACATCTTTAACATATATTTTTTTTACCATTCTTTCTTCATTCATTCTTTCCATATGTCCAAACCATCTTAATGATCCTTTCATTATTTTGTTTATGACACCATCATTGGCATCGCATTCACTTCTTATATTTTCATTCGACACTCTATCATACACAGAGTATCACACATTCGTCTAAGAGATCTAATTTCTACTGCATTTATTCTACTTTCATCCTTCTTTTGCCAGTTTCATGCTTCGCTTCCATACATAAGGGTCGGTAGAAGAACACCATTGTGCACTGCCATTCTAGCTTGGATAGGTTTTTGTTTGCGATGACAACTTTAAGTGCACCATTCACTTTGTTGCCTGCCCCAACCCTTCTTTCAATATCCCTCTCCACTCGCCCATCTCTTGTAAACAAACTACCTAAATACACAAACATTTTTTCTTTTGTTTGTTTATATTATTTAATATAATTTTCAGATGCACGGTTTGCACGGACCGTTTCCCGTCTTACAACGCCCGCCGGCGACATCTGGTCGCCTTTCACGGCGAAGAGGACAAGAAGTACGCGTGCAAGCACTGCCCGAAGCGCTTCTGCCTCCAGAGCCACCTGTCTGTGCACGTGCGCAGCATCCATCTCCAAGAGCGGGGCCACGGGTGTCCGCAGTGCTCTTCCACGTTCTTCTCTAGCCGAGGACTTAGATTCCACATGCTTAAGCACTCGGGCGAAAGACTGTTCGAGTGTTCAGTGTGCAAAAAACGCTATGGCAGAGCTTACACGCTCAAGGAGCATATGAAAATCCATACGGGTGAGAGAGCTCACGTGTGTTATGTGTGCGGAAAAGCCTTCACCCAACGTTGCACTTTAAAAGCTCATATGGCGCTTCACGATAAAGAAATTTCGCCAGAAACGCAAACCGAATCGAAGATATTAATTTAATTCACCGGTTATGCTAAGTTAAAAGTTAAGTATCGTGATTATTCTAGTCAATATAAATGCAGAGATGATCGAGTGTGGCGGTATCGTCTCTGCCTATTGTGTTAGTAGCGACAGTGCACGACACGCTGTATGAATGTGAAGGCTTGAGAAGCGTGTCAGGATGGAAGAGTGTGTCATCCACTGTCTCTGCCTATTGTGTTAGTAGCGGGTGCACGACACGCTGTATGAATGTGAAGGCTAGAGAAGCGTGTCAGGATGGAAGAGTGTGTCATCCATCGTCTTTGCCTATTGTTTTAGAAGCGGGAACAGTGCACGACACGCTGTATGAATGTGAGGGCTAGAGAAGCGTGTCAGGATGGAAGAGTGGCGGTATCGTCTCTGCCTATTGTATTAGAAGCCAGTGCACGACATGCTGTATGAATGTGAAGGCTAGAGAAACGTGTCAGGATGGAAGAGTGTGTCATCCACTGTCTCTGGCTATTGTGTTAGAAGCGACAGTGCACAACACGCTGTATGAATGTAAAGGCTAGAGAAGCGTGTCAGGATGGAAGAGTGTGTCATCCACTGTCTCTGCCTATTGTGTTAGTAGCGGGTGCACGACACGCTGTATGAATGTGAAGGCTAGAGAAGCGTGTCAGGATGGAAGAGTGTGTCATCCATCGTCTTTGCCTATTGTTTTAGAAGCGGGAACAGTGCACGACACGCTGTATGAATGTGAGGGCTAGAGAAGCGTGTCAGGATGGAAGAGTGGCGGTATCGTCTCTGCCTATTGTATTAGAAGCCAATGCACGACATGCTGTATGAATGTGAAGGCTAGAGAAACGTGTCAGGATGGAAGAGTGTGTCATCCACTGTCTCTGGCTATTGTGTTAGAAGCGACAGTGCACAACACGCTGTATGAATGTAAAGGCTAGAGAAGCGTGTCAGAATGAAAGAGTGTGTCAATCTATCGTCTCTGCATGCCCCGTGTTGGTGCAAGTGACATTTATAAAGTTAGGTTATGTCGTTATGTCGTGTTATTTTAATGATAAAAAAATCTGTATTTATTTGTACTTAAATATATAAAATTTTAATAAAGAAAACTTTTTTGTACTTCATCTTACTATACAATAAGATTTTTTGCAAGGATTAATTTTATCTCAATAGAGACCAAGATGCAAACTGGAAACTGAATATGGTGATCGAGGTGTTTACAGGACTTATGACCTGTCATTGGTTGGGTTAAGCGATCGCTTTATGTAATTACAACATTCCCCTTTCCACCTTTCTTATGACCACCATGTCTGACAAATTTTTGGAAGTTGTATAATATATATATATGTTAATATCCAACACCATAATTTACATGTCAGTTTCTAAACTAACTAACTAACTTACCATCACGCCGTCTCCCCGGAGGGGTAGGCAGAAAGAATGGAACGCCACACTGTTCTGTCCTGACATACGTCTCTCGCTTCCTCTACATTCATACATCTTGTCATGCACGCACGTCGATTTTTCCGACTCCTCACGTGACCGACATTCAACATTTGATTGATTTGATCGTGCCACGTTTTCCTCGGCCTTTCTCTATTTCTAGCTCCGTTCACGCCGTTTACATATACCTTCTTTACCATTCTGTCTTCACTCATTCTTTCCATGTGTCCAAACCATCTAAATGACCCTTTCCTTATTTTGTTCATAACACTTTCATTCGCACCACATTCACTTCTTATACTTGCATTTGTCACTCTATCATAAACAGATTTGTCACACATTCGTCTTAGAGATCTCATTTCTACTGCATTTATTCTGTTCTTATGTCAGTTTCAATGCGCCATCTATGAAGATTAGATTTTTTGCATTAATTACATACACTATCACTCATAAAATAATTAATCTGGTAATACTAATATTCAAATATACCCCACATTTTTGACACAATTCGATAGCAACAATTCATCCTTGTTTTCGCTCCGATCCATTCTTGTCTTTGTGGATTCCTTCGTCTACAACTCTCCTTCGGCAAATTTTGATCAGTAGTCTATTGAGCCATAGGGGGATTCGAGAGTAAAGGGAGATGGCCAGGGACAGGAGCCAATGGATGACTGTTGTGGAGTAGGCCAAGTCTCACACCGGGATGTAGTGCTGAGAAGAAAAAATATAAGTTTCTTGAGCCACATTGACCGCCTCTTTCATTTTTAGTGTGGTTTTCATTAACTTCTACTGTGGCTTCTTTCACTTCAACTGTAGCATATTTTTACTTCAACTGTAGCAAATTTTTACTTCAACTGTAGCATATTTTTACTTCAACTATAGCATATTTTTACTTCAACGATAGCATATTTTCACTTAAACTGCAGCATATTTTCACTTTACTGCAGCATATTTTCACTTCAACTGTAGCATATTTTCACTTCATCTGCAACATATTTTTACTTCAACTGGAGCATATTTTTACTTCAACTATAGCATTTTTTTACTTCAACGATAGCATATTTTCACGTCAACTGCAGCATATTTTTACTTCAACTGCCGCATATTTTCACTTTACTGCAGCATATTTTCACTTCAACTGCAGTATATTTTCACTTCACTGCAGCATATTTTCACTTCAACTGTAGCATATTTTCACTTCATCTGCAACATATTTTTACTTCAACTGGAGCATATTTTTACTTCAACTCTAGCATATTTTCTCTTCAACTGCAGCATATATTCACTTCAACTGTAGCGTATTTTCATTTCAACTGCAGCTATTTTCACTTCAACTGTAGCATATTTTCACTCCAACTGGAGCATATTTTCACTGCAAATGTAGCATATTTTCCGATCAACAACAGCATACTTTCACTACAACTGCAGCACCTTTCACTTCAACTGCAGTCCCTCTCACATCATCTACAGCGCCTTTGTATTCGACTGCAGCTTTTTCACTACAAATATAGACATTTTGCTTATTCAAAATATTCAACAAAACACAAACGAAAGAAATTTCCAACATATGGTCGAATAATAGTTTCCGTGCTAAAACTCCCGAGAAGACGATATCCAAAGTAAAAACACTCGCGTATTCGAATACAGCGTTGTTATTTTAAATGTCAAAGCATTCGGCAAATAACAACCTTTCAATGCAATCATATTTTTCTAAGAGTCTGGAGAGTATAAAACAACACGCGCGTATTCGAATGCAACGTTGGATCAAGATTTCAAAGCAACGGTGTATAATTTTAGGAGATTTTAAGTTAGGAACACGAACATTTACATTTTTATTTATAGTATAGATTCAATATGGACTTTTAGATCATTATTCAAGGAATTTATAAGAGGTAAAATGTTGTTCTACTCTTAATTATATCTGTGAATCGACGTGCGTGCATGGTACGATGTATGGATGTAGAGGAAGCTCGAGAGGTATGCCAGGACAGGCCAGTGTGGTGATCCATCCTCTCTGCCTACCCCTCCGGGGAAATAGCGTGATGGTTAGTTAGTTAGTTAGTCAAATAACAATAAGTACAAAAGGTAATGATTTTTGAAAAGGAAGAAACCATGACAGTCTGCAACATTAGCGCGAATGGTGAAAATTTGGAGCAAGTAGTCGAGTTTGTGTATTTAGGTAGTATGTTTACAAGAGATGGGAGAGTGGAGAGGGATATTGAAAGAAGGGTTGGGGCAGGCAACAAAGTGAATGGTGCACTTAAAGTTGTCATCGCAAACAAAAACCTATCCAAAAAAGCTAGAATGGCAGTGCACAATGGTGTTCTTCTACCGACCCTATGTATGGAAGCGAAGCATGGAACTGGCAAAGGAAGGATGAAAGTAGAATAAATGCAGTAGAAATGAGATCTCTTAGACGAATATGTGGATATTCTGTGTACGATAGAGTGTCGAATGAAAATATAAGAAGTGAATGCGGTGCGAATGATGGTGTCATGAACAAAATAATGAAAGGATCATTAAGATGGTTTGGACATATGGAAAGAATGAATGAAGAAAGAATGGTAAAAAAAAATATATGTTAACGATGTAAATGGTACCAGAAATAGAATCGGAAGACCGAGGAAAACGTGGCACGATCAAATAAATCAAATATTGAATGTCGGCCATGTGAGGAGTCAGAGAAATCGACACGCGTGCATGACACGATGTATGAATGTTGAGGAAGCGAATTGAGAAATATGTCAGGAAAGAAAGGTGTGGCAGTCCATTCTTTCTGCCTACCCCTTCGGGGAGACGGCGTGATGGTTAGTTAGTTAGTTAGTTAGTTACAAATGGGTACTAGCTACACAGCACCAAAAAAGAAAGGTTTAACTAATTTGTTGTCTATAGTCTATGGTGTGTTGGTTTCTATTGTCTTTGACCCTGTCGCTGTTGACAGTTGCAATAATATGGAAGGGACACCCAACTTTCAAATAGATTTCCTTTCTTGACGCTCTTTGGGAGTTTAATAGGCTTATAAAACGGACGACAGCTCGATGGAAGATGGCTGCCGCCAAAGAGGTAGACGCGTGTGTCAAAAAGTTCGAGGAACTGCTCAAGGCGAGCGATATTAAACAGGAATTCGAGGGTGGTATATGCTGGGCCTGCCTGGGAGAAGACAACTTGAAGGATATGAACCTTACGTATTACAATAACCAAAAACCAGAAGTATACAGCGACTTGATTTCATATTGCTTTTCAATACAGGTATATAAAACTAACTACAGATAGAATAGTGTGGCGGTCCACCGTCTCTGCCTATTGTGTTAGAAGCGACAGTGCATGACACGCTGTATGAATGTGAGGGCTAGAGAAGCGTGTCAGGATGGAAGAGTGTGTCATCCACCGTCTCTGCCTATTGTGTTAGAAGCGACAGTGCATGACACGCTGTATGAATGTGAGGGCTAGAAAAGCGTGTCAGGATGGAAGAGTGTGTCATCCACCGTCTCTGCCTATTGTGTTAGAAGCGACAGTGCATGACACGCTGTATGAATGTGAGGGCTAGAGAAGCGTGTCAGGATGGAAGAGTGTGTCATCCACCGTCTCTGCCTATTGTGTTAGAAGCAACAGTGCACGACACGTTGTATGAATGTGAAGGCTAGAGAAGCGTGTCAGGATGGAAGAGTGTGGCGGTCCACCGTCTCTGCCTATTGTGTTAGAAGCGGGAACAGTGCACGAGACGCTGTATGAATGTGAAGGCTAGAGAAGCGTGTCAGGATGGAAAATTGTGGCGGTCTTATTTTCTGACTATGAGTTTTATTTTGCAGGTTGAAGAAGAGATGAAAGGAACCGATAATGTAATGAATTTAATATGTGACAAGTGTGTCCAACGGTTACGGGATGCTGCCGACTTCAAAGCATTGATTGAAGTTAATCGTGCTACGTTCAAAACCCTTCTATGTAAGTCTACTCAGATGTATATCTCCATTGCTCCTGGTCGCTGTTGTAGCGGCCACTACACCAGGCGCTTGTTATAAGGGGCTGCCGGGTTATGGAGCGTATCTCTCCATTGCTCCTGGTTGCTGTTGCAGCGGCCACTACACCAGGCGCTTGTTAAAAGGGGCTATGCTATATGTAACTGTTGTTGTGGCCACTACATTAGGGTCTTGTAAAGAACATATAGGCTTAATCCGTTTCAGGTAAACCTATCGAAGTCTCCGACTGTTTGGAAGAGTATATCGACGAGGAGTGGTTGGAAGAAGAAGATGAAGAAGCAGTGTTGGATTCTTCTAAAGCCCTGCCAATGGAAAATGCTACAACCGCTGAGAAAGAGAATAACGTGTCTAATAGTAATGATTCTTCGAGGTGAGGATTATTTTATATATTTGGGATATACCACTCTCTTCTTTCAAAATTAACTAACTAACCATCACGCTGTTTCTCTGGAAGGGTAGGCAGAGAGGATGGATCGCCACATTGTTCTATCCTGACATAATTCTCGCGCCTTTTCTACATTCACACATCGTGACATGCACGCTCGTCGATTGTTCCTACTTCGAACATTATTCCTTATTATAAATTCTGAAATGCTTTTTTACACGGCGTAGGAAGAGATGGCAGTGCACAATGGAGTTCTAGTCCCGACCCTTATGTATGCAAGTGAAGTTTGGAGTTGGCAGAATAAGGATGAAAGCAGGATAAATGCCGTAGAAATGAGGTCACTAAGAAGAATCTGCGGAATAACAATGTATGATAGAATACCTAATGATGAAGTAAGAAAGGGATGGAAATGCGTGACAAATGAAATTAAGAAAGGGTCACTAATATGGTTTGGACATATGGATCAAATGGATGAGGGAAGAATGGTTAAAAAGATAATATATACAAGTAGTATTGTGAATGGGAAAAGAAGTCGAGAAAGGCCGAGGAAAACATGGCATGACCAAATAAATCAAATTTTAAAGGTTGGTCATGTTAGATGTCGGAAGAATCAACGTGCGTGTATGAATGTGGAGGAAGCTAGAGAGGTGTGCCAGGATGGAGTAGTGTGGCGGTCCATTCTCTCTGCCTACCCCTACGGGTGATGGTTTGTTGTTGTTGTTGTTATCGGAGTTTCGGGTTAAGATTATCATTGCAAAAGTAGGTTCTCATTTTATTAAATGCATTCAGCATTTACAGCGTTTTATGTTTAAACAGTTAATTATAATATTTTTTTGAATGTATACATATACTTGTATACGAATACTGGATTTCACCCATTCAAAAAAATATTGTAATCATATCTGGTCTAAAGTTTGGCATATAGATAGGAGTGACATCTCCAGGCGGCTTCTAACAATGCGCTAATGGCGGGGTAGCCTTTCACATTATGTTAAAAATATGTTCTGCTTAATGCTTAATAAACATAAATCTCCATAGATGGCGTTAGTATGTAGATTATATATAGAGTAATCTTAAAAAGATTAACATATGTAATCAAAATCTTCATAGATGGCGCATTGAAACTGACACGTGAAATCTGGTGTAGGACTTTAACATATATACAACTTCCAAAAATTTTTCTGATATGATCATAAGAAAGGTGGAATGGGGATGTTGTAATTACATAAAGCGTGCGCTTAACCCAACCAATGACAGGTCATAAGTCCTGTAAACACCTTGATCAACCATATTCAGGTTGCATCTTCGTCTCTATTGAGATACAATTAAATCATGTGTTAATTATAGTTTAAACGTGTTTCAGAAATACCGTCCAGAAGAAGGAAGGCGCCAAGACCGTTAAAGAAAGAAGACCCCGACATAGAGAGCAGCTGCCCTACAGGCTGGAGAAGACGGACCGCAAGTGCAAGTCTGTGGCTATGTTTACCTTTTCTTGGAGTTGTCAACCCTAATTTCTGACTCCTTACGTGACCGACATTCAATATTTGATTTATTCGATCGCACCACGTTTTCCTCGGTCCGATTCTATTTCTAGTTCCATTTACATCCTTAACATATACTTTTTTTTACCATTTTTTCTTCATTCATTCTTTCCATGTGTTCAAACCATCTTAATGATTATTTTATTATTTTGTTATGACAATGATTACATAGTTAGGGGATACTCAATTCCTTCGTCGTATTCCGACTAGATTACTGCAATGGAGTCTACGCCAACATCCCCAAACAGCAAACTAATAAACCCCAGTCTGCATTCAATGCAGCAGCAAGACTGATAAGGGGTGTGCCAAAGAGTTGTCACATAACACAGCATCTTGAGGAGCTCGACTGGCTGAAATGTCCAGAAAGGATACAATACAAGCTCTGCTGGACGGTCTATAAGGCGTTGCATGGAATGGCACCAGCTTATATATCTGAACTCTGCATCAACGAGAACCTGAATGCTAGACAGTCTACATTGCGATCAGCTAAGTCTTCTGCGATCGGTAGATTGACTGTGCCAAAACGCTGTCCAAGCACAAACTTTGGCGACCGAGCCTTCGCGGTAGCCGGCCCTTCAGCCTGGAACAGTCTTCCAGCAGACCTTAAGTGCATTGAGAATCAATCAGAGTTTAGATCGAGACTCAAAACGCACCTTTTCAAATTATCATTTCCTGACAGGAAGGGCTGATCGATTTCGTCGGGTGCAGCCCTCATACTAAATATGTTTATATATATTTTTTATCATTATTATTATTATTATCTAGTTGATAAAACGGAGCATCTTCTACAGCGCCCTTGAGATGAGCAATTCATAAAAATGGCGCTTTATAAATTATCCAATTTATTATTATTATTATTATTAAATGATATTATATAAATCAAAAATAAGTTATTTGAGGTAGGACGAAATAAAGTGTTTCTAAGAAAAACATCTTCTTACAAATCTTTGACTGACTAATGATTATATCGGGGGGTCAATATTTTGCTGTTTTGACTTAATGATGAGGTTATACTGTTGAAAAAATACTCTACAATCTGCAAAAACCCGCTAAGTCCTATCTTATTATGTCAGATTACAGCCTGGTTTGATATCAATAAAGGTGTCAAACAGGGTTGCGTAATATCCCCGTGGTTATTTAATCTATATATTGACAAGTGTATGAAAGAGCGTTGGATGCAGGTGCCAAAATGAGCGGAGTGTCAGTAAGCTGTCTCTTGTATGCGTATGACGCTGTCCTACTTGCAGACAACGAGCATGAACTACAAGTCCTGGTGAATAGTATGTATGAGGTATGCATGCGAAATGATCTGATGATGAATGTGAACAAGTCCAAGGTAATGATTTTCTAAAAAGAAGAAATCATGACAGTCTGCAACATTAGCGTGAATGGTGAAATGGAGCAAGTAGATGAGTTTGTGTATTTGGGTAGTATGTTTACAGTGGAGAGGGATATTGAAAGAAGGGTTGGGGCAGGCAACAGAGTGAATGGTGCACTTAAAGTTGGCATCGCAAACAAGCTAGGATGGCAGTGCACAATGGTGTTCTTGTACCGACCCTTATGTATGGAAGCGAAGCATGGAACTGGCAAAAGAAGGATGAAAGCAGAATAAACGCAGTAGAAATGAGATCTCTTGGACGGATGTGTGGTTACTCTGTGTATGATAGAGTATAAGAAGTGAATGATGGTGTTGTGAACAAAATAATGAAAGGATCATTAAGATGGTTTGGACATGGAAAGAATGAATGAAGAAAGAATGGTAAAAAAAATTATATCTTCTTCTTCAAGTGGATCAAGTTGGCGATCACCTCGGTGAACCTGTCCGTGTCCTGCGCCGCTCGGAACAGCTCCTCCACACTTCGAATGCCGGTCCACTCCCTCATGTTTCGCAGCCAGGACATTTTTTTTGTCACAAAATTATTATATGTTAATGATGTAAATGGAACCAGAAATACAGGAAGACCGAAGAAAACGTGGCACGATCAAATAAATCAAATATTAGAATGTCGGCCACATGAGGAGTCAGAGAAATCGACGCTCGTGCATGACACGATGTATGAATGTTGAGGAAGCGAATTGTGTCAGGAAAGAAAAGTGTGGCAGTCTATTCTTTCTGCCTTCGGGGAGACGGCGCGATGGTTAGTTAGTTAGTTATGTTTTGGCTTATTGCAGGATATGCGGGGAGGTGTTCTCGGTGCACAAAGCCCTCCAGATGCACATGCCGGGTCACTTCCAGAAGCACATCTGCGAGCAGTGTGGGCGCGGCTTCGCCACGCGGGCACAGCTGACCAGCCACCGCGTCGTCCATGCCCCGGCCGTCAAGGTCTGCCCCATCTGCCCCAACAAGGTCTTCAAGGCCAGCTCCATCAACAGGCACATGCGCAGACACCAGGGAAAGGCTGACATATTCATGTGAGTGCCCTTCAGTCTGCATTGCCTTGGGAGTCTTCTAGATAAACTAACTAACTAACCATCACGCCATTAGACAGAGATGATGGATCGCCACAATGCTCTGTCCTGGCATACCTCTCGGGCTTCCTCTACATTCATACACCATACCATGCACGCACGTCGATTATTCCGACTTTGAATGTGGCCGCCTTTTTGTAACTAACTAACTAACTAACTTACCATCACGCCGTCTCCCCGGAGGGGTAGGCAGAAAGAATGGAACGCCACACTGTTCTGTCCTGACATACGCCTCTCGCTTCCTCTACATTCATACATCTTGTCATGCACGCACGTCGATTTTTCCGACTCCTCACGTGACCGACATTCAATATTTGATTGATTTGATCTTGCCACGTTTTCCTCGGCCTTCCTCTATTTCTAGCTCCGTTCACGCCGTTTACATATACCTTCTTTACCATTCTGTCTTCACTCATTCTTTCCATGTGTCCAAACCATCTTAATGACCCTTTCCTTATTTTGTTCATAACACTTTCATTCGCACCACATTCACTTCTTATACTTACATTTGTCACTCTATCATAAACAGATTTGCCACACATTCGTCTTAGAGATCTCATTTCTACTGCATTTATTCTACTTTCATCCTTCATTTGCCAGTTCCATGCTTCACTTCCATACATAAGGGTCGGTACAAGAACACCATTGTGCACTGCCATCTTGGCTTTTTGGATAGGCTTTTGTTTGCGATGACAACTTTAAGTGCACCATTTATTCTGTTGCCTGCCCCAACCCTTCTTACAATATCCCTCTCCACTGTAAACATACTTCCTAAATAAACAAATTCATCCACTTGTTCCAGATTTTCACCGTTTACACTAATGTTGCAGACTGTCATGCTTCCTTCTTTTTCGAAAATCATTATCTTTTTGTAATTGATTAATTTGGTCATTTTATTACAGCGATAGCTGTCAAATTTGATGAGAATACATATAAAGTCTTGACATTTTACCATGCAATGCTACACGCTTCAACAACGCGTTGAAATTGTTAAATTTTTTTATCAAAATCAGCGCTCTATTTGACAATTTATAGAATTCATGGGCGTCTTGTAGAGTCCACAAACTAACTAACTAACTAACCATCACGCCATTTCTCCGGAGGGTTAGGCAGAGAGGATGGATCGCCACAATGGCCTGTACTGGCATACCTCTCGGGTTTCCTCTACATTCATACATCGTACCATGCACGCATGTAATTGATTAATTTGGTCATGGCTTCTTTTTCCACCCACGCTGCTGCTTGTGTACAACTTTTTAACCATTCTACTCTCATCCGTTCGTTCCACATGTCCAAACCATCTCAGGGATCCTTTTTTAATTTTATCCAGTGAATGGTGCACTTAAAGTTGTCATCGCAAACAAAAACCTATCCAAAAAAGCTAGAATGGTAGTGCACAATGGTGTTCTTCTATCGACCCTTATGAATGGAAGCGAAGCTTGGAACTGGCAAAATAAGGACGAAAGTAGAATAAATGCAGTAGAAATGAGATCTCTTAGACGAATGTGTGGATACTCTGTGTATGATAGAGTGTCGAATGAAAATATAAGAAGTGAATGCGGTGCGAATGATGGTGTCATGAACAAAATAGTGAAAGGATCATTAAGATGGTTTGGACATATTGAAAGAATGAATGAAGAAAGAATGGTAAAAAAATTATATGTTAATGATGTAAATGGAACCAGAAATAGAGGAAGACCGAGGAAAACGTGGCACGATCAAATAAATCAAATATTGAATGTCGGCCATGTGAGGAGTCAGAGAAATCGGCGCGCGTGCATGACACGATGTATGAATGTTGAGGAAGCGAGAGAAATATGTCAGGAAAGAAAGGTGTGGCAGTCCATTCTTTCTGCCTACCCCTTCGGGGAGACGGCGTGATGGTGAATATTCATCATCAGATCATTTCGCATGCATACCTCATACATACTATTCACCAGGACTTGTAGTTCATGCTTGTTGTCAGCAAGTAGGACAGCGTCATCCACATACAAGAGACAGCTTACTGACACTCTGCTCATTTTGGCACCTACATCTAACCCTTTCAGCTCTTTCATACATTTGTCCATATACAGATTAAATAACCACGGGGACATTACGCAGCCCTGTTGGACACCTCTATTGATATCAAACCAGGCTGTAAGATCTCCATTTACTCTGACACTAGCAGTGCTCTCCGAGTATAGCGACTTAATTGCCGTGATCAGTTTTGTACTTATTCCATATTCAGACAATATTTTCCACAACTTTTCTCTATTAACGTATTAACAATGTTATTTTTTATGTGTTTCAGACAAACCGTCAAGAAAGAGAAAGACGTCAAGACTGTCGGCGAAAAAAAGCGGCGCCGAAGAGAAGAACTGCCCTACAAACTGGAGAAGACGGAACTCGAGTGCAAGTCCGTGGTGATGTCTATTTATACCGAAGAGTGTGGTGGTCCATCGTCTTGCATATAGGTTCTTTGAAGTGGGTCCATCGAATCCCTCAAAGACCGCGCCATCTCTGGGGGAAACTATTCTGCAGCATATCCACATCATATAGCAGAAAAAACCATGCATAACATCCAATTATTCTTTGTCGGAGTTTCAGATTAAGATTATCGTTGCAAAATAAGGTTCTCATTTTATTAAATGTAAGCAATCTTCTTTTTCTTGTCCTGTCACACCTCCGTGGTGCATAGGGCCTCAAGGAACCTTCTCCACCGGACTCTATCGCATGCCTGATGCCTCACATCATCTGCTTTAACCTCGTCCTGCAGGGCTCTTCTCCAGGTGGCTCTAGGTCTGCCTCGCTTCCTCTTTCCTCCCATAGGGGACCAGTCTAGTGCGCCCTGAGCGATGCAGGCTGGGATCCGTCTCAGAGTGTGACCGATCCACTGCCATTTGCATCTAACGACTTGTTCAATTGGCTTTTCGCCTGCCATGGTCCAGAGAACAATGGCATTTGCCACTGTTTGTGTCCAATAGATGTTGAATTGAGCGAAGGCAGCTATCTATAATATAAACACCTGGAGTTTTCCAATAACGTCCGCGGTAGATTTCCAAGTCTCACATCCGTACAGCAGTACGCTTTTAACGCTACTGCTGAATATTTGGAGCTTGAGCTTTCTCGAAATGATACAGGAACGCCATACAGGGCGAAGCATAGCGAAAGCTCCCCTTGCCTTGTTGAGTCTGCTGGCTACATCTTCCTCCGTACCTCCCGAGCCTGCTATCATACTACGGAGGTAGCAGAAGCTGGTCGTGATCACAAGGGGGACACCGTGGAGTCATTTGTGGACACTCGTAGGTCCACTGTCTTGGACATGTTAATCTTGAGACCCACTTTTGCCACTATAATATAATAACTAACTAACTAACTAACCATCACGCCGTCTCCCCGAAGGGGTAGGCAGAAAGAATGGACTGCCACACTTTTCTTTCCTGACATATTTCTCCAATTCGCTTCCTCAACATTCATACATCGTGTCATGCACGCGCGTCGATTTCTCTGACTCCTCACATGGCCGACATTCAATATTTGATTTATTTAATCGTTCCACGTTTTCCTCGGTCTTCCGATTCTATTTCTGGTTCCATTTACATCGTTAACGTATAATTTTTTTACCATTCTTTCCATATGTCCAAACCATCTTAATGATCCTTTCATTATTTTGTTCATGACACCATCATTCGCACCGCATTCACTTCTTATATTTTCATTCGACACTCTATCATACACAGAGTATCCACACATTCGTCTAAGAGATCTCATTTCTACTGCATTTATTCTACTTTCGTCCTAATTTTGCCAGTTCCAAGCTTCGCTTCCATTCATAAGGGTCGGTAGAAGAACACCATTGTGCACTGCCATTCTAGCTTTTTGTTTGCAATGACAACTTTAAGTGCACCATTCACTCTGTCGCCTGCCCCAACCCTTCTTTCAATATCCCTCTCCACTGTAAACATACTTCCTAAATACACGAACTCAACTACTTGCTCCAAATTTTCACTAACTAACTAACTAACTAACCATCACGCCGTCTCCCCGGAGGGGTAGGCAGAGAGAATGGAACGCCACACTGTTCTGTCTTGACATACTTCTCTCGCTTCCTCTACATTCATACATCTTGTCATGCACGCACGTCGATTTCTCCGACTCCTCACGTGTCCGACATTCAATATTTGATTGATTTGATCGTGCCACGTTTTCCTCGGCCTTCCTCTATTTCTAGCTCCGTTCACGCCGTTTACATATACCTTCTTTACCATTCTGTCTTCACTCATTCTTTCCATGTGTCCAAACCATCTTAATGACCCTTTCCTTATTTTGTTCATAACACTTTCATTCACTTCTTATACTTGCATTTGTCACTCTATCAAATACAGATTTGCCACACATTCGTCTGAGAGATCTCATTTCTACTGCATTTATTCTACTTTCATCCTTCTTTTGCCAGTTCCATGCTTCACTTCCATACATAAGGGTCGGCACAAGAACACCATTGTGCACTGCCATCTTGGCTTTTTTGGATAGGCTTTTGTTTGCGATGACAACTTTAAGTGCACCATTTATTCTGTTGCCTGCCCCAACCCTTCTTTCAATATCCTTCTCCACCCTCCCATCCTTTGTAAACATACTTCCTAAATACACAAATTCATCCACTTGTTCCAGATTTTCACCGTTTACACTAATGTTGCAGACTGTCATGCTTCCTTCTTTTTCGAAAATCATTACCTTAGACTTATTCACATTCATCATCAAATCGTATCGCTTGCATACCTCATACATACTAGACACCAGGGCTTGCAGTTCGTGCTCGTTGTCTGCAAGTAGCACAGCGTCGTCCGCATACAACAAACAGCTTACTGCCACACCTTCCATTTTTGCACCTGCTTCCAACCCTTTCAGCTCTTTCATACACTTGTCCATATATAGATTAAACAACCATGGAGACATTACACACCCCTGTTTGACACCTTTATTGATATCAAACCAGGCTGTAAGATCCCCATTAACTCTGACACTAGCAGTGCTTTCTGTGTACAGCGATGTAATTGCCGTGATCAGTTTTGTGTTTATTCCATATTCCGACAATATTTCCCACAGTTTACCTCTATCTACGCGATCATATGCTTTTTGCAAATCGACAAACGCACAGAAGAGTTTACGGTTTTTGGCCAGAAACTTCTCTGTCACTGTACGAAGTGCAAAAATTTGATCCATACATCCTCTGCCATTCATAAAGGCGCCTTGCACATCCCAAACTCTATCACTCGTCGTCTTTCTTACTCTTTCTATTAAAATTCTGCCATAGATTTTACCAACAACACTCAAAATACTAATAGCTCTGTAGTTTCCACAATCCATATGGGATCCTTTTCCTTTGTACAGAGGCAAGATAACTGCTCTCCTCCAGTCGAGTGGGGTATATCCCTCCTCCAAGCATTGGTTGAACAGTTTACATATCCATGCGGAAACTACTTCGCCACCGTTTTTGATAAATTCTATAGCGATGCAGTCATACCCTACAGCTTTTCCACTTTTCATTGCTTTCACAGATCTTTCAATCTCATTCATACTTATTTTTTCTGTAT
Source organism: Lepidostoma basale (assembly GCA_022606425.2). Taxonomy (NCBI): domain Eukaryota; kingdom Metazoa; phylum Arthropoda; class Insecta; order Trichoptera; family Lepidostomatidae; genus Lepidostoma; species Lepidostoma basale. The sequence goes on along the minus strand of JAHDVF020000796.1, from coordinate 169,412 downwards.
TGTCATTTATACCAATCGCGTTTACACCAGTTCTAATGCTTTCATCAACACTTGTATCACCACCATACATTTCTTTAAAATACTCCATCCATCTCTCTTGTACGATCTTACTTTCCGTTAACATTCTTCCCTCACTATCCAAAATTGCTTTCACACATCCGCTTTCAGGAGGATTTCGGGCTTTCTTCACTTCCTTCCAAAACATTTTAATATTGTCCCCGAAGTTCTTTGTCATTTTGAGCCCTTCTTCCTCCCTCAGCTTTTCTTTTTGCGCTTTCACTACCGACTTCACTTTCTTCTTGCACACCTTATACAAATCTTTTGCACTTTCATACTTACCTCTGTCATTCTTATTTATCAAAAGCATATTCAACCAAGCATCCTTCTTCTCTTTAACTGCACTCTTTACGTCATCATTCCACCACGCATCCCCTTTCCTTCTTCCTTGTACACATACACCACACGATTCTTTCGCTGCTTCACACAAACTTTCCTTTAAATACTCCCAGGTATCGTCAACATTCAACAGATTTACATCAGACACACACAATCTTTCGTTCACTTTTCTCACGAAATTATCTCTTACGTCATTGTTTTGTAGTTTTTCAACTTTGACTCTAGTTGGTGCGGCCACTGTTTTGCTTCTTCTGGTTCGCCATCCCCGGAAAAGGATCACTTTCGCCACTACTAAAAAGTGATCCGTTTCCATTTCGGCTCCCCTGAAAACCCTCGTATCAATAGTATCCGCCCGCAATCTAGAGTCAACAATAACGTAATCTATAATTGACCTTTCATTTCCTCTTTCCCAAGTATATTGATGGATTCTCTTATGATCAAAAAAGGAGTTCGACACAAAGAGACTCCATTCCATGCACACTCCAAGCAGTCTCCTTCCATTGTCGTTTATTCTTCTATCTCCAAACCTTCCCAGGCAATCCTCATATCCACTCCTTCGAATTCCCACCCAACCATTCATATCACCGGCAATTATTAACCTTTCATTGTCTTTCTTGCACATCAATGTCTCGCTCACCTTATCCCAAAACTCATCCTTGATCGCCTCAATTTCGTTGTTGACGGGAGCATAACCAATCAACAGGAATACTCTCGTTAACCCAATCTTGAAGCGGATCCACATGAGTCTTGGACTAACACATTCATACCCTTTCATACATTCTATCATCCTTGGAGCTAGCACCGCCGCCACGCCCTGACATGCTCTGTGGTCTTTAGGTACTCCCGACCACAGAACAAGCTTATCTGCATGCTCCTTGGATCCACACTCTTTCATCATGCATTCAGTCACACATAAAATATCTAAACTCTTATTTTCTATCTCTACACACATCTCATTCATCTTTTCTTTCATACCCCCTCTAATATTTAACGTTCCAATGCGGCATTCCACTCTCCTCTGTTCGCCTCCGCGGGAGACGCGGCGTGATGGGTTGCGGACCTCATCGACACCTGTCGATGAGGTCCGCAACCCATTTTTCACCCGCAACCCGCAACCAAATTTTCACCATAATATAATAACAATAATAATAATAATAAATAGGGTTGGAACTAGAACAAGTTTGAAGATCAATGGTGTTGCGTGTTTCAGGATATGCGGAGAAGTTTTTCCGGTGCATAAGGGTCTGCAGATGCATATGCCGAGCCACTTCCAGAAGCACATCTGCGAGCAGTGTGGGCGCGGGTTCGCCACGCGGGCGCAGTTAGCCAGCCACGCAACCAGTCACAGGCCGGCCGCCAAGGTCTGCCCCTTCTGTCCCAACAAGGTCTTCAAGCCCGGGTCGCTCAAGAAGCACATGCAGAGACACCAGGGAATGAAAGAAGCCTACAAGTGAGTACCCTTCAGTCTGGATTGCTTTTGGGGGTTTTCAACCTAGATTGGATTTTTCAGTCTGCAATGTTTTTTATAGATTGAAACATATTTTTATATGCAATACTTTTTCTAAAACAGGTTCTAAGATGAATTGTTTGTCAGTCAGCTGTTTGTTATATGCAGACGATGCTGTGTTAATCGCTGACAGCAGAGACAATTTGCAAGTCTTAGTGGCAAGGATGTATGAGGCATGCACAAAGAGTGACCTGGTGATGAATGTGTCTAAAACTAAAGTGATGGTTTTCCAGAAAGAAGAATGTATGACCATTTGTGATATAAGTGCGATGGGCGAGAAATTGGAGCAAGTCACCGAATTTACGTATCTGGGAAGCATGTTTACAAGAGACGGAAAAATGTAGAAAGACATCGAAAGGAGGGTTGGTGCTGGGAATAAAATAAATGGCGCACTCAAAGTCATTACTGCAAATAGAAATATATCCACAGAAGCAAAGATGGCAGTACACAATGGAGTTCTAGTGCCAACCCTCATGTATGGAAGTGAAGCTTGAGCTGGCAAAAGAAGGATGAAAGCAGGATAAACGCCGTAGAAATGAGATCACTAAGAAGAATGTGCGGGAAAACGTTGTATGATAGAATACCGAACGATGAAATAAGAAAGAAATGTAAGACAGATGACTGCATCATGAATAAAATTAAAAAGGATCCCTGAGATGGTTCGGACATATGGAACGAATGGATGAGAGTAGAATGGTTAAAAAGTTGTACACAAGCAGTGTGAGTGGGAAAAGAAGCCGAGGACGACCGAGGAAAACATGGCATGACCAAATTAACCAATTACTAAAAGGCGGCCACATTCGAAGTCGGAATAATCGACGTGCGTGCATGGTGCGATGTATGAATGTGGAGGAAGCCCGAGAGGTGTGCCAGGACAGGCCAGTGTGGCGATCCATCCTCTCTGCCTACCCCTCCGGGGAAATGGCGTGATGGTTAGTTAGTTAGTTAGTTAGTTTTTTGAATGTATACAAATACTTGGAGACAAACTGGATTTAACCCATTGCGGGTTAGTTAGGATTAATTGTATCTCAATAGAGACGAAGATGCAAATTGTTTTTTGGAAACAGAATATGGTGGTCGAGGCGTTTACAGGACTTATGACCTGTCATTGGTTGGGTTAAGCGATCGCTTTATGTAATACAACATTCTTCATTCCCCCCTTCTTACGACCACCACGTCTGTCAAATTTTTGAAAGATAAATGCTAGGAACACTTCACATTTTTTAGGTCAATCTACACTAGCGCCATCTATTAAGATTAGATGTAAGCATTAAGATGAAAATGTGAAAGGCATATTCTGTTTCCAAAAAACAATTTGCATCTTTGTCTCTATTAAGATACAATTAATCCTTAAAAATGATTAATTCTGCAATGGGTAAAATCCAGTATTTGTATTGGATATAAAACTGTTCCAAGTTAAAAGCATACAAATTGGAGATTGGATCTCCAGGCATTGTCTAGCAATGTATGATAGTTGTAAAAAAATTCCAAAAAACAAATTGAATGTTATATTACCTAGTGAAATATTTATTCCGTCTGTAAAATTAAAAAAATTACAGTCTGGATTGTATTTTTCAGTGGAGCATATATATTATGTGACATTCTTTCAATGCAGAAGGTTTTTTTTTCCGTATGGAATGCTATTTCCAATATTTCAGTCTGGAATGTTTTTTCATTCTGTATTGTATAATTTTCATTCAGTTTTTTTCATTCTGGATTGTATTTTTCAACGTAAAATCTTTCATTCTGTTATGGTTTTAGAGTCTATAATCATTTTTGCGATTTTCAATGTCTGGGTTATATAAAAAAATATATATTAATCATTGGTTGAACGTAATTTCTAGATGTGCGGTGTGCAATATCCGTTTCCCATCATACAACGCCCGCAGACGACACATGGTGACAGTTCACGGTGAAGAGAATTACAAGTACAGCTGCAAGCACTGCTCGAAGCGCTTCTGCCTGCAGAGCCACCTCTCGAAGCACGTTCGCAGCGTCCATTTGCAAGAGCGGAACCACGCGTGCACGCTGTGCTCCTCCAAGTTCTTCTCCAGCCGGGTGTTGAAGGAACACATGCAGAATCATTCGGGCGAGAAACTGTTCGAGTGTTCAGTGTGCAAGAAAAGCTACGCAAGAGCATGCACGCTCAGAACACATATGAAGATACATTCAGGTGTGAAGGCTCACGTGTGTTGTGTGTGCAGGAAATCCTTTACCCAGGCGTGCACCCTGAGGACACACATGACTACTCACGATAAGAACACGTCAGATTCGTCGAGTGAACCATAGATATATATTCAATTGAAGCGGGAATAGTGCACGACACGCTGTATTAATGTGAAGGCTAGTGAAACGTGTCAGGATGGAAGAGTGCGGCGGTCCACTGTCTCTGCCCATTGTGTTAGAAGCGACAGTGCACGACACGCTGTATGAATGTGAAGGCTAGAGAAGGGTGCACCATGCGTGTCAGGATGGAAATATGTTAAGTAAAGTTATGTTATGTTATTCTAATGTTAAAGAAATTTATATTTGTACTAAAATATATGAAATTAAATAAATAAAAGAATTTTCTTTATTCACACAAAACAATATATTTTTTGCATTTGATACACACCCAAAATTTTCAAAACCATGTAAAATTAAGTCAATTATTTTTAACACGATTTGACAATGATAATTCAGCCTTCTTCCTGCTCCGATCCTGTCATATCGTCGTGGATACCTTCGTCTTCATCATCTTTTATAACATCAACACCTTCAACATCAGGCAATTTATCAATGGTTCCTTCTTCCACCGCTTCGGACGCCTCCACCACTTCAACTGCCGTTTCTTTTACTTCAACGGCGTCCTCTTTCACTTCAACGGCAGCCTCTTTCACTTCGACTGCAGCTTCTTTAACTTCAAAATCATCATTTTTTAATGTTTTATCGTCTGAATCCAATGCCTGACTTTCCCCGAGCTCTCCGACGCCTTCAAAATCAGCCTTTTTCGCAACTTCAACAACGGAATCGCCTCGAGCCATTTCGTCTTCGAAATATTCATCCAAGGAATCTCGCTTCTCTTCTATTTCAAAGAGTTGATCGTCAATTTCTTCATAGGTGAGTTCTTCCTCTTCTACTTCTTCTTCTGCGGCGTCTCCACAATGGCAAGCATCGCTCAATTCAGAGGTTTCGTCTTGTGATATGATTGTCTCAGAACTGAAGAGTAGGTCCGCGATTATTCCAGGAGTTGCGGACCTCTTCAGCTCTCTTTGCGTCCTTTCTATCTTCTTCACTACTTCCGGGAGTACAAAGTCCATCACCAGCTCAGCAATGAGATCCTCGTCTTTGAGTGTATTCGGTCTGGAAAGTAATTTAATATAATATGCAAACAAAGAAAAATATTGAAATTAATAATGATAAATATTCAACTGTCCCAAGATATGAAGGACTCCAAGATGATTCGCTTTTTCAGTGTCCCGCTAATAATGGGATGGCATGACCAATGCAAAGCAATCTATTATAGTTGTAGGTCAGTTTATTCGATTGCTTTGAGTAGGTCAGTAGGTCTGTCGATGCATAGATAGTTCGACTGTTTTGTGTAGGTAAGTAAGTTGGCTATTTAAATTGATTATTGTAGTCAGTTTGATTGCTTAGAGTAGGTAAGTAGGTTGGATATATAATAGTGGAGTATATATATGGATAAATAATGGAGTTTTACAAAACTAATACCTCAACCATCAATAGGTTGAATATTTCAATTGATTATGGTAGTCAGTTTGATTGCTTTGAGTAGGTCAGTAGGTTGTATAATTCAATTTATTTGAAATGTCAGTTAGTTTGATTGCTTTGAGTAGGTAAGAAGGTCTGTCAATTCAATTTAGTTGTTTAGTTAGTTCGACTGCTTTGAGTAGGTAAGTAGGTTGGATATTTAAATTGATTATTGTAGTAAGTTCAATTGCTTTGAGTAGGTCAGTAGGTCTGTTAATTCAATTTAGTTGCTTATTTAGTTCGATTGCTTTAAGTAGGTTAGTAGACCAGTACGGAAAATGAAAGTATACCTTTTAGGAATCCTCTCGTAGCGACTGTCGATGCAGTCGGCCTCGTGAAGCGCCAACTTCTCGGCTTCCATTCCGGCATCCATGTTGGCCACATCAACAAACAGGTCGTGCAAGCGAAGAGCGGCGGCTCGCTTGGTCACCATCACAATCTGCAAGAATCATAAAACAACTTCAGATACATACGGAGTAGCATGCTTGAAAGTTAGCACTGTGAACCGAATAGAGACATTTGAAGACTCGTGAACCAGCAAGGGCCATCCAAAGACACGTGAACTATCTAGGGGTATTCCAAACGCATGAATCATCTAGGGACATTATCAAACAAGTAGACCATCTAGGGGTATTGGGGTATCTACTTTAGGGATGCGCTTATATGGGGAGTGATATTAATGACACACGTGTGTTCTGTAGTAGGTGCATTTATTGACTGAATGGTGTTCGGGAATACTAAGGTCTACGAGAGGGCACGTAAACTGTCTAGAGACATTATAAGACACGTGAACCATCTAGGGGCGTTCTCAGAGATGTAATACGTCTAAAGGCAATCTAAGACATGTTAACCATTTAGGGACAATCTAAGACACGTGAACCATCTAGGGGCGTTTTCAGAGTTGTAATACATCTAAAGGCAATCTAAGACATGTTAACCATTTAGGGGCATTCTTAAGTACTTGAACCATTTAGGGGCATTCTTAAGTACTTGAACCATCTAGGGGCATATTCAGACATGTGAACCATCTAGGGGTATTCTAAGACACGTTACCATCGAAAGGCATTTTAAGACATGTGGACTATCTAGGGGCATTCAAAGACTGTCTAGAGATATTCTAAGACACGTGAATGATGTAGGGGCTTTCAAAGACTCATGAACTATCTAGAGAGATTTTCAGACACGTGAACCATCTAGGGACATTCAAAGATACTTGAACTCTTGTGCGACTCCACTGGGTCAAAATACGAATCGAAACTCACCTCCTTGTACATTTCTTGATGTTCCATACGTCTGCGCTCTTCTTTCTGCCTTCTCCCGGCCTCTGCAGCTTCCCTTCTCTGTCTTTCCGCGACTAAAATGACAGAAATCCATTTTAGAAGAAAACAAATGATAAACCAACCTAACCTAACCTAACTTGTCTATCACGCCATCTGCTCGAAGGGATGATTAGTTAGTTTAAGCTATATACATTGTTAGCGATTTAATCGCTTTTTTCACATAATGTCGATTTTATTCGCTTTTTACATACCGGCCGAGTCGACAAACTCTTTCTGCCTTCTCTCTTCTAGAATGTGATCCAGCTCTTTGTTCAGTAGATCCAGAACCCGTCCAATCACAGCATTCTGGATCTCGTGAAACCACTCCTCCAATTCCTGGGTCTAAACAGGGACAACGTGATAATTTAATTACTTCAATGGATGCGTAAATGTATAACGGAGGAACAGGTGAAATCTTGTTCCAGTATTAATTATATCTATAGAGATATTAAAGTTATTAGAAGCAATGTGTACTAGCTGCAAGTATTTATTATGTGATAATATAATTATTTCAATGGATGCGTAAATGTATAACGGAGGAACAGGTGAAATCTTGTTCCAGTATTAATTATATCTATAGAGATATTAAAGTTATTAGAAGCAACGTGTGCTAGCTACAAAAATGTTTAAGTTTCATAAAGTCACTTTGTGTAGGTAATGTAAAAAATATAAATAAAGAAATATACCTTATGTAAATCTAAGTGACCAAGCTTTGGATTTTGCAATTCTTTTATCAGCTCTGAATTACGAGACATGCCTTCATACACCTGGAAAAGAAAAAGAAGATTACTAGATGTCTCTTTCTAACACTCTTCCGATGCAGTGCTTTGAAATAATGGAGCTACAACCAGAACACAATTTAACGGGCATTTTTGTTACTCTGTTTCTATCAGAAGTTTCAAAACTCCTTCGCCTGATATGTTTTACATTCTTATATCTTCATTTTACCACGCTTTCAGCTGAGAAATCTGAATTCTCTCACATTTGTTCTATTTTTGAAACGGTTGGATACAGGTGCCAAAATGAGCGGAGTGTCAGTAAGCCGTCTCTTGTATGCGGATGACGCTGTCCTACTTGCAGACAACGAGCATGAACTACAAGGCCTGGTGAATAGCATGTATGAGGTATGCATGCGAAATGATCTGATGATGAATGTGAACAAGTCCAAGGTAATGATTTTTGAAAGAGAAGAAATCACGACAGTCTGCGACATTAGCGTGAATGGTGAAAATTTGGAGCAAGTAGATGAGTTTGTGTATTTGGGTAGTATGTTTACAGTGGAGAGGGATATTGAAAGAAGGGTTGGGGCAGGCAACAGAGTGAATGGTGCACTTAAAGTTGGCATCGCAAACAAAAACCTATCCAAAAAAGCTAGAATGGCAGTGCACAATGGTGTTCTTCTACCGACCCTTATGTGCGGAAGCGATGCATGGAACTGGTAAAAGAAGGGTGAAAGTAGAAAAAATGCAGTAGAAATGAGATCTCTTAGACTGATGTGTGCATACTCTGTGTATGATAGAGTGTCAAATGAAAATATAAGAAGTGAATGCGGTGCGAATGATGGTGCTATGAACAAAATAATGAAAGGATCATTAAGATGGTTTGGACACATGGAAAGAAAGAATGGTAAAAAAAGTAAATGTTAATAATATAAATGGAATTAGAAATACAATCGGACGACCGAGGAAAACGTGGAATGATCAAATAAATCAAATATTGAATATCGAGAATTATTTTAGGATAGAACAATATGGCGATCCATCCTCTCTGCCTACTCCTTCGGAGAAACAGCGTAATGGTTAGTTAGTTTGTTAGATAGTTATTATTATAATGATTCTATATATATCCCGGTATGAGATACCTTGGCCTGAGCTGCTCTGCCTTTGAGCAGGGCAAGAAGCGCATTCGCCGCCATTTCCCTGTCCATGTCCCTCTGCTTCTCGACGGTCAGATTGCACTCATCGCTGACCAGAGAATCCGGAGTGGTCTTCCGATCCACAGAGCCCTCGTCGTCGGAACTCTCCGAGCGGACCGTGGCGGCTTCTGCAATGTCCAAACTCAAATGAGTAAGTGAATCGATTCTCAACAAAAGAAGAGAGAATATGACATACCTCTAGAATGTGTACATCAGGTTATTTGAATATTGTAGACATTTTTTCGCTACTGATTCTTAAGGTATATGGTAGCTAGTCTATCACCATTTACAATATATTGAACCTGGAGCCTTCAGTGTGGCAGTCATAGCTGTTGCCACACTGGCACAAAGGCTGTCCAACATTTTATACCTCTGGAATATGGCATACCTCTGGAATATGGCATACCTCTATAACATGGCATAACTCTGGAACATGGCATAACTCTGGAACATGGCATACCTATGGATTACGGGATACCTCTATAACATGGCATACCTCTGGAACATGACATAACTCTGGAACATGGCATACCTATGGAATATGGCATACCTCTGATATATGGCATACCTTTGGAGTATGGCATACCTCTGGAACATGGCATACCTTTGGAACATGGCATACCTCTGGAATATTGCATACCTCTGAAATATGGCATACCTCTGGAACATGGCATACCTCTGGAACATGGCATACCTCGGGAACATGGCATACCTCTGGAACATGGCATATCTCTACAACGTAGCATTACCTATGGAACATGGCATACCTCTGGAACATAGCATACCTTTGGATCTTGGCATACCTCTGGGAAATGGCATACCTCTGGAACATAGTATACCTCTGGATCTTGGCATAGCCATGGCATACCTCTGGGACATAGCATACCTCTGGATCTTGGCATACCTCTGGGACATGGCATACCTCTGGAACACAGCATACCTCTGGATCTTGGCATACCTCTGGGACATGGCATACCTCTGGAACATGGCATACCTCTGGAACATGGCATACCTTTGTAATATGGCATACGTCTGAAACATGGCATACCTCTGGAACATGGCATACCTCTGGAACATGGCATACCTCTGGAACATGGCATACCTCTGAAATATGGCATACCTTTGGAATATGGCATACCTCTGGATCATGGCATACCTTTGGAACATGGCATACCTCTGAAATATGGCATACCTCTGGTATATGGAATACCTCTGGATCATGGCATAACTCTGGAATATGGCATACCTCTGGAATATGACATACTTCTGGAACATGGCATACCTTTGGAACGTGGCATACCTCTGGAACATGGCATACCTTTGGAACATGGCATACCTCTGGAACATGGCATACCTTTGGAATATGGCATACCTCTGGAACATGGCATAACTCTGGAATATGGCATACCTCTGGAACATGGCATACCTTTGGAACATGGCATACCTCTGGAACATGGCATACCTTTGGAATATGGCATACCTCTGAAACATGGCATACCTCTGGAACATGGCATACCTCTGGAACATGGCAAACCTCTGGAACATAGTATACCTCTGGATCTTGGCATAGCCATGGCATACCTCTGGGACATAGCATACCTCTGGATCTTGGCATACCTCTGGGACATGGCATACCTCTGGGACATGGCATACCTCTGGGACATGGCATACCTCTGGAACATAGTATACCTCTGGATCTTGGCATAGCCATGGCATACCTCTGGAATACGGCGGCATACCTCTGGAATATGCCATACCTCTGAATCATGGCATACCTCTGAGATCCTGTGTCAGTTGCTCCAGGCATATGTCGTTCCTTCTGGACATCTTTTCACACATCCCATCTTTCAGGGGTGCCTTCTCGTTCAGGTCTACCGTGTCGGGATTCATGTCTGAAACACAAAAACGTACATAATAATCATAATTAGTTGTCTTGTGCCGACCCTTATGTATGGAAGCGAAGCATGGAAAATAAAGATGGAAGTAAATGAATGCAGTGGAAATGCCACATGCAGAAGACACTCACCAGTATTGCAGGGAAGATAGTTCATGTCCACAGCGATGCGAAGAGGTCTCCTTATAAGGGTGCTGGGGCAACGGATCTGTTTGCGGCCGCACATCCAGTCTGCTGTCTTCGCGTGCTTCGCTTCCAGCTTCCTGAGATCTAAAAGAAAGCGGTGCACATTTAGGACAGACTGGTGCCCATTTGCTTATTTTAGTATTGAGTGGTTCCCATTTTGTATCGAATGGTTCCCACTTAGGTACGGATGGTTCCCATTTAATATTAAATGGTTACAATTAGAATATACACGAGTAAAATATGTTAATCTGTTTTAAAAAAAGTCTGTGTGTATTTTCCCATTATTTCATCAAAGGACTGAAAGTTCCCCACTTAAAATCGAGTGGTACTCTTTAAAGGACCGCTAGTTCTCCACTTAAAATCGAGTGATACATATCAAAGGACCACAAGTTCTTAATTTAAGATCAAGCGGTGCCCTTCAAAGGACTGCAAGTTCTCAATTTAAGATCGAGTGATACATATCAAAGGACCACAAGTTCTTAATTTAAGATCAAGTGGTGCCCATCAAAGGACCACAAGTTCCCCATTTAAGATCAAGTGATGCCCATCAAAGAACCACAAGTTACCAATTTAAGATCAAGCAATGCCAATCAAATGATCACAAGTTCCCAATTTAAGATCAGGTGGTGCCATCTTAGGACTGCAAGTTCCCAATTTAAGATCAAGTGATGCCCATCAAAGGACCACAAGATTCCCATATAAGATCACATGTGCCACCTTAGGACTGCAACTTTCCAATTTAAAATCAAGTGATGCCCATCAAAGGACCACACGTTCCCAATTTAAGATTGAGTGATGCCCACCAAAAGACCGTGAGTTCCCCACTTCGATAGGTGTCTGTATAGCACACCAATCGAATTATTTTAATTTTAGATCATGTTGCAAGTAATGCTATAAGAAAAATCGTCATGATTTTGACAGCGCTATCTCTTTGCTTATGTTTTGAGTAAGTGGATTAACCTCTCTCTTTGTTCCTTCTGATGTCCAGCACCCTGCGATGGAGCCGTTTCGCACCCTGGCTCCAGCGCCTATCCGTCAGGCCACGATCAGCCACCGACACAACCCTGGGGCCCAGCTTCTCCTCTTGGAGAAGAAGGATGCTCTCCAACTCCTAGGGAACAGTCACAATGGAATGCACTTTACCCATAACAGGAACATAACCTAACCTCACATAAAACAACATAAATATAACCTAACATAACAAAACAGAAACTAAACTCACAAAAAGCTTTCCTAATAAAAACACTACGGAAAACATATCAATTTGACTTAAGTGTTAGGACTACAAATAATATCGGTATGACTCAACTGTCCTTTCTATTTAAAATATTAGACCTACTAAAAATATTGGTTTGACATAAGCATCAGTTATTCAGTAAGTTCAGACCTACTAAAAATTAAACCTATTAAAATATCAGTTAGACTCAAGTGTCAGACATTCCAAAATGAGATGGGTTTGACTCAAGACCCACCTTCTCCCGGAATCTCTGCTCGTGGTCTTCAAGAGCGCCCAGCGTGCGCGCGTCCATTACGCGCTCCAGCCACGCGCGCCTCACGCGCTGCCTCTGCACGGCACGCACTGCGCCCCAGTGGACCGCCACTTCGGGGGGACCTGAGGAACATGACATAACATGGATGGAAAGATACACAAAGTTACAGCCATATAACATGGAAGGAAAGATACACAAAGATACAGCCATATAACATGGAAGGAAAGATACTTAATGCTACAGCCATTTAACGTGGAAGGAAAGATACACAATGCTACAGCCATATATCACGGAAGGAAAGATACACAATGCTACAGTTATATATAATAAAATGGAAGGAAAGATACAAAATGGTACTGCCATATAACATGGAAGGAAAGATACACAATGCTACAGTCATATAACATGGAAGGAAAGATACACAATGTTACAGCCATATAACATGGAAGGAAAGATACACAATGTTACAGCCATATAACATGGAAGGAAAGATACATAATGGTACAGCCGTATAACATGGAAGGAATGATACACTATACAATGGTAGAGCCATATAACACGGAAGGGAAGATAGAAAATGCTACAGCCATATAACATGGAAGGAAAGATACACAATGCTACAGTCATATAACATGGAAGGAAAGATACACAATGTTACAGCCATATAACATGGAAGGAAAGATACACAATGTTACAGCCATATAACATGGAAGGAAAGATACATAATGGTACAGCCGTATAACATGGAAGGAATGATACACTATACAATGGTAGAGCCATATAACACGGAAGGGAAGATAGAAAATGCTACAGCCATATAACATGGAAGGAAAGATACACAATGGTAGAACCATATAACATGGAATGAAAGATACACATAGCTATAGATGGAAGGAGAGATACAGATATAATTCAGATGTCATGTGAATTCTACACTAGACCAATGACAGTATGATAATCACACTACTATCACCGGGAATCGAACTCGGGACCTTGGGTGTGGCTATCATAGCTCTTCCCACTCTGCCACGAAGGTCGTCGTTTAGTTCGTTAAAATATTAAAAAGTTTAAAACCAAAAAATATGTTATTTCATTTTCTGAAACACATCTATTGTTACTAATGTGAAAACACACTGACCGAACTTGATGTCCTGGAGTAAAAGGATTTCCGGGATCTCTTTGCATTTTCTGTGGATTCTGAAGTCGGGCTGGTATGGGTCTGTCTGGGCAGAGGACTCCCTGAAAAGTTTAGCACATTTTAACCTATTTTTGAGTACCGCCCCAACCGTGGGGCCATCGAATACATGATCGGATAGCATATGGTCCAATGCTTGGGGCTCATTTATAATTCTTCCATTATTCCCAGATAATTTAGTAAGTATGTTAATTATGAGGTCACTTAGAAGAACGTGCGGAAAACAAAAAATAAATAACTAACCATCGTAGGCAGAAATAAAAGACTGCCACACTTTTCTTTCCTGGCATATTTCTCAATTCGTTTCCTCAACATTCATACATCGTGTCATGCACGCGCGTCGATTTCTCTGACTCCTCACGTGGCCGACATTCAATATTTGATTTATTTGATCGTGCCACGTTTTCCTCGGTCTTCCGATTCTATTTCTAGTTCCATTTACATTGTTAACATATAATATTTTTTACCATTCTTTCTTCATTCATTTTTCTTTCTACTAATTTCAACTTTCATCCTTCTTTTGCCAGTTCCATGCTTCGCTTCCGTGAAGTAAGAAAGGAACGTAAGGGGGATAAATGGGTCCTAAATTAAATTGAGATGGAAAAATGTGTCGAGGAAGGCCAATGAAGACATGGCATAACCAAACATCTATGAGAGTAGGCTGACTTTTCGTGCACATATCGAGAGGATTTGTGACATTGCACTGAGGATGTTGGGCTTCATCATTCGGACCGGAAGAGTTTTCAGGGATCCCAATGTGCTCAGAGTCCTGTAAAACGCATTGGTTCGGAGCAGACTCGAAAATGGTTCTGTGATATGGAGTCCTCACGAGGCGAGATATTCCGTTATGCTGGAGAGGGTTCAAAAAAATTTCTGAGGTATCTCTACATGAGGGAGTATGGTAGCTATCCGTGGCTCTATCCCACGGCATTTCTTTTGGGAATGCTCGGAACCAATTCTTTACAGCTTCGAAGAGATGGGCATCTCATACCCCAATTCTTTAGATTACTCCTGGGTTTATTTCAAGAACTCGGACGTGCTAGAGGGTGTTCGACTTTTTGTCCCTGATAGATATCTCCGACATCGACAGCATAGATAGACTAGAACCAACATGCTTCTGGTGACACCGGTGAGAAGAGCAATTTATTTGCTGAACGAGGTCTCCTCGGAGATCCACGTCTTTCATATTAGTAAAAGTACATTCAGAAGACAAATACTCTTGTATTTAGAGAGTATCTTGTCTTCCTAATGTTGAACCATCTCTTATGCGTCTCTGGTAGTATTATATATAATGTCTTTTGATGAAATAAACTGATTTGATTATTGTTACCTAAAAAGAGTTTGCACTCCGCGACTCTGCGGACCAGTGATAGTCTCTTCTCTAACCGGACACTGTTGAGGAACAGGCTCAGGTTCGACCTCCGTATGAACTATCATTGTAGCTTGAACGCGGGGACTGAAAATACAAAGAACATTTGATTAGACACAAATATAACACGCGAGCTCTTTCACAAAATCTTAAATCACAAATAGAACACACAAGCATATTAAAAAAAACTCAAATTATCATCTATATTGCATATACATATCTGTTAAGATTCAATCCAAGGTTTAGTTTGCAACAAATCTAACATCTTTGCTGTTTCTTGGGAAGCCATTTGAGCCTTTAATGTGTTAGTTTCCCGATGCTGTCACATAAATCCGTGTATTCTGCCTCCTTAACATCGGACCATTGCTCTTGTGCTCCTGGTATAATGTGTCATCTATCCCACTGCATTCCTCTCGGGCAGAGATGGACATCTTTCATACGAATGGAGCAATGTCCACTCTTGATTCTACGGAGTATTCTGCCTCCTTAACGTCGGACCATTGCTCTTGTGCTCCTGGTATAATGTGTCATCTATCCCTGCATTCCTCTCGGGCAGAGATGGACATCTTTCATACGAATGGAGCAATGTCCACTCTTGATTCTACGGAGTATTCTGCCTCCTTAACGTCGGACCATTGCTCTTGTGCTCCTGGTATAATGTGTCATCTATCCCACTGCATTCCTCTCGGGCAGAGATGGACATCTTTCATACGAATGGAGCAATGTCCACTCTTGATTCTACGGAGTATTCTGCCTCCTTAACGTCGGACCATTGCTCTTGTGCTCCTGGTATAATGTGTCATCTATCCCACTGCATTCCTCTCGGGCAGAGATGGACATCTTTCATACGAATGGAGCAATGTCCACTCTTGATTCTACGGAGTATTCTGCCTCCTTAACGTCGGACCATTGCTCTTGTGCTCCTGGTATAATGTGTCATCTATCCCACTGCATTCCTCTCGGGCAGAGATGGACATCTTTCATACGAATGGAGCAATGTCCACTCTTGATTCTACGGAGTATTCTGCCTATCGAGTTATCTGTAAATGATTATGTCCTGGTTAAATTAGTAAAGGATGGAACTTCTTACGCTGCCGTATACAGCATCTGGTCTCGTCCTTGGATAGAAGCCTCGGCTTGAAGACGAGCTCTCCGAGCCGCTCCTGTCCCAGAGTAGGTAACGTCCAAGTGGCGGGGAAGACGAGCATTGGGATGTGCCACTGAAAAATCACGTACAATTAACGGGACCAGTCGCAGAAATGAAAATTATAGATTAATTGCATCTCAATAGAGACGAAGATGTAAATTATTTGGAAACAGAATATGGTAGTCGAGGCGTTTACAGGACTTATGACCTGTCATTGGTTGGGTTAAGCGATCACTTTATGTTAACAACATTCCCCATTCTGCCCTTCTTACGACATCACATTTGACAAATTTTTGGAACTTGTACATATGCTACTATTTTTAATAACTTCACATTGTGTTACACTAGCGCCATCTATTAAGATAATTTGTAAGCATTAAGCAGAAAATCTTTATTAATACAATGAGAAAGGCTTGGTTTGGAAATTTGGAAAGAATAAATGAAGAAAAAATGGTAAAAAAAGGATATGTTAATGATGTAAATGGAACTAGAAATAGAAATGGTGTTCTTCTACCGACCCTTATGTATGTAAGCGAAGCATGGAACTGGCAAAAGAAGGATGAAAGTAGAATAAATGCATTAGAAATTAGATCTCTTAGACGAATGTGTAATACTCTGTGTATGATAGAGTGTCGAATGAAAATATAAGAAGTGAATGCGGTGCGAATGGTGGTGTCATGAACAAAATAATGAAAGGATCGTTAAGATGGTTTGGATATATGGAAAGAATGAATGAAGAAAGAATGGTAAAAAAATTATATGTTAATGATGTAAATGGAAACAGAAATAGAGGAAGACCGAGGAAAACGTGGCACGATCAAATATATCAAATATTTAATGTCGGCCACGTGAGCAGTCAGAGAAATCGACGCGCGTGCATGACACGATGTGTGAATGTTGAGGAAGCGAGAGAAATATGTCAGGAAAGAAAAGTGTGGCAGTCCATTCTTTCTGCCTACCCCTTCGGGAGACGGCGTGATGATTAGTTAATTAGTTAGTTAGTTAGTATGTATAAATAAATAAATAAAAATAAATAAATTATACTTACAGATTTCCACTGAATTATATTTCTTGACTTCGCTGAACATTGTATTGAAGACGGGGTGAATAGTCTGTGGAAAAATGGAGTAAATATAATAATAATATTGATGATCAGTGTTGGATTCATCTTGCTGTCTTCAACTTACATACTGGGCTGTGGCCATTGCAGACTCTCTGGCCTGCCGTTCGAAGTCCTTTCTTCCGGACACAACGAAATGCGGATCTGAAATAATTAACAAATATGATTGAATGCCACGCTTCTCTAGCCTTCACATTCAAACAGCACGTCATGCATTGCTTCTAACGCAATAGGCAGAGACGATGGACTGCCACACTCTTCCATCCTGACACACTTCTCTAGCCTTCACATTCATACAGCATATTATGCATTGTTTCTAACGCAATAGCCAGAGACGGTGGATGACACACTCTTTCATCCTGACACGCTTCTCTAGCCTTCACATTTATACAGCCTGCCGTGCACTGTTCCCGCTTCTAACACAAAAGGCAGAGACGATGGATGACACACTCTTCCATCCTGACACGCTTCTCTAGCCTTCGCATTCATACACCGTGTCGTGCACTGTTCCCGCTTCTAACACAATAGGCAAAGACTGAACTGTCAGAAAAATACACCATTCTTTCTGAAAAGCGTTCTGCCTTTTTGACAACTACAACACAAGAAGTGATTAATAGTTTTATTCAAACTTACCATAAATGTAGTCATGTTCACGTATTTTCTTGAATTTTCCTCTTCTTCCTTCGTATATTTGCATAAGCCTTGTAGACATTGTAAATAAAATCTAGAAAAAAATCGTTGTCTGTAACCCAAATTTCAGAAGTTGTTATGTATTGAACAAACAACTCGCTGTTGCTATGGAAAAAATAATATTTTAAAGTGTTTTATCTGCAAGTACTTTTACAGTTTAAGTACTTATTTATCTATGGATCTATTTGTCTTGTAGACTTCATGAGGAAGTGGCAAATGTGGGTCTTAAAATTAACATGTCCAAGACAGTGGACCTACGAGTGTCCACAAATGACTCCACCCCAATCTTGCTCCACGGTGTCCCCCTTGTGACAACGACCAGCTTTTGCTACCTTGGTAGTATAATAGCAGGCTCGGGACGGACTTTCGCAATGCTTTATTGTTCCGGTATCATTTCCAGAAACCTCAAGCTCCAAATATTAAGCAGTAGCGTTAAAAGCGTACTGCTGTACGGATGTGAGACTTGGAAGTCTACCGCGGACGTCATTGTAAAACTCCAGGTGTTTATATTATAGATAGCTGCCTTCGCTCAATATTCAAAATCTATTGGCCCCAAACAGTGTCAAATGCCGTTCTCTGGACCATGGCAGGCGAAAAGCCAATCAGATAACAAGTCGCTAGACGCAAATGGCAGTGGATCGGTCACACTCTGAGACGGAACCCAGCCTGCATCGCTCAGGGCGCACTAGACTGGTCCCCTATGGGGGGAAAGAGGAAGCGAGGCAGACCTAGAGCCACTTGGAGAAGAGGTTAAGGCAGCAGTCACTTGGGATGATGTTAGGCATCAGGCATGCGATAGAGTCGGGTGGAGACTTTTCTTTTGCCAGTTCCATGCTTCGCTTCCATACTTAAGGGTCGGCAGAAGAACATAGTAGAACAACATGGTAGAAGAACAGGTGCTATATATGCATTTAATAAAATGAGAACATTCTTTTGCAATGATAATCTTAACTTGAAACTCCGACAAAGAATGGTTAAATGTTATATATGGTCTGTTCTACTATACAGCTTTGAAACTTGGACTCTGAAAGTGAATGTAATGAACCGGTTGGAGGCGTTTGAGATGTGGATATACCGCAGACTGCTCCGTATACCGTGGACCGTTAGGGTCAGTAATGCAGACGTACTACAGAGAGCCGGAGCCAATAGAGCCACCTGGAGAAGAACCCTGCAGGACGAGGTTAAAGCAGCAGTCACTTGTGATGATGTTAGGCATCAGGCATGCGATAGTCGGGTGGAGAAGGTTCCTCGAGGACCTATACACCACAAAGAGTGACAGGTCAAGAAAAATAATTAAATAAAACCAAAATTCAAAAATATATTTATTTATTAAAGTAAATATTTACAAAATGTCATTATGTAGCTAGTATAAATATGTTAACTTGTCATGAAAACAATTTTTTAAGTATATAAATCCTTGAAACACTGTAGAAAAAAATATATACAGTACACAATGGATATTTAGTACTAAATTAGGATTTCTTTTACATAAAATATGATTAAGCATGCAGAACCAACATTTCACTGTCTATGCCTGCAGGAAGAGCAATCAGATGGGCAATGCGGCAGAAATGAGTGGGACTAATGTGTTAAAAGTAGGAACAGTACATGACACGCTGTATGAATGTGAAGGCTAGAGAAGCGTGTCAGGATAGAAGAGTGTGTCATCCACCGTCTCTGCCTATTGCGTTAGAAGCAATGCATGACGTGCTGTTTGAATGGGAAGGCTAGAGAAGCGTGTCAGGATGGAAGAGTGTGTCATCCATCGTCTCTGCCTATTGCGTTAGAAGCAATGCATGATCTGCTGTATGAATGTGAAGGCTAGAGAAGCGTGTCAGGATGGAAAAGTGTGGCAGTCCATCGTCTCTGCCTATTGCGTTAGAAGCAATGCATGATCTGCTGTATGAATGTGAAGGCTAGAGAAGCGTGTCAGGATGGAAGAGTGTGGCAGTCCATCGTCTCTGCCTATTGCATTAGAAGCAATGCATGATCTGCTGTATGAATGTGAAGGCTAGAGAAGCGTGTCAGGATGGAAGAGTGTGTCATCCATCGTCTCTGCCTATTGCATTAGAAGCAATGCATGATCTGCTGTATGAATGTGAAGGCTAGAGAAGCGTGTCAGGATGGAAGAGTGTGTCATCCATCGTCTCTGCCTATTGCGTTAGAAGCAATGCATGATCTGCTGTATGAATGTGAAGGCTAGAGAAGCGTGTCAGGATGGAAGAGTGTGTCATCCATCGTCTCTGCCTATTGCGTTAGAAGCAATGCATGATCTGCTGTATGAATGTGAAGGCTAGAGAAGCGTGTCAGGATGGAAGAGTGTGTCATCCATCGTCTCTGCCTATTGCATTAGAAGCAATGCATGATCTGCTGTATGAATGTGAAGGCTAAGAGAAGCGTGTCAGGATGGAAGAGTGTGTCATCCATCGTCTCTGCCCTATTGCGTTAGAAGCAATGCATGATCTGCTGTATGAATGTGAAGGCTAGAGAAGCGTGTCAGGATGGAAGAGTGTGTCATCCATCGTCTCTGCCCTATTGCGTTCGTAATGCATGATCTGCTGTATGAATGTGAAGGCTGAAGCGTGTCCGTGGAAGAGTGTGTCATCCATCGTCTCTGCCTATTGCGTTAGAAGCAATGCATGATCTGCTGTATGAATGTGAAGGCTAGAGAAGCGTGTCAGGATGGAAGAGTGTGTCATCCATCGTCTCTGCCTATTGCATTAGAAGCAATGCATGATCTGCTGTATGAATGTGAAGGCTAGAGAAGCGTGTCAGGATGGAAGAGTGTGTCATCCATCGTCTCTGCCTATTGCTTTAGAAGCAATGCATGATCTGCTGTATGAATGTGAAGGCTAGAGAAGCGTGTCAGGATGGAAGAGTGTGTCATCCATCGTCTCTGCCTATTGCTTTAGAAGCAATGCATGATCTGCTGTATGAATGTGAAGGCTAGAGAAGCGTGTCAGGATGGAAGAGTGTGTCATCCATCGTCTCTGCCTATTGCGTTAGAAGCAATGCATAACATGCTGTATGAATGTGAAGGCTAGAGAAGCGTGTCAGGATGGAAGAGTGTGTCATCCACCGTCTCTGCCTATTGTGTTAGAAGCGGGAACAGTGCACGACACATTACAAGGCTAGAGAAGCGTAACGAACTATCATTTTTGCCCATTGTGGCATTTCATCGCTATTATCTTAACTATTGTATAACATTCTTCGTCAAACTCTTCATCGGAGACAGATGTTCTTTTCCTTCGATAAGAGACAAGAGTTCTGCCCTAGACTTCTTGCTATCACAAGCGCATGTTACCAGGGCTGTCAGATGCTTCGTTGAATACTCCGAATGCCCTTTGATAAAGGTTTCAAGATCAGGTTTCGTTAAGTAATAGGCTTTAACGTAGGTGTCCACATATTCTTGGTAAGGGAGAGGTTTTATACCGCATATCTTCGTCAGCTTCGATAACAGCTGCGTGTAATCTAACTGCATCAGGCCTCGTCCCGAATCCGAGCATTTCGTCACGTTTGAAAATCCTTCGACGAGAGTGTGTACGATGAATTTGGAAACGGACGACCACAAAGCTTGGTGCACTTCAGCGGAAACGGATACGTGATTGCCTATTTGATCCAATCGCATCGAAAACACTTGGAGATCTCTCGAGATGTGATCCACGTAATTGCTGTGCTGGGACATCACGTTCTTCACTTCCCAGTTGACCTGCGACATCGACACGAGCACCGTTCGTACGTTGAACGCTTGCGAAGCTACGCACATATATATCGGGACCCTAACGTCGGCAGCGGCCGTGACAGTCTGCTCGTAAAACGTCTGCAGAATGATACGCTGATGCGGAGAAACAAGACTCTCTAGGTACGGCTGCAGCGTTTCAAACTGCTTAGCTAAAAAGAGCAGACTTTCAACGGCCACTATCCGCTCGGACAATCCGTGGAGATTTTCCGAGTTATCGAGATCTATGGCTTGAGACCACGTCGGCTTTATCATCTTCTGCGATCTACCGTCTTCCTCGCACGGGTTTTCTTCCGCATCCGACGATATCAGGTTATTCCCGATCCTTTTCAACATTGAATTCAGCTTCTGCGAATAAAGCGTGGTCGAAGCGACTTTAAGATCGGAAGCGAAGAACAGATGCACCGAATAAAGGTAATAATCGAACATCTGACTCATAAGCATGATGACTTCGAAAGAAATCGGCTTAAGAAACCTACACATCTGTAGATATTGTCCGCAATCTCGTAGAACGGATAGCGTTGTGTTTGTTACAATAACGGGATCGGATCGTCTTTTTACCGTTGTTTTAACGGTGGGACTTTCGTCTATAAAGTCCCTCGTCAACTCTTCTGGTTCGTCTTCGGAAGCTTCAGTTTGGCTATCCGAATCTAGATCTAAATCAGGGATTTCATCGTGAATCACATTCTCCGTTCGGAACGTGTGAAACGGGGTGTGTCTGTGGCTCGAAAAATACTTTCGAGCACACGAACTTTCGTCTTGCGAGTGTATGGACGAGCTGGCGTCCGAAGACAGCGTTCGCGTGGACATCGAAGTGTATCTTCGTTTCGGTCGTACTCCGTTTTCCGCGGAAGCTTTTATATGCTTCTTGATCCTCTCAAACTCTTGCAGCTGAAGCACGCTGAAGCTCGCCTTAACCGGACATACTTCCCAGCCTTCGTTCTCGAGAAATATTCGCAAAACTTCCATTCTGCCTGCGTGGTAGTTTTTTAAGTACGTGAGACTCTGTCCTTTGATGAACGTTTGTAGATTCTCGGACGTGTCACCGCAGAACTCTTCAGCTACCTCCGTTAGCCGCTTTAAAATCCCGAGAACTTGAACAAACTTCTCGAAAGAATACTGCGGAAGGCCGGATTGAACGAGAAACGTGGACACTTTTGATTGGACATCGCACCATATGCGCGTGAGACCGTTCTTCAATTTTTGCTTTACGTACTCTTTATTCACGTTGGCCTCGAAGTCCGAAGTCGCGGACGAAGCTAGCGTCTCGCTCTCGTCCTGGTTGGCATACCATTCGACCACGCGGTGGTAGCTAAGCATCACGGCGAACAGACGATCGCAGAGATCAAGCAAGCATACGATCACGTTTGTTTCTTTGACGTTGCCACACAAATCTTTAAGATTAACGTGTTCGTGCGAGTCGGTAGAATCACGTTGGTGCGATTTAAGCGCTTCGAGTGCGGAGATATTTATAGCGGAAGCGAAGTGCATGTGCAGTTGATCCATTGCGACTTGCGTCTTATCTAGAAGCGAATACGCCCTTTGCAGCTTCGCAAACGTTTCCCATTCGAAGTTGAAGCAAACCCCGGCTAAAACTCCGTCCAATTGTTCTTCCGCAAGGTTCAAAGTGTCTTGCAATCTTTGATTAAGAGCTGATACGCATTTGAAGTGACGATGATCTGCCGCCGCTTTCTTGCCTTCGAGGACGAGACGGATAGCAGAATCGTATTCACGACCACGCAAAAGAGCTTGTACCTCTTCTTCCGTTTGCTGCAGACGGCTAATGACTTTAAGCGATCTAAGGAGGCTTTGAACTATCTGTCGCTTGCGGAAATTCGCCAGAATTCCAAACGTACTCGTAGTCAAGTTAGTCTTGGCCGATTTAAGTTTTTGACGGCCGGATCTGCACGTCGCGACGGTGGTTTCTAGATGATTTTGAATCAACGTGATTTCTTTGAATTCCCTGTCGCAGAGATCGCGCTTCTGCGATATTAGATGGAGCGCCTTGCTCGATACGACCTGCTGCTGCCTCTTCAGACGGACGAACATCTCTTCGATGGTCGTGCAATCCGCGGGCGCGCTTTCTAAGACGTAACGCCTCGGATCCACGGTGCTATCGGACGTGAAGAATATCTGCTCTATCTCCTTAAACACCTCCATGTCTGCGTCTCCGTTCTCCGGCACCATCGTTCTGCTGTTCACCGTTATATGACTCATCTTCATGACAGTTCAAACGAATCTATAAAAAAAAATTACAAATATTATAAACGGATATTGAAAGAAGGGTTGGGGCAGGCAACAGAGAGAAAAAAATTACTAAATAAAGGGTAAGGGAGGTTAAAGGGAGGTTAGCAGCAGTCACTTGGGATGATGTTAGGCATCAGGCATATGATAGAGTCAGGTGGAGAAGGTTCCTTGAGGCCCTATGCACCACGGACAAAAAAAAGAAAAAGATTGCCCACATTTAATAAAATGAGAACCTTCCTTTGCAACGATAATCTTAACCCGAAACTCCGACAAAAAATGTTACTACTAAATTGTACATAATATTATGATAAACTAGGATATCTGTCTTGAGCTGTAAATAAAGTTAACTGGAGTTCGAAAACAGTTTAAAATGATAAAGATTATCTTAACCCGAAACTCGGACAAATAATGATTAAATGCTATAAACTAACTAACCATCACACCGTCTCCCCGAAGGGGTAGGCAGAAAGAATGGACTGCCACACTTCTCCCTTCTGACATATTTCACAATTCGCTTCCTCAACATTCATACATCGTGTCATGCACGCGCGTCGATTTCTCTGACTCCTCACGTGGCCGACATTCAACGTTTGATTTATTTGATCGTGCCACGTTTTCCTCGGTCTTCCGATTCTATTTCTAGTTCCATTTACATAAAAAGGATCCCTGAGATGGTTTGGACATATGGAACGAATGGATGAGAGTAGAATGGTTAAAAGGTTGTACACAAGCAGCGTGAGTGGGAAAAGAAGCCGAGGACGACCGAGGAAAACATGGCATGACCAAACTAATCAATTACTAAAAGGCGGCCACATTCGAAGTCGGAATAATCGACGTGCGTGCATGGTACGATGTATAAATGTAGAGGAAGCCCGAGAGGTATGCCAGGACAGGCCATTGTGGCGATCCATCCTCTCTGCCTACCCCTCCGGGGAAATGGCGTGATGGTTAGTTAGTTAGTTTTTTTTTTTTACATCGTTAACATATACATTATTTACCATTCATTCCCTCCATGTGTCCAAACCATCTTAATGATCCTTTCATTATTTTGTTCATGACACCATCATTCGCACCGCATTCACTTCTTATATTTTCATTCGACACTCTATCATACACAGAGTATCCACGCATTCATCTAAGAGATCTCATTTCTACTGCATTTATTCTACTTTCATCCTTCTTTTGCCAGTTCCATGCTTCGCTTCCATACATAAGAGTCGGTACAAGAACACCATTGTGCCCTGCCATTCTAGCTTTTTTGGATAGGTTTTTGTTTGCGATGACAACTTTAAGTGCACCATTCACTTTGTTGCCTGCCCCAACCCTTCTTTCAATATCCTTCTCCACTGTAAACATACTTCCCAAATACACTTGCTCCAAATTTTCACCATTCACGCTAATGTTGCAGACTGTCATGGTTTCTTCCTTTTCAAAAATCATTACCTTGGACTTATTAACATTCATCATCAGATCATTTCGCATGCATACCTCATACATACTATTCACCAGGACTTGTGGTTCATGCTCGTTGTCTGCAAGTAGGACAGCGTCATCCGCATACAAGAGACAGCTTACTGATACTCCGCACATTTTGGCACCTACATCCAACCCTTTCAGCTCTTTCATACATTTGTCCATATACAGATTAAATAACCTTTGTATTCTGCTTAATTGATTATTTGGCAATCCAGCGATACTTACAATAATCTAAACGTGACACTTCAAAAGAATTTACGAGGGTCCTAGCTTCAGCAATACGTAAATATCTCCTTATATGTTTTAGCTGTCTCAGTTGGAAGACTTAACAAGACTTGATATGTGCTTTATCTATTCATTCCACATTTGAAATTCTGTCATACATCGTTTGCCACACATACAAATCCAATACAAGATTATACAAATCATTTTGATTCTATTTTTTAAAATAAAACAAACGAAATACTCACCCAAAAAGATCAAACGAAAATCAGTTTCGCGTTTGAAATTTTAATAATTCCTACATTATTTTGTATACTTAAGACACTATTTAAAATGGCATTATATTAATTAAGATTCAATGTGAATACGTCGAAGCATGCGTCGTATTTTATATATCGCAATATGAGACGTGCAATATTTACAAACGTCGAAAACTGACAGCTGTCGACGACGTAAAGCGCAGCCATCTTGGATTTTATGCGCATGCGCATTAAAAAAAGCATAGACTAAAAAGGTATCACAGATAATTAAATTTTAACTTACTTTAATGGCGCTGTGTATCTAGTACACATTGCTTCTAACAACAACAAACCATCACGCCGTTTCTCCGCAGGGGTAGGTAGAGAGAACGGACCACCACACTACTCTATCCTGACACACCTTTTTAGATTCCTCCACATTCATAAAGCGAGTCATACACGCACATTGATTCTTTCGACTTCTAACATGACCAACTTTTAAGTTTTGATTAATTCGGTCATGCCATGTTTTCCTTGGTCTGCCTCGACTCCGTACTCCATTTACATCATAAACGTTTACTTTCCTAACCATTCTTTCTCCATCCATGCGCTCCATATGTCCGAACCAACGCAGCGATCCTTTCATAATTTTATTCATAATACCTTCTTCCGTTCTACATTCCACACATACGTCTTAGGGACCTCATCTCTACCGCATTTATTCTGCTCTCATCCATCTTTTGCCAGTTCCATGCTTCGCTTCCATACATTAGAATTGGGACCAGAACTCCATTGTGAACGGCCGTTTTCGCTTTTATTGATAAATTCTTGTTTCCAATAACTATTTTTAAAGCCCCATTCACTTTGTTACCCGCACCAACCCTTCTTTCGACGTCACTATCCGTTCGGCCATCCGCTGTGAACATGCTACCTAAATACTTTCTATTAAAATTCTGCCGTAGACTTTACCAATGACACTTAAAAAAAACATTTTAAACTAACTAACTTACCATCACGCCGTCTCCCGAAGGGGTAGGCAGAAAGAATGGACTGCCACACTTTTCTTTCCTGACATATTACTCAATTCGCTTCCTCAACATTTATACATCGAGTCATGCACGCGTGTAGATTTCTCCGACTCCTCACGTGGCCGACATTCAATATTTGATTTATTTGATAATGCCACGTTTTCCTCGGTCTTCCGATTCTATTTCTAGTTCCATTTACATCGTTAACATATTTTTTTACCATTCTTTCCATATGTCCAAACCATCTTTATGATCCTTTCATTATTTTGTTCATAACACCATCATTCGCACCGCATTCACTTTTTATATTTTCATTCGACACTCTATCACAGAGTATCTACACATTCCTCTAAGAGATCTCATTTCTACTGCATTTATTCTACTTTCGTCCTTATAAGGGTCGGTAGAAGAACACCATTGTGCACTGCCATTCTAGCTTTTTTGGATAGGTTTTGCGATGACAACTTTAAGTGCACCATTCACTCTGTCGCCTGCCCCAACCCTTCTTTCAATATCCCTCTCCACTGTAAACATACTACCCAAATACACAAACTCATCTACTTGCTCCAAATCTTCACCATTCACGCTAATGTTGCAGACTGTCATTTTAATAAGAACATTTTAGTAAGAATAAATATATATATATTTATATAATTTACAATTTGATCATTTGAAATTATTTATTTACATTGATAAATACATTTTTAACAAACTTAATATAACTAGAAACTGAAAACGTAAGATCCACTATTGGAAAAAATCTCCGAGATCGTGTCCGTAACGTAGACACAAAAAAACTTGCGAAATAGAGGATATATTTGTGTGGAGTAGATCCAGAAGAAGATACTGGAGGGACCATGTAGCCCGAATGGATGGTGACAGACTCGCATATACAGCTGCTTATGAAATCCCCTGGAAGACCACATAAGAGATGCAGGGACAGCTGGTCCCAGGAGATATGATTTCTGTGCCACAGATCGTCAGATCTATTAAAAGAAGAAGAAACTACTACCAAACATATAATAACTCCTTTAGGATAGATAGCAATTTGGATTATCCATTGAAAACTAGCTAACAATCTCACCGTTTCTCGGAGAGGTAGGCAGAGCGGACTGCCACACTGTTCCATCCTGACATTACTCTTACATTCATATACCGTGACCCACACGCTCGTCGATTGGTCAGACGTCAAACATAACCGCCTCGGATTTTCATGACTTCCTTTTCCATTCTAACTACTTGTATATATCTTAAATAATTAACTAAACATCACGCCATCTCTCTTAGAAATAGGCAAAAATAATACACTGCATCGCTGTTCTTTTCTGACATATTTCCCTTACTTCCTCAATATTTTCTTCTTCTTAAGGTGCTGTTTCTTAAGCGTTCCTTAAGGTGTTGTTTCTTATGTGTATCTTAAGGTGTTATTCTTATGTGCACCTTAAGGTGTTATTTATTATGTGCTCCTTAAGGTGTTGTTTCTTATGTGTTCCTTAAGGTGTTGTTTCTTATGTGTATCTTAAGGTGTTATTCTTATGCGCACCTTAAGGTGTTGTTTATTATGTGTTCCTTAAAGCGTTGTTCCTTAAGGTGTTGTTTCCTACGTGTTCCTTAAAATGCTGTTCCATAAGGTGTTGTTTCTTATGTGTTCCTTAAGGTATTGTTTCTTATGTTCCTTAAGGTGTTGTTTATTATGTGTTCCTCAAGGTGTGGTTTCCTATTTGTTCCTTAAAGTGTTGTTCATTAAGGTGTCGTTTCTTATGTGTTCCTTAATGTGGTATTGTTGCTTAAATTCTTTAAGGTGTTGTTCCTTAATGTTTTGTTCCTTGAGATTCTTAATGTGTTGTTCTTTAAGTTCCTTAATGAGTTGTTCCTTAAGGTGGTGTTTCTTATGTGATCCTTAAAGCATTGTTCCTTAGGGTGTTGTTTCTAATGTGTTCCTTAAGTGTTGTTCCTTAAGTATTGTGCCTGAAGTTCCTAAAGGTATTGTTGCTTAAGTTCTTTAAGGTGTTCTTCCTTAATTTCCTTAATGTGTTGTTCCTTGAGATTCTTAATGTGTTGTTCCTTAAATCTAATACCCCATACAGATTGCTGTTGTGGTAACACAAAAACCAGTACAACTAAACCATATATAAACTATTCTAAGAGTACAATTTCCTTATAAAATAATTTTAACATAATTTGTTCGATTTTATTTGTCTTACGATGTTAGTAACTCGTCTCTGCCTATTGTGTAAGAAGCGGGAACAGTGCACGACACGCTGTATGGTTGTGAAGGCTAGAGAAGCGTATCGGGATGGAAGAGTGTGTCATCCATCGTCTCTGCCTATTGTGTTAGAAGCGGGAACAGTGCACGACACGCTGTATGGTTGTGAAGGCTAGAGAAGCGTGTCAGGATGGAAGAGTGTGTCATCCATCGTCTCTGCCTATTGTGTTAGAAGCGAGAACAGTGCACGACCCGCTGTATGAATGTGAAGGCTAGAGAAGCGTGTCAGGATGGAAGAGTGTGTCATCCATCGTCTCTGCCTATTGTGTTAGAAGCGGGAACAGTGCACGACAAGCTGTATGAATTGTGAAGGCTAGAGAAGCGTGTCAGGATGGAAGAGTGTGTCATCCACCGTCTCTGCCTATTGTGTTAGAAGCGGGAACAGTGCACGACACGCTGTATGAATGTGAAGGCTAGAAAAGTGTGTCAACATTATAATGTAAGTTATTAGGTTATATACGTAACGTTAGATTGTTTTTTTTTGCAACAGTAAAACTTAATAATTCAATTGTTTTATCAGAAATTAGCAGAGTATATTGTTAAGACTATCCCAGCCAGTCGCCGTCGTCTTCGGCAGCCGGTTCTGGTGCTTCCTCGTCATCCGAATGGGAGAAGCCGCCGGCCAGAGCGTAGGCTCCGAGGCCCACACCGGCCACACCAGCAAGAGGCAGCCCGTACTTCAAGGCAGTCCCCATTTTCGATCTTGATTGCTGTGTGCAATGAAAATAATAAAAAAGATCAATTACATATTTTAAAAATTCATAGGCTAAAAAATTCCGGAGCGATAGGTAGAGAGGATGGAATGCCAAACTGTTCTATCCTGACATAACTCTCCGCTACTTAAGGTGTTGTTTAGTATGTGTTCCTTAAAGTGTTATTTCTTATGTGTTCCTTAAGGTGTTGTTTATTATGTGTTCCTTAGAGTGTTGTTCCTTAAGGTGTTATTTCTAATGTGTACCTTAAAGTGTTGTTTCTTATGTGTTCCTTAAAGTGTTGTTCCTTAAGGTGTTTTTTAGTATGTGTTACTTAAGGTGTTGTTTCTTATGTGTTCCTTAAGGTGTTGTTTCTTATGTACCTTAAGGTATTGTTTCTTATGCGTTCCTTAAGGTGTTGTTTATTATGTTCCTTAAGGTGTTGTTTCTTATGTTCCTTAAGGTGTTGTTACTTATGTGTTCCTTAAGGTGTTGTTTCTTATGTGTTCCTTAAAGTGTTGTTCCTTAAGGTGTTGTTTCATATGTACCTTAAGGTGTTGTTTCTAATGCGTTCCTTAAGGTGTTGTTTCTTATGTTCCTTAAGGTGTTGTTTCTTATGTTCCTTAAGGTGTTGTTACTTATGTGTTACTTAAGGTGTTGTTTATTATGTGTTCCTTAAGGTGTTGTTTCTTATGTACCTTAAGGTGTTGTTTCTTATGTGTTCCTTAAGGTGTTGTTTCTTATGTGCTACTTAGGGTGTTGTTTCTGTTAACAGCTCCCTGTCAACTCTAGCTCGCCTCAGGACTTCGGTATTGGTAACCATGTCTGTCCAGGGAACTCTGAGCATTCGGCGATAGAGCCACATTTCAAATGTCTGTTCATTGAGTTGACTTTTAAGCTCCACATTCCTTTCTAACTTCTTCTAACTTCTAAGTCATAAGTTCTCAAACTTTTTTGACCCATGGCCACCTTTGGAATTTTACTTACGGTGCAATCATCTGCCTTACATTTCTATGGCATCTATCCTACTTTTATCCATATTTTGCCAGCTCCAAGTTTCACTTATATACTTAATTGTTGTCACTAGAACTCCATTATGTACTGCCATCTTTGCTTCAGTTGAAATATTTCTAATGTCCCCTGATTAATCTAAAGAAATGGGTTATGAGATGCCCATCTCTTGGAAGCTGTAGAGAGTTGGTCCCCAGCATTCACTAAAGAAATGCCGTGGGATAGAGCCACGGATAGCTATCACACTCCCTCATGTAGAGATACCTCAGAAATTTTCAATTATTTTTCTAGTTCACGTCCATGTCTCGCATACATAGGTCATCACAGGTAACACACGCTTGTTCAGCACTTCGGTTTTTAACTTCTGTGGAATGTCCGACTTGAAGATGATGCCCAGCCTTCCGAAAGAAGACCAACGGAGCTGTATTCTCATAGCCATGATAATATACTAAAATATAATTATAAGGATAGGTTAAAATACCTGTTGTTGTCCCATCATAGGCGCACCAGGACCCATTGCATTTGGAGCAAAGCCCTGAAAAGTAAAATTCAAAGCATAAAGCAAGGTACAATCGTGCGTGCATGACACGCTGTATGAATGTGAAGGCTAGAGAAGCGTGTCAGGATGGAAGGGTGTGGCCTTCCACCGTCTCTGCTTATTATGTTAGAAGCGGGAACAGCGCACGATTTGTCGTATGAATGTGAAGGCTAGAGAAGCGTGTCATGATGGAAGTGTGGCAGTCTATTTTCTCTGCATATTGTGTTAGAAGCGGAAACAGCACACGATTTGCTGTATGAATGTGAAGGCTAGAGAAGCGTTTCAGGATGGAAGAGTGTGTCATCCATTGACTCTGCCTATTGTGTTAGAAGCGGGAATAGTGCGTGATTTTCTGTATGAAAGTGAAGGCTAGAGAAGCGTTTCAGGATGGAGGAGTGTGGCGGTCCATTGTGTTAGAAGTGGGAACAATACACGATTTGCTGTATGGATGTGAAAGCTAGAGAAACGTTTCAGGATAGAAGAGTGTGGAATCCATCGACTCTGCCTATTGTGTTAGAAGCGGGAATAGTGCGTGATTTTCTGTATGAAAGTAAAGGCTAGAGAAGCGTTTCAGGATAGAAGAGTGTGTCATCCATCGACTCTGCCTATTGTGTTAGAAGCGGGAACAGTGCACAATTTGCTGTATGAAAGTGAAGGCTAGAGAAGCGCGTTAGGATGGAAGAGTGTGGTGGTCCAACATCTCTGCCTATCGTGTTAGAAGCAGGAACAGTGCAAAATGCTGTATGAATGTGAAGGCTAGAGACGCGTGTCAGGATGGAAGGGTGGGACGATCCATCGTCTCTGCCTATTGTGTTAGAAGCGGGAACAGTGCACGACACGCTGTATGACTGTGAAGGCTAGAGAAGCGTGTCAGGATGGAAGAGAGTAATACAAAATATATATCTATGTATTAAAAATGGAAAAAGAAATAATAAAAAAAAACAAAAAAACTAAAAACCAAATTTTTATTGCAAAGTAAATTAATACATTTTTAAGAGTCATGATATCGCGGCTTCTTCTGGATTGGTGTGCAGAGAGGATGGACAGCCGCACACGTCTTTAGCCATCGTATTTATACAGCGTGTCATGCACTGTACCCGCTTCTAACGTGGAATAGACATATACGATGGGCGGCCACACTCTTCATCAAAACACTTTCATTCGTACTGAATTCACTTCTTATATTTTCATTTGACACTCTATCATATACAGATTTACCACACATTCGTTAAAGACATTTCTATGGCACTTATTATTTTGCCAGTTCTGAAATACGAAATATCGCTGTTCGAATTAACGTACTTTTACTGTAGTGGGAATGGAGGTGTGAAAATAACCAATTATAAAATAGTCTATGTGTCGGGGTTGTATCCTCTCTGCCTACCCCAAAGAGAAGTGTACGGGGGATGTGTGTTCATCGAAATTGGTATGGAGATTGAACCTGAGGCTGCTGATAGTTCGGTGGTGCTCCCGCGTAGCTCAGAGCGGCGTTTTCGGGAACGTAACCTATGAATGAAAACAAATCAATCAATATTAAATTCTACGAGAATGCATTCTAAGAGAAAACAGACAATTGCTGAATATAGATGTAGCGAAATACATGACGGACAGTCATAAATTTTTTACCCTTTACTCTTGAATGATTATGCATCAGTTAAGCTTCTGGAAACTCCAGGTAAATTAATAGGTGTCTCTACTGAGAATGTCCAGGTGTTTATTAATAGGTGTCTTTACTAAGAATGTCCAGGTTTTTATTAATAGGTGTCTCTATTGAGAATGTACAGGTGTTTATAAAAAGGTGTCTCTACTGAGAATGTACAGGTGTTTATAAAAAGGTGTCTCTACTGAGAATGTCCAGGTGTTTACTAATAGGTGTCTCTACTGAGAATGTCCAGGTATTTACTAATAGGTATCTCTACTGAGAACGTCCAGGTGATTATAAATTGGTGTCTCTACTGAGAACGTCCAGGTGTTTACAAATTGGTGTCTCTTCTGAGAATATCCAGGTGTTTCTTAATTGGTGTCTCCACTAAGAATGTCCACTAAGAATGTCCAAGTGTCCAGGTGTCTCCACTGAAAATGTCCAGGTGTTTATTAATAGGTGTCTACAGGCTTTTGCTATGTCTTGAGGGCTTATTGACTCACCGTGATTAGGAGCATACTGCTGTGGTGCGCCATAAGGTGGAGGAACACCCATAGGAGGCATTCCAACACCACCCATGGGGGGGGCAAACCCCATTTGAGGCTGGGCAGCTGCTGCCGTATATGAAGGTGGAGGCTGGAAGAAAAGAAGGAAGTCAAAACTAACATAAAAATAATCAGATTAGAATCAAGAGTGGACATTGCTCCGTTCGTATGAAAGATGTCCATCTCTGCCCGAGAGGAATGCTGTGGGATAGATGACACATTATACCAGGAGCACAAGAGCAATGGTCCGACATTAAGGAGGCAGAATACTCCGTATAATCAAGAGTGGACATTGCTCCATTCGTATGAAAGATGTCCATCTCTCCCCGAGAGGAATGCAGCGGGATAGATGACACATTATACCAGGAGCACAAGAGCAATGGTCCGACGTTAAGGAGGCAGAATACTCCGTAGAATCAAGAGTGGACATTGCTCCATTCGTATGAAAGATGTCCATCTCTGCCAGAGAGGAATGCAGTGGGATAGATGACGCATTATACCAGGAGCACAAGAGCAATGGTAAATCAAAAACTCTACCTGGAAGCCCTGTTCTCCTCCCTCGAAGGCAACCATAGATAAAGTGACGTCTCCGTCTATGGTCAGATAGGTCACTCTCTGGAATGGAATGCGATGTTCAAAATCACAGAAGTGACCTCCGTTCAGAGCAATCTGAAAAATAATTTTAATAATTAAACCTTTTGAAACATTGAAGCACCTAACAAAAATGACAGGTCTTTAAGAAATAGTTACATTCATACACTTCCACTTTGACATCTATATTAACACAATAGACACAGACAATGGATGACACACTCTTCCATCCTGACACACTTCTCTAGCCTTCACATCCATACAGTAAATCGTGCATTATTCCTGCTTCTAACACAATAGGCGGAGACGATGGATGACACACACTTCCATCCTGACACGCTTCTCTAGCCTTCACATCCATACAGTAAATCGTGCATTATTCCTGCTTCTAACACAATAGGCGGAGACGATGGATGACACACACTTCCATCCTGACACGCTTCTCTAGCCTTCACATCCATACAGTAAATCGTGCATTATTCCTGCTTCTAACACAATAGGCGGAGACGATGGATGACACACACTTCCATTCTGACACGCTTCTCTAGCCTTCACATCCATACAGTAAATCGTGCATTATTCCTGCTTCTAACACAATAGGCGGAGACGATGGATGACACACACTTCCATTCTGACACGCTTCTCTAGCCTTCACATCCATACAGTAAATCGTGCATTATTCCTGCTTCTAACACAATAGGCGGAGACGATGGATGACACACACTTCCATCCTGACACGCTTCTCTAGCCTTCACATCCATACAGTAAATCGTGCATTATTCCTGCTTCTAACACAATAGGCGGAGACGATGGATGACACACACTTCCATCCTGACACGCTTCTCTAGCCTTCACATCCATACAGTAAATCGTGCATTATTCCTGCTTCTAACACAATAGGCGGAGACGATGGATGACACACAATTCCATCCTGACACGCTTCTCTAGCCTTCACATCCATACAGCGTGTCGTGCACTGTTCCCGCTTCTAACACAATAGGCAGAGATGATGGATGACACACTCTTCCATCCTGACACGCTTTTCTACCCTTCACATCCATACAGCATGTCGTGCACTGTTCCCGCTTCTAACACAATAGGCAGAGACGATAGATGACACATTCTTCCATCCTGACACGCTTCTTTTTCATTCACATAGAAGGACATACCTTGAAGCCTCGCTGCTCTGCAAGCAGCAAAATTTGAAACGGCTGTCCAGGTTGCAGCGGGATTCCACCTCCGGTTTCCTCGGCCCCCCAACACATGCTCTGGAGATGGTTGCGGACAACGCATTGCTCCGGGAACCGGAAGTTGACGTGGACAGCTATATCGTCACGAGGATTCACCCCTGGACCACACTGCAGATTGACAGCAAACCTATGATAAAAAAAAAGGTTTTAATTAATTTTATTTGTGCATATGACATAGGGAGTATGGTAGCTATCCGTGGCTCTATCCCACGGCATGTCTTTTGGGATTGTATGGGACCAACTCTCTCCAGCTTCCAAGAGATGGGCATTTCATAACCCAGAACTGAAAGAGACCTTAAAAAATCTGGAAAATACCGATCAATCTGAAACGAAAAGTCTATGAAGCCTGCGTTCTGCCAGTTGGTACTTATGGTCTTGAAACTGTAACATTGTCCAAACAAACGAGTTATTACCCGTGGCTCTTTCCGACTGAATTCTTCCTAGGTAAGGTAGGTCTTCCTAACTAACCATCACTCCATTTCTCCGGAGGAGTAGGCAGAGAGGATGGATCGCCACATTGTTCTATCTTGACATAATCCTCGCGCCTCTTCTACATTCACACATCGTGACAAGCATGCTCGTCGATTGTTCCCACTTCGAACTTGGCCGCCTTTCAGTAATTGATTAATTTGGTCATGCCATGTCTTCCCTGGCTTTCCTCGACTTCATTTCTCATTCACACTACTTGTATATACTCGTATCTTTTTAACCATTCGTTCCATATGTCCAAATCATCTTAGTGACCTTTTCTTAATTTTATTTATCACACATTTACATTCCTTTCTTACTTCAACATTAGATATTCTATCATACTGTGTTTTCCGCACATTCTTCTTAGTGACCTCATTTCTATGGCATTTATCCTACTTTCATCCTTCTTCTGCCAACTCCATTGTGCCCTGCCATCTTTGCTTCAGTGGATATATTTCTATTTGCGGTAATGACTTTGAGTGCACCATTTATTTTGTAGCATGGAACTGGCAAAAGAAGAATGAAAGTAGAATAAATGCAGTAGAAATGAGATCTCTAAGACGAATGTGTGGCAAATCTGTTTATGATAGAGTGACAAATGCAAGTATAAGAAGTGAATGTGGTGCGAATGAAAGTGTTATGAACAAAATAAGGAAAGGGTCATTAAGATGGTTTGGACACATGGAAAGAATGAGTGAAGACAGAATGGTAAGAAGGTATATGTAAACGGCGTGAACGGAGCTAGAAATAGAGGAAGGCCGAGAAAAACGTGGCACGATCAAATCAATCAAATATTGAATGTCGGTCACGTGAGGAGTCGGAAAAATCGACGTGCGTGCATGACAAGATGTATGAATGTAGAGGAAACGAGAGACGTACGTCAGGACAGAACAGTGTGGCGTTCCATTCTTTCTGCCTACCCCTCCGGGGAGACGGCGTGATGGTAAGTTAGTTAGTTAGTTTATTTATTTTGTTTCCAGCTCCAACCCTTCTTTCGATATCATTCTCCATTTTTTTGTCTCGTGTAAACATGCTTCCCAGATAAACAAATTGGGTAACTTGCTCTAATTTCTCACCGTTGTCACTTATGTCGCAATCCGTCATACATTCTTCCTTTTCAAATACCATCACTTTAGGCATTGACACGTTCATCATAAGGTCACACTTATTGCATACTTGGTACATTCTTGACACTAGGATTTGTAGATGGTCGATCTTTCTGACTGAATTTTTGCAAGGTATGCTAAGCTACCAATCATCGAAGAGAAGGAGGAATATCCATTTGGGAGTTCACTTCTTTCAGCTGATTGGCGGCCGTATACAAAGCTCGGATGTCCTGAGTGATGTAGGTCTATTTGTCCCTGATAATTACCTTCGTCAAAGACAGCACAGATTGTTTTATTGGCCGCGCTGCAGAACCAACCTGCCAGTGGTTATGCCGGTGGGTAGAGCAATCTTATTGCTTAACCGTCGCGTTGCCATGTGGTCAATTGAGTTTCCACTGCCAATTTAAAGTTGATTTTCTTAAAACCTATGGACCCTAATATTATAAAAAAAATTGTAATCCTCCATTGAAGTGTTCTCAATATTTCGTAATAAAAAAAAAAAGCAAAAAATTACTTCCTTCATCCCAAAAAAAAATATTTTCTAAGACTGCCCTCACCTTCATTCGTGTTAAGGTAGAATTTGTTTTGCTAATATTTACAACTTTATCAAAAGTGACAAATACTTACTCGCTGTTTTGAACATATTATAAATTATATCTTTGACCTTTTCAATAGGTACGTAATGATACCGACTGGATGAAAACGCACCACGTAACTTAATAATATCAGAACTGTGAAAATATTAACACTTTACCAAAAGGGACAAATATTAATACGTACTCGTTGTCTTGAACGTACTATACATTTTGCCTAGGTGCCTTTATCTTCGCCCCGCCGGCCCGGCGTGCAGACAAGTTTCGACCCGACTTTTAGTCGATTTTTAGTCGCCCGTATGTTATGACGCATTACATATCAGAAATCGCATGGTTCCAGAAAAAAATTAATAATGATATGTTTTTCAAATAATCCATGTATGTTATAGATATCCATCTATTCCTAATGAAATTCCCTACAAGATGACATAAATTAAATTTTGATTCATCTAGTCATATGCTTGATATTTAGATAAAGTTAGCGGTAAACTGAACTTACCACATGGGAGCAAGCGTTTTGTTTTGAACACGGTACGTTAAGGGTTAATCGTGATAGTGTGAGTTGCCTCAGGGATGCAATATCAATGCTATGATTCTTTCTAATTCTTAAGCTTAATTTTTTTTATGCTTCTCTTTTAAATTCTTATAACTAACTAACTAACTAACCATCACGCCGTCTCCCCGGAGGGGTAGGCAGAAAGAATGGAACGCCACACTGTTCTGTCCTGACGTACTTCTCTCGCTTCCTCTACATTCATACATCTTGTCATGCACGCACGTCGATTTTTCCGACTCCTCAGGTGTCCGACATTCAATATTTGAGTGATTTGATCGTGCCACCTTTTCCTCGGCCTTCCTCTATTTCTAGGTCCGTTCACGCCGTTTACATATACCTTCTTTACCATTCTGTCTTCACTCATTCTTTCCATGTGTCCAAACCATCTTAATGACCCTTTCCTTATTTTGTTCATAACACTTTCATTCGCACACATTCACTTCTTATACTTGCATTTGTCACTCTATCATAAACAGATTTGCCACACATTCGTCTTAGAGATCTCATTTCTACTGCATTTATTCTACTTTCATCCTTCTTTTACCAGTTCCATGCTTCACTTCCATACATAAGGGTCGGCACAAGAACACCATTGTGCACTGCCATCTTGGCTTTTTTGGATAGGCTTTTGTTTGCGATGACAACTTTAGGTGCACCATTTATTCTGTTGCCTGCCCCAACCCTTCTTTCAATATCCCTCTCCACTGTAAACATACTTCCTAAATAAACAAATTCATCCACTTGTTCCAGATTTTCACCGTTTACACTAATGTTGCAGACTGTCATGCTTCCTTCTTTTTCGAAAATCATTACCTTGGACTTATTCACATTCATCATCAAATCGTATCGCTTGCATACCTCATACATACTAGACACCAGGGCTTGCAGTTCGTGCTCGTTGTCTGCAAGTAGCACTTATAATGTAATTGCAAATGATCTGGAATTATATTTCTGTAATGTTTGTGATTTTTATTAAAATAAATTAAAAGAAATAGTCATGGAAAGAGCCATGTTAGGAATAAGCCTAAGAGACAGAGTCAGAAATGATACGGTGAGAAAAAAACAAAGGTCATTGACATCATCCACCTGTAGCGACTCTACAGTGGCAATGGGCAGGTCACGCAGCCAGAAGCTAGAAGACTGCTGACTTGGAGACCGTGGACGGCGAAGAGAAGTGCAGGGCTGCCGCAACTACGGTGGAAGGATGATCTGAACAGACGGAATAACCTGGATGCAGTCTGCACAAGACAGAGTGACATGGAAGCGAATGGAGGAGGCCTTTGTCCAGGAGTGGACGGGAATAGGCTGAGGAAGAAGAAGTGGTCACCAGAACCAACCTGCCTCTGGTGACACCAGTGAGAACAGCAGTCAGTCAACTGACACGCTGTATGAATGTGAAGGCTAGAGAAGCGTGTCATAGTTACCTCTGGGCGTTTGGAGGAACATTCCCGTTGATTCTTATCATCTTTCCGGGAGTCACACCTCCGGGAATGGGTCCCAGGTATGGATTAGGCTGGAATATAAAAAATATATCTTAATAATACTTATATTAGATGACCTTCGTGGTATGACTGATGGATAAACAACACATCGATTTAATGTTTATGAAATGTCTTACTTATCCCAATCACATGTGTATGGAAATTAAACATATCTATTCTATCCCTATAACATGTATATATAAAAACATATTTTATTCTATCCCTATCAAATATGTATGGAAAATAAATATATCTAAACTATCCCATATCCTATTCTCATCACTTATGTATGGAAAATAAACATATCTATCCTATCCCATATCCTACCCCTATAACACGTATATGAAGAAAAAAAACAAATCTTAATTATCCCTTATTCTATCCTTATCACTTATGTATGGAAAATAACATATCTAACCTATCTTATATCCTATCCTTATCACATATGTTCGGAAAATAAACATATCTAACCTATCCCATATCCTATCCTTATCACTTATGTATGGAAAATAAACATATCTATCCTATCCCATATCCTATCCGTATAATATATATGTGAAGAATTTTTTTTTTTACCTATCCCTTATTCTATCCTTATCACTTATGTATGGAAAATAAACATATCTAACCTATCCCATATCCTATCCTTATCCCATACGTGTGGAAAATAAACATGTCTAATCTATTCCATATCCTATCACTGTCCCATATATATGGACAATTAACATGTCCAATCTAACCAATACACATTGAAAATAAGCGTGTTTAAAATATTTGACGACCTTTGTGGCCGAGCGGTAAGTGCTTTGACTGCCACACTAAAGGTCTCGGATTCCCGGCGATGGCAGTGTGATTGTCACATTGTCTTTGGTCTGATAAACATTCTTCTCAGTGATCTCATTTCTTCGTCCTTTCATCCTTATCTTGCCAGCTTCAAGCTTCTCTTCCATACATAAGTGTTGGCACTAGAACTCCATTATGTACTGCCATATTTTCTTTCGTGGATATATCTCTATTTGCAGTGATGACTTTGAAAGCGCCATTTATTTTTTTCAAACCTTTGTTCCTGTTTTCATTTGTTCCACATGTCCAAACCAATTTAGTGACCCTGTCTTAATTTTATTTAGGACGCTTTGCATTCCTTTCTTACTTCTTTGTATGCTATTCTATCCTACATTGTTTTACCACACATTATTCTGAACAACCTCATTTCTACAGCATTTATTATGCTTCCATTATGTTTCTGCCAACTCCAAGCTTCGCTTCCACAAAAGGAAATTAAATAACTAACCATCACGCCGTACCTGAAGAATAGACTGCCACAAATTTTTTTTCCTGACATATTTCGATCGTTTCCTCAACATTCACACATCGTGTCATGCACACACGTCGATTTCTCAGACTCCTCACATGGCAGACATTCAATATTTGATTAGTTTGATCCTACCACATTTTCCTCGGTCTTCCAACATTTCTAGTTCCATTTACATTGTTAACAAATACTTTTATTCTTCTTCATTCATACTTACCATGTGTCTAAACCATCTTAATGACCCTATTTTGTTCATTACACTTTCATTCGCACCGCATTCACTTCTTATATTTTCATTTGACACTATCATACATAAATTTTCCACATATTCGTGTAAAAGACCTCATTTCTACTGCATTTACTCTACTTTCATCCTTCTTTTGCCATTTCCATGCTTCGCTAAATAATAAATACGCCAGTTATTTCATTTCTACGGCGTTCTTTCTACTTTTGCCAGCTCCAAGCATAAGTTTCGCATTAGAATCGAAACATTTGACAAAACATCTGTCAAACTTTAAAAATGGAATACATTTGTTCCATTAAGCTATTAGTTGATGGAATATTCTAGAAAACGGGACATTATATCAATAAGTGCATGGCGTATCAACCTTGAAACACAATGCAGTTTAAATGTCAAAAGAGTCAATTTAAAAACCTATTTTTAGCGTAATATGCATATTTTTTTAGTGTATTGAGTTCTGTCATCGAACGCAAGCGATGACACGATGGAACCATCTTAAAATCAGCAAAATAAGATGAAATTGTCGAAATACGAAGGGAGTGAGACGATTTTTTTAATACTTACTGGATTATACATGTCGCTTGAAGCTTGACGCGTATTTTTATATAAACTGAATAGATTTTAATGTTATAATGTGATTAAACGAGAAAAAACCGTTTTAAAACAGCTGTAATTACTTCTAAAGAACGGGTCATGGGACACCGACAAAGTATGACGGAATTTATGACTACTTGTTTACTTATTAAAGTGCTAATTTAAAAACGAAACTAAATTTAAAACACTTATAAAAAACATAAAATCAATTCTACAGCATTATAATTGAGTTCAAAGCGTTGCTTTGATCTTTTTATAAATAGTGTGCATTTCGGATCGCATAGACAAACGTCAAAAAGTTGACAAACTTTGTGTTTGTCGCTGGACGCCATTTTGTATTTTCATCCAATCGGATGGGCAGCGAATTATTTCTTGACTTCTGATTGGTTTATATCGTATTCAGTAGTGTTGTACTGCAAATAATTCTTATAGTTACGATATTATGTAATATTCTAAACTAACTAACCATCACACCGTCTCCTAAAGGGGTAGGCAGAAAGAATGGACTGCCACACTTTTTCCTGACATATTTCTCTCGCTTCCTCAACATTTATACATCGTATCATGCACCCGCTTCGATTTCTCTGACTTCTCACGTGGCCGACATTCAATATTTGATTTATTTGATCGTGCCACGTTTTCCTCGGTCTTCTCATTAGATTTCTAGTTCCATTTACATCATTAACATATAACACTTTCTTTACCATTCTTTCTTTCCATGTGTCCAAAACATCTTAAAGATAATTTCATTATTTTGTTCATAACACTTTCATTCAGACCGCAATCGCTTATTATAATCGCATTTAACACTATCATATACAGATTTATAACACATTTGTCTTAGAGATCTCATTTCTACTACATTTATTCTACTTTCATCGTTCTTTTACCAGTTCTATGCTTCACTTCCATACATAAGGATCGGCACAAGTAATCCATCTTATTATGAAAATCGGTAAAAAGTGGATGAATTTGTGAACTTAGCAATGATAAATAATTGTATAACGGAGGAACAGGTGAAATCTTGT
The DNA here is from genome assembly GCA_022606425.2 of Lepidostoma basale. Lineage (NCBI taxonomy): Eukaryota > Metazoa > Arthropoda > Insecta > Trichoptera > Lepidostomatidae > Lepidostoma > Lepidostoma basale. The sequence continues at coordinate 126,566 of JAHDVF020000796.1, read as the reverse complement.
TCCAGTATTAATTATATCTATAGAGATATTAAAGTTATTAGAAGCAATGTGTACTAGCTGCAAGTATTTATTATGTGATAATATAATTATTTCAATGGATGCGTAAATGTATAACGGAGGAACAGGTGAAATCTTGTTCCAGTATTAATTATATCTATAGAGATATTAAAGTTATTAGAAGCAATGTGTACTAGCTGCAAGTATTTATTATGTGATAATATAATTATTTCAATGGATGCGTAAATGTATAACGGAGGAACAGGTGAAATCTTGTTCCAGTATTAATTATATCTATAGAGATATTAAAGTTATTAGAAGCAATGTGTACTAGCTGCAAGTATTTATTATGTGATAATATAATTATTTCAATGGATGCGTAAATGTATAACGGAGGAACAGGTGAAATCTTGTTCCAGTATTAATTATATCTATAGAGATATTAAAGTTATTAGAAGCAATGTGTACTAGCTGCAAGTATTTATTATGTGATAATATAATTATTTCAATGGATGCGTAAATGTATAACGGAGGAACAGGTGAAATCTTGTTCCAGTATTAATTATATCTATAGAGATATTAAAGTTATTAGAAGCAATGTGTACTAGCTGCAAGTATTTATTATGTGATAATATAATTATTTCAATGGATGCGTAAATGTATAACGGAGGAACAGGTGAAATCTTGTTCCAGTATTAATTATATCTATAGAGATATTAAAGTTATTAGAAGCAATGCGTACTTACTACACAGCTCCAAGAAATATAAATGATTCAATTAAGTAGGTACTTTAAACATATTAAAATATAGAGATTCGATGTGACAACCCTACCGGCTATCTTTTCTCATGTGAACTGTCTTGAATTTCGAGAGGACATAACCTAGAATTGATGTTTTTTGTTTTAGTTTATCGCACAGAGCGGATATTTGAATCTTAGTGAAATGTCGTGGTTGTTTGGATACAAGTCGGCGGTGCCCCCGGCCGGGGCAGGCGGGGAGGAGCCGCCGGGCTCGCAGGGCCCCCCGCCCGCTGAACCTAACCTTACTAAAGCGGAGAAAAGGGCCATGGAGGCCTATAGATTCGACTCCAGCGCCCTGGAGCGAGCAGCACAGGCTGCTAAAGACCTCGAAAAATCAAGTTAACACATTTTCTATATATTTTTTGTACAATTTCACAGATGAAATATTAAAATAGATTGCGTAATATGAATATTGAAATCATCGGCTTTTCTAACACTATGAATGCTTAAAATAAACGTAGTATTTAAAGTTTAATAATTATAATTTGCTCTGACATATTAAATGTTATGTGATAGAATCAGACTAATAAATATTTAAACTTCTAACATAACAGGCAGAGATGGTGGACCGCCACACTCTTCCATCCTGACACGCTTCTCTAGCCTTCACATTTATACAGCAAATCGTGCACTGTTTCCGCTTCTAACACAATAGGCAGAGACGGTGGATGACACACTCTTCCATCCTGACACGCTTCTCTAGCCTTCACATTCATACAGCAAATCGTGCACTGTTTCCGCTTCTAACACAATAGGCAGAGACGATGGATGACACACTCTTCCATCCTGACACGCTTCTCTAGCCTTCACATTCATACAGCTATCATGCACTGTTTCGTGTCTAACACAATAGGCAGAGACGGTGGATGACACACTCTTCCATCCTGACACGCTTCTCTAGCCTTCACATTCATACAGCGTGGGCACTGTTCCTGATTCTAACACAATAGGCAGGGACAATGGATGACACACTCTTCCATCCTGACATGATTCTCTAGCCTTCACATTCATACAGCGTGTCGTGCACTGTTCCCGCTTCTAACACAATAGGCAGAGACGGTGGATGACACACTCTTCCATCCTGACACGCTTCTCTAGCCTTCACGTTCATACAGTGCGTCGTGCACTGTCGCTTCGAACACAATAGGCAGAGACGATGGATGACACACTCTTCCATCCTGACACGCTTCTCTAGCCTTCACATTCATACAGCGTGTTGTGCACTGTTCCCTCTACTAACACTATAGGCAGAGACGGCAGACCGCCACACTCTTCCATCCTGACACTCTTCTCTAGCCTTCACGTTTATACAGCGTGTCGTGCACTGTTCCCGCTTCTAACACAATAGGCAGAGACGGACCGCCACACTCTTCCATCCTGACACTCTTCTCTAGCCTTCACATTCATACAGCGTGTCGTGCACTGTTCCCCTTCTAACACAATAGGCAGCGACGGTGGACCGCCACACTCTTCCATCCTGACATAGTTTTTTGCTTGCAGAGCACTCCAAGGAGGCGTTGGAACTGAGCAAGCTCCAAGAGGTGACCCGCCAGCATGAGCAGATGACCAAGATCAAGGAGTATGAAGCCCATATAGAGCAGGCCAAGGTGGAGCAGAGGAGAATAGACCACGAGGAGAAGAGAAAGACACTTCAGGTACTCATGATGAATTTAAATCACAAATCCCCAAACATTCTCTTCCCGTACTTCCTTGTTTCTGTTTTAATTTATGCCGCCAAGTGTATGAAAGAATTAGATGGCATGAATGCTGGTGCAAAAATGAACGATATGTCCATCAGCTGTTTGCTATATGCAGACGATGCTGTTTTAATCGCTGACAGCATGGACCATCTACAAGTCCTAGTGCCACAGTCAATACCAGCGAGATGTAACATTGCACGCAGCTGAAATACAACTGAATGTGTTAGTACCTATCCAGGTGCTACTCTATTCGCCAGCACGGCGTAAACGGGTACTACTTTAAACTCATACGTTCAGAAGACAATTACTCTTGACTTTAGAAAGTATCAGACGACGCAGACAGCATGGACGATCTACAAGTCCTAGTGTCAAGGATGTACCAAGTATGCAATAAGTGTGACCTTGTGATGAACGTGTCAAAGTCTAAAGTGATGGTATTTGAAAAGGAAGAATGTATGACGGATTGTGACATAAGTGACAACGGTGAGAAATTAGAGCAAGTTATCCGATTTGTTTGTCTGGGAAGCATGTTTACAAGAGACGAAAAAATGAGGAATGATATTACCGCAAATAGAAATATATCCACTGAAGCAAAGATGGCAGGGCACAATGGAGTTGGCAGAAGAAGGATGAAAGTAGGATAAATGCCGTAGAAATGAGGTCACTAAGAAGAATGTGCGGATAAACAATGTATGATAGAATATCTAATGATGAAGTAAGAAACGAATGTAAATGTGTGATAAATAAAATTAAGAAAGGGTCACTAAGATGGTTTGGACATATGGAACGAATAGATGAGGGAAGAATGGTTAAAAAGATATATAAAAGATATATAAAGATATAAAAAAGCTAGAATGGCAGTGCACAATGGTGTTCTTCTTCCGACCCTTATGTACGGAAGCGAAGCATGGAACTGGCAAAAGAAGGATGAAAGTAGAATAAATGCAGTTGAAATGAGATCTCTTAGAAGAATGTGCGGATACTCTGTGTATGATAGAGTGCCGAATGAAAATATAAGAAGTGAATGCGGTGCGAATGATAGTGTCATGAACAAAATAATGAAAGGATCATTAAGATGGTTTGGACATATTGAAAGAATGAATGAAGAAAGAATGGTAAAAAAATTATATGTTAATGATGTAAATGGAACCAGAAATAGAATCGGAAGACCGAGGAAAACGTGGCACGATCAAATAAATCAAATATTGAATGTCGGCCATGTGAGGAGTCAGAGAAATCGACGCGCGTGCATGACACGATGTATGAATGTCGAGGAAGCGAATTGAGAAATATGTCAGGAAAGAAAAGTGTGGCAGTCCATTCTTTCTGCCTACCCCTTCGGTGAGACGGCGTGATGGTTAGTTAGTTAGTTAGTTAAAAGTAGTGTGAATGGAAAAAGAAGTCGAGGAAGGTCAAGGAAGACATGGCATAACCAAATTAATCAATTACTGAAAGGCAGCCATGTTGGAAGCAGGAACAATCGACGAGCGTGCATGTCATGATGTGTGAATGTAGAAGATGCGCGAGAATTATGTCATGATAGAACAATGTGGCGATCCATCCTCTCTGCCTACCCCTCCGGAGAAATGGAGTGATGGTTAGTTAGTTAGTTAATTTATGCCGCTTTTTCTGCAGGAGGAAACCAAACAGCACCAGATGCGGGCGCAGTACCAAGACCAGCTGTCTAAGAAGCGATACGAGGAGCAGTTGGCTTTGCAGCAGAGATCGCAAGAGGAAAACCTCCGGAGGTAAGTTTGGGAATATCCATACAAATGGATCAATGTCCACTCATTGATCATGCGGAGTATTCTGCCTCCTTAACGTCGGACCATTGCTCTTGTGCTCCTGGTATAATGTGTCATCTATCCCACTGCATTCCTCTCGGGCAGAGATGGACATCTTTCATACGAATAGAGCAATGTTCACTCTTAATTCTACGGAGTGTTCTGCCTCCTTAACGTCGGACCATTGCTCTTGTGCTCCTGGTATAATGTGTCATCTATCCCACTGCATTCCTCTCGAGCAGGGATGGACATTTTTCATACGAATGGAGCAATGTCCACTCTTGATTCTACGGAGTATTCTGCCTCCTTAACGTTGGACCATTGCTCTTGTGCTCCTGGTATAATGTGTCATCTATCCCACTCGGGCAGAGATGGACATCTTTCATATGAATGGAGCAACGTCCACTCTTGATTCTACGGAGTATTCTGCCTCCTTAACGTCGGACCATTGCTCTTGTGCTCCTGGTATAATGTGTCATCTATCCCGCTGCATTCCTCTCGGGCAGAGATGGACATCTTTCATACGAATGGAGCAATGCCCACTCTTGATTCTGTGGAGTATTCTGCCTCCTTAACGTCGGACCATTGCTCTTGTGCTCCTGGTATAATGTGTCATATATCCCACTGTATTATTTATCATCTGTATCGTCTTGCAGACAGGAGGAGTCTGTGGCGAAACAGGAAGCCCTGCGGAAGGCGACCATTGAGCACGAGATGGAAATGAGAGAGAAGAACAAAATGAAGTTGATTGAAGCTGAAGCTAGGGCCAGGGCCAAAGCCGATCGGGACAACAGAGACCTCACGCTGGAGCAGATCCGTCTCAAAGCCCAAGAGAACCGAGTCACGGTGATGGAAAGCATCAAGTGAGTATATGAACTTTCATAACTAACAAACTAACACACTATTTCTCCGAAGAGATAGGCAGAATGAAAGAAGAGCCACACTGTTCTTTCTTGGTCTGCTACTTCTCACGCTTCTTCAACATTACAACAACGGAGCAGACTCGAAAGTGGCTCCGTGATATGGAGTCCTCACGAGGCGAGATATCCCATTATGCTGGAGAGGGTTCAGAAAAAATTTCTGAGGTATCTCTACATGAGGGAGTATGGTAGTTATCCGTGGCTCTATCGCACGGCATTTCTTTTAGGAATACTCGGAACCAATTCTTTACAGCTTCGAAGAGATGGGCATCTCGTTACCCATTTCTTTAAATTAATCAGGGGATATTTCACAGGCCGTGCTAGAGGGTGTTGGTCTTTTTGTCCCTGATAGATTTCTCCGACAGCACAGATTGTTTTACCTACCGGCCACCAGACCCAATCTGCCTCTGGTGTCACCGGTGGGGAGAGCAATTAGTCTGCTGAACGCGGTCTCCTCGGAGATCGACGTCTTTCATATTAGTGAAGGTACGTTCAGGGGACAAATACTCTTGACTTTAGAAAGTATCTTGTCTTCCTAATGTGGAACCATCTCTCTAGCGTTCTTGGTATTATGTTGTATGCGTCTGTACTCAATAGATGCCTTAAACATTTTGCTGTTTGTAATGTCTTTTGAGTTAATAAACTGATTTGATTTGATAAACATTCATACATTGTCTCATGCATGTCTCCTCACGTGGCCGATGTTTGTTTATTTTTATCATGTCACGTTTTTCTAGGTCTTCCTCTATTTATACTTCCGTTTACGTCATTTACGTATAGTGTTTTTACTATTAAACGAATGTGTGGATACTCTGTGTATGATAGAGTGTAAAACTATCCTATTTATGAAGACTTGTACTCAAGTGTTGTTGGCACACGCGCGTATCCCTAACAGTTTGTACATTTTAGGTACATTACTTTTTCTCAAGCGCGTACGTGATACGGAATAGCGCAGAATACAGTCAAATTGAACGTATCACGTACGTTCAAATAGATAGGGTGGTTAAGATGGTTTGGACACGTGAAAAAAATGAATGAAGAAAGATTGGTAAAAAAATTATATGTTAATGATGTAAATGGAACCAGAAATAGAATCGGAAGACCGAGGAAAACGTGGCACGATCAAATAAATCAAATATTGAATGTCGGCCATGTGAGGAGTCAGAGAAATCGACGCGCGTGCACGACACGATGTGTGAATGTTGAAGCGAATTGAGAAATGTGTCAGGAAAGAAAAGTGTGGCAGTCCAATCTTTCTGTGATGGTTAGTTAGTTAGTTTTAGAAGAAGATATGGACAAGTGTATGAAATACGGTTGGATGCAGGTGCCAAAATGAGCGGAGTGTAAGTAAGCTGTCTATTGTATGCGGAGGATATTGGCTCTAACCATTTCTTGTGTCTTTCTCCAGAACTGCCGGTAGTGTCTTGGGCTCCGGACTGAACGCTGTGCTGACGGACTGGGACAAGGCGCTCACGGCCGTTGGAGGACTATCCCTGCTGGCTCTCGGAGTCTACACGGCCCGAGGGGCCACCTCCGTGACGGCGAGATACATTGAAGCGCGTATAGGTATGCAGATTGCTTGTTTAGATTTCAAATTGACATGTAATTTTGAAGAGTGTTTTTACAATTGATGGAAGAATGACAAAGAAAATACTAAAATAGGGAATAAAGCATGATTTAAACTCTTTACTATGTAAATAGCTGGCTCGGGAGGTACGAAAGCCATGTAGCCAGCAGATTCAACAAGGCAAAGAGAGCTTTGGACATGCTTCAGCCTATACGGCATTTCAGTATCATTTCCAGAAAGCTCAAACTCTAAATATTTATATCTTCATGAGGGAGTACGGTATCTCTACATGAGGAAGTACGGTATCTCTACATGAGGGAGTAATGAATTTCAAACTGTGTTTCAGGGAAGCCGACTCTGATAGGCGAGACGTCTCGCTTCTCACTCCTGGAGACGCTGAAGCATCCGGTGCTGACGTGGCGTCGAATGCTCGCTTACTACCGTCGTCCTCGGGACGCCCTCTCCGGCGTGGTCCTAGAGCCGAAGCTGGAAGCGCGCTTGCGTGACGTGGCCATCGCCAGCAAGAACACGAAGCGGAACGGAGGCATGCATCGCAATCTTCTCATGTACGGCCCGCCGGGAACCGGAAAGACCCTGTTTGCGAAGGTGGGGGAAAATTATTATATTATTTTCACAAAAAATCTTCGTTTTTAATGTGTTTCAGCAAATTCACCATGTTTCTACCCCTTTTTCATGATTCTGCACTTTTGCAAAGTTTTTGCGCTTCCACAGTGTTTTTTTTTTCAAATTTACTCCTTTTTTGTGATTCTGCACTTTTTCAGTGTTTTATGTGTTTTTGCAAACAAGTATTATTCCTCTAAATTCATTATATATTAGCATCGAATAGTATTTTATACTTATTTCTGTGATTGTGCACATTTACAGTGCTTCTGTAATTTTACACTGTTTTTGCAAAGAAGTATTATTCCTCCAAATTCATTTTATTTTAGCATCAAACAGTATTTTATACTCATTTCTGTGATTGTGCACATTTACAGTGTTTCTGCACTTTTACAGTGTTTCTGTAATTTTTCTGCAATTTTACAGTGTTTTTCCAAAAAATATGTTATTCCTGCAATATTACGTTGCTATCAAATTTTAAAAAGCAATTTTAGTGTTTTTTTTTCTTTAAAAAATTTACATATTAATTTTTTTTACAGTTGTATCTCATTTTACTGCATTTCTGATCATTCTTACGATTCTGCACATTCACAGTGTTTTTCATATTCCTGCATATTTACGTTGTTTTATCATTCAACTGTGATTCGACACATTCACAAGGTTTCTGCATATTTAAAATATGTTTTGCATATTAACAGTGTTTTTTCGTTGATTTTTCACTTTCACAGTGTTTTTACGTTGCGATTTTTTCTCTTCTTCCAGAAACTAGCAGCTCACTCGGGCCTGGACTACGCTATAATGACAGGAGGTGACGTGGCTCCGATGGGACGGGACGCGGTGGCAGCGATTCACAAGGTCTTCGACTGGGCCAACACCAGCAGAAAGGGTGAGACTATCATCAGTCCATAGCCAGATATACAGTAAAAGTCCGTTAATTCAAACAACGATATTTCTTAATTCGAAATTTTCATAATTTACTCGGTCCAAAAATTGACTTTTCATAGTAAATTTAACTAACTAACTAACCATCACGCCGTCTCCCCGAAGGGGTAGGCAGAAGGAATGGACTGTTCTTTCCTGACATATTTCTCTCGCTTCCTCAACATTCATACATAGTGCCATGCACGCGTGTCGATTTCTCTGACTCCTCACATGGCCGACATTCAATATTTGATTTATTTGATCGTGCCACGTTTTCCTCAGTCTCCCTATTCTATTTATAGTTCCATTTACATCGTTAACAAATACTTTTTTTACCAATCTTTCCATATGTCCAAACCATCTTAATGATCCTATCATTATTTTGTTCATGACACCATCATTCGCACCGCATTCACTTCTTATATTTTCAATCGCCACTCTATCATACACAGAGTATGCACACATTCGTCTAAAATATCTCAATTCTACCTCATTCACTCTACATTCATCCTTCTTTTGCCAGTTCCATGCTTCGCCTCCATACATAAGGGTCAGTAGAAGAACACCATTGTGCACTGCCATTCTAGCTTTTTTGGATGGGTTTTTGTTTGCGATGACAACTTTAAGTGCACCATTCACTCTGTTGCCTGCCCCAACCCTTCTTTCAATATCCCTCTCCACTGTAAACATACTACCCAAATACACAAACTCATCTAATTGCTCCAAATTTTCACCATTCACGCTAATGTTGCAGACTGTCATGATTTATTCTCTTTCAAAAATCATTACTGTATTGTTTATTTTATTTTATTTTTCTCCAGGGGTGTTGCTGTTCATAGACGAAGCAGACGCTTTCCTTCGCAAGCGTTCCTCTGAACGCATCTCCGAAGACTTGAGAGCAGCCTTGAATGCCTTCCTCTACCGCACCTCGGAGCAGAGTTCCACCTTCATGCTCGTCCTAGCGTCCAACACACCGCAGCAGTTTGATTCGGCCATCAACGACAGGTGAATATCACACAGGATGGAAGAGTGTGTCATCCATCGTCTCTGCCTAGTGTGTTCGAAGCGACAGTGCACGACACGCTGTATGAACGTGAAGGCTAGAGAAGCGTGTCAGGATGGAAGAGTGTGTCATCCACCGTATCTGCCTATTGTGTTAGAAGCGACCGTGCACGACACGCTGTGTGAAAATGAAGGCTAGAGAAGCGTGTCAGGATGGAAGAGTGTGTCATTCATCGTCTCTGCCTGTTGTGTTATATGCGGCAGTGTACGACGCGCTGTATGAATGTGAAGGCTAGAGAAGCGTGTCAGGATAGAAGAGTGTGTCATCCATTGTGTTAAAAGCGACAGTGCACGACACGCTGAATGAATGTGAAGGCTAGAGAAGCGTGTCAGGATGGAAGAGTGTGTCATCCACCGTCTCTGCCTATTGTGTTAGAAGTGCCAGTGCACGGCGCGCTGTATGAATGTGAAGGCTAGAGGAGCGTGTCAGGATGGAAGAGTGTGTCATCCATCGTCTGCCTATTGTGTTAAAAGCGATGGTGCACGACACGCTGTATGAATGTGAAGGCTAGAGAAGCGTGTCAGGATGGAAGTGTGTGTCATCCGTCGTCTCTGCCTATTGTGTTAGAAGTGCCAGTGCACGACACGCTGTATGAATGTGAAGGCTAGAGAAGCGTGTCAGGATGGAAGAGTGTGTCATCCGTTGTCTCTGCCTATTGTGTTAGAAGCGGGAACTTGATTTTATCTTGTTATTAAAGCTTTTGGTCCTTTTTTTCAGATTGGACAAGATGATAGAGTTTGGGCTTCCAGGATTTGACGAGAGGGAACGATTGATTCGTCTGTATTTTGATAAGTTCGTTCTACAGCCAGCCGCGGAAGGACACAAGTAAGTATTAATACAAGAACATGATTATTTTAGAGAAGTGACCATTTACACAATGCAGGCTCCTAAAAGAAGCTCGGTGAATGGTTTCTTAATGAATTAAACGTGAAAAACACGATAGACAGTTAACATTTGCGATGCGCGGCTCAAACGCGATGAAATTGAGCCATTTCTTAAACATGTATTAACCGGTGATGAAATATGGATCACGATTGGTGAGCCGGATAGTGCCTTACCAAGGACAGACGTGTCATTCCCATAGAATATAATAAAACTATTATAAAACAGACGTTTTCATTTGTATTAATTATTTAATATGTAGTTTTACATCATTGTTCCAGATACAATAGACAGTTAACAATGTATGAAGCCACTCCAATCACCTTATTCTGCTCCATTAGCTCGGGTATATAAACAGTTTGATTCTCGCTACATTTGATAGTGCCTTAGCAAGGACAGACGTGTCATTCCCATAGAATATAATAAAACTAGTATAAAACAGACGTTTTCATTCGTATTAATTATTTAATATGGAGTTTTACATCATTGTTTAAGATACAATAGACAGTTAACAATGTATGAAGCCACTCCAATCACCTTATTCTGCTCCATCAGCTCGGGTATATAAACAGTTTGATTCTCGCTACATTTGATAGTGCCTTAGCAAGGACAGACGTGTCATTCCCATTGAATATAATAAAACTAGTATAAAACAGATGTTTTTGTTCGTATTAATTATTTTTTCACGTTGTTTCCAGACGTTTGAAGGTGGAGTCCTTCGACTACGGCGAGTTTTGCCAGAGGATGGCGGCCATGACGGCCGGCATGTCCGGCCGAGGGATCAGCAAGCTCGGAGTGGCGTGGCAGGCGGCTGCGTACTCTTCACAGGACGGCGTCCTCACGGCACAGATGGTCCTCGACATCTGCGAGGAGGCCGTCAGGGAACACAGGCAGAAGGTGAGGATGACCATAACAATTGTGACGTCGAAAGGATAGTGATGTCGAAAGTATAGTGTCGTCGAAAGGATAGTGACATCAAAGGATAGTGATGTCAAATGAATAATGACGTCAATAGGATAGTGACGTCGAAGGTATAATGTCGTTTAAAGGATAGTGACGGCGATAGGATAGTGACACCGAAAGGATAGTGACATCGAATAGATAGTGTCGTCGAAAGGATTGTGACGTTGAAAGTATAATGTCGTTAAAAGGATAGTGACGTCGAAAGGATAGTGACATTAATAGGATAGTGATATCGAAAGGATTGTGACGTCGATTGTGGCAGTCCATTCTTTCGTGCTATGAGATGGCGTGATGGTCAGTTAGCTATTCTTCTTCTTATTCACTTTTGATAGACTCAGGAGTCTTATTTCAGGCGGGTCCTCTTGAGATGCTGAACTCCAGCTTTCTCTCCACCGTTTCGGGGGTCTTCCTGGTCGGCGTTGTCCGTTTGGTGTTCCACGGAGAGCTACGTGTGGTATCCTATTTGAGCTCTTTCTTTCTACATGTTGATGCCAGTATCGCCGTCTTTGACGTCCCCATCTGACCACATCTTGGACCTCGCAGATTTCTCGGATTGCTGTATTCCTAACTCGATCACGTAGGGTCTTGCCAGCTATAGCGCGGAGTTTTGTCCTGAGCATGCTCTTTGTCTTGACAGTGTCTGCCCTCGATCCAATGCCATATGTGAGGATTGGTCGCACACAGGTCTTATAGATGCGTACCTTGCTGTCAGTCCTCATGTCCTTGTTTCTCCATATGACATCTTTCAGGCAGCCTGCAACCGCTGCAGCCTTATCTACCTGTGACCTTACTTCTCTGGGGAGGTCATTAGAGCTAGTTAGTTATTCAATAAAATAAAATAAGGGTTGTAACCAAAACTCCAACGTGTACTTAATTATTAAATTGTAACATTTTTCCAGATGGAGTGGCTCTCGACCGAGGAACGCTACCGAGGCATGCTCGATTACCTGGAGCCGGAGAAGAAATCAGTCTCCGAGGAGGATGAGGTCGTCAAGGGCGGACCGAGGAGTCTCAGCAAGGAGTCGGCTGGAGACGAGCCCGATAACAAGGCGGCTGAAGAAGTGCTCCTGACCGAGGACTCCAAGGAAAAGGGTAGCGAGACCATTCAAGCCCCGCCGAAGAAATGACCGAAGCTCAAATTGAAGGCGCTTAAACATGGACTGGATTTGAAAAAATAATTGTTTTAGGATATTCTCGAATTCTGGTGCTTAATAGACGTTTTAGTTTACCAAATACCGTTGTAATTTCACCCGGAATGCGCGAGTACCGTTGTAATTTTATCTGGAATGAGAGAGTACTATTGTAATTTCATTTTGAATGTGAGAGTACTATTGTAATTTCATCTGGAATGTGCGGGTACCGTTTTTATATCATCTGGAAAGCGCAATCAACATTGTTAGTTTGGGTGAAATACACAAGTACTGTTGTAATAACATCTGGAATATGAGAGTACCGTTATTTTATGCAAGTACTGTTGTAATTTCACCTGGAATATACAATTACTGATGTAATTTCATCTGGAATATGCAATTACTGTTGTAATTTTGAGTGAAATACTCGAATACTGTTGTAATTTCATCTGGAATACGTGAGTACCGTTGTAATTGCTTCTTCTAGAATGTGCGAGTACCATTGTAATTGTAAAATAAAGTCTTTTTTTATTAGTACTATTAATATCTGGATAACTAGTATAAACTAACTAATTAATTATCTGTAAAAAGAAGCATTTGTTATTGGTCTGTTCCTAGATTTTGGGGTATTTAATTTTTTTTTTCGTATGACTGCCCAATGAAGTGTTCATTAGCTAGTCGATTGTAATTTCATCGGGAATGTGCGAGTACCGTTTTAATTTCATCAGGAATGTACAAGTACCAATGTAAAATCATCTAGAATTTGCAAGTACCATTGTTAAACCATCTAGAATTTGCAAATACCACTGTAGTTTCATAGATAATATGTGAATACCACTGTAATTTCATCTGGAATGTTCAAGTACCATTGTAAAATCATCTGGAATGTGGATGTACCATTGTAATATCATCTAAAATTTGCAAATACCACTGTTGTTTCATATATAATATATGAATACCACTGTAATTTCATCTGGAATGTTCAAGTACCATTGTAAAATCATCTGGAATGTGGAAGTACCAATGTAAAATCATCTAGAATTTGCAAATACCCCTGTAGTTTCACATATAATATGTGAATACCGTTGTATTTCATCTGGAATATACAAGTACCAATGTAAAATCATCTGGAATGTGCAAGTATCATTGTAAAATCATCTAGAATCTGCAATTACCACTGTAGTTTCATATATAATATATGAATACCGTTGTATTTCATCTGGAATATACAAGTACCAATGTAATTTCATCTGGAATGTGGAAGTACCATTGTAATATCATCTAGAATTTGCAAATATCACTGTAGTTTCATATGTAATATATGAATACCATTGTAATTTCATCTGTAATGTACGAGTACCAATGTAATTTCATCTGGAATGTGCAAGTACCATTGTAAAATCACCTAGAATGTACAAGTACCATTGTAAAATCATCTAAAATTTGCTAATATCACTATTTCATCTGGAATATTCAAGTACCAATGTAATATCGTCTGGAATGTGCAAGTACCAATATAAGAGCACAAATGTGATACCTTCTTGATACTTATCATTAAAAAATAAGATAAATCACGAATTTTTGAGTACCGTCATCAAATCATCACGAATATATATGTATTGAGGTAATTTCAACGGGAATTCACAAGTACTAACGTTGTTTCATGTAGAATTCATAAGTACCATTGTCATTTATTCGTTTATATCGTAAGCAACGTTGTTATACTGTTGATATAGTTGTAATCTCTACGTTGTTTCCTTTCTAGTTAGTTTAGTGATAGATTAGTTTGGACATTGTCTCCGTCGGACCATCGATGATGAGTCCATCTTCCGATAAAGCATTTATTTGGCTGCGAGTCTTCAATGCAGCTATGTGCTTCTATGTGATCTTCTTCGTACTGATTTATCTGGTTTATTATTTTTATATGTATTTGAATATGGCAGTATATAATGGAATTTTAATGCCGATCAGATAACTAACCATCATGCCATTTCCCGGGAGGGGTAGGCAGAGAGGATGGATCGCCACAGTGCTCTGTGCTGGCATACCTCTCGGGCTTCCTCTACATTCATACATCATACCACGTCGATTATTCCAACTTTGGATGTGACCGCCTTTTAGTAATTGATTAATTTGGTCATGCCATGTTTTCCTCGGTCGTCCTCGGCTTCTTTTTCCACCCACGCTGCTGCTTGTGTACAACTTTTTAACCATTCTACTCTCATCCATTCGTTCCATATGTCCAAACCATCTCAGGGATCCTTTTTTAATTTTATCCATGATGCAGTCATCTGCCTTACATTTCTTTCTTATTTCATCGTTCGGTATTCTATCATACAACGTTTTCCCGCACATTCTTCTTAGTGATCTCATTTCTACGCTATTTATCCACTAAATCTTAGATGCCAGTACATAATGGAGTTCTAGTGAAGCTTGGAGCTGGCAAAAGAAGGATGGAAGTAGGATAAATGCCGTAGAAATGAAATCGCTGAGAAGAATGTGCGGAAAATGACATATGATAGAATACTGAACAAAATAATGAAAGGATCATTAAGATGGTTTGGACATATGGAAAGAATGAATGAAGAAAGAATGGTAAAAAAATTATATAATAACAATGTAAATGGAACCAGAAATAGAATCGGAAGACCGAGGAAAACGTGGCACGATCAAATAAATCAAATATTGAATGACGGCCACGTGAGGAGTCAGAGAAATCGACGCGCGTGCATGACACGATGTATGAATGTTAAGAGAAATATGTCAGGGAAGAAAAGTGTGGCAGTCCATTCTTTCTGCCTACCCTTTCGGGGAGACGGCGTGATGGTTAGTTAGTTAGTTTTTTTACTGAACAATGAAATATGGAAGAAATGTTAAGCAGATGATTGCATTAAAATTAAAATTAAAAAAAAGATCCCTGAGATGGTTTGGACATATGTAACAACAAATGAGCGAGATAAGAATGGTTAAAATGTTGTATACAAGCAGTGTCAGTGAAAAGAGAAGCCGCGAAAGACCAAGGAAAGCATGGTATGATTAAAGTAATCAAATACTGAAATTTAAAGTCGGAAAGATCGTTGGGCGTGCATGTAACGATGTATGAATGTGGAGGAAGCTAGAGAGGTATGTCAGGACAGAGCGAAATGACTCGATGGTTAGCAGTTATTCAATTGTATATTATTCATCCATAGTTGTCAATAATATCAAATATAATTAACGCCATCTACGGATGAATTACGAAATTTTGGTTCGGGTCTTAGATATTTTAATAATTTATTTACTGCCATCTATGAATATATTTAAAAAGGTACTCCTCAGTAGAAGGATATATGAAAAAAATAGATTTTTTTTCCCTAGTCTCTATTTTTTTCTATATAGCTTTATTCTGGAAATATAGCATGAAGCATGGAGCCGGCAAAATAAAGATATAATCATCAGAACAAATGTGTTTAAAAGGGATCTCTCAGACGAATGTGTGTTATGTATAATGATTTTTTTTGCATTTTAAGCAAAATAAAAAAGATCACAAAAATGGTTTGGACGAATGAAAGGGTTAAACAGGTAAGATCGCAGTGTATAATGGAGTTGTAGTGCCATCACTTATGTATGGAAGTGAAGCTTGGAGCTGGCAAAACATGATGAAAGTAGGATAAATGGTGTAGAAATGAGATGGAGTTCTAGTGCCGACACTTATGTATGAAAGTGAAGCTTGGAGCTGGCAAAATATGATAAAAGTATGATGAATGGTGTAGAAATGGGATGAATACATGATGGAGTTATAGTGCCGACACTTATGTATGGAAGTGAAGCTTGGAGCTGGCAAAAAATAATGAAAGTAGGATTAATACAGTAGATATGAGATGGCAGTATATAATGGAGTCCTAGTGTCAACACATATGTATGAAAGTGAAGCTTGGAGCTGGCAAAAGAAGGATGAAAGTAGGATAAGTGGAGTAGAAATGAGATGGCAGTGTATAATGGAGTTTCTAGTGCCAACACTTATGTATGGAAGTGAAGCTTGGAGCTGGCAAAAGTAGGATAAATGCCGTTGAAATGAGATCACTTAGAAGAATGTGTGGAAAAATTATGTGTGATAGAATAACGAATGACGAAATAAGGAAGAAATGTAAGGAAGATGATCACTTGGATGGTTTGGCCGTATGGAATGCACGGTTGAAGATTTGTATCAAAGCAGTGTGAATGTAAAAGAAGTCGAGAAAGGCGATGTATGAATGTAGTAGAAACTTGAGCGTCAGGATAAATCAGTGTAGCAATCCACCATCTCTGCCCACCCCTTCGGAGAAACGGCGTGATGGTTGGTTATTATAATTTTGGACCAAGGAGACTTGCTTCAATAATTTCTGACACATCTGCATACCCCTATAGAGAGACGGTCTGAAGGTTAGTTAGTTAGTAAGATAGTGCAAAAAAATAACCTAAAAATCGTCATGATACGCTGTGTGAATGTAGAGGCTGCCAGAGAAGTGCGGCAGTACATTCCTCTCTGCTTGTCCCTTCTGAGAAATTAGTTTTTAGTTGCGATAAAGACACAATGACACTTTACCCTTCTTTGTGATTGTGTCTTTGTGAACGTTTGTGAAAATATAATCCTTTTGTTGTATATTTGTTCTACGTATGTTTTATTTTGTATTTCTGTATCAAAGACAGACGAAAAAATTGTAAATAAAATATATTATATACAAAAGTGTTTTATTTTTGTCTAGAGATAATGTCAGGATGGAAGAGTGTGTCATCCATTGTCTCTGCCTATTGTGTTAGAAGCGACAGTGTGCGAAACACTATGAATGTGAAGGCTAGAGAAGCGTGTCAGGATGGAACAGTGCGTCATCCATCGTCTCTGCCTATTGTGTTAGAACTGTATGAATGTGAAGGCTAGAGAAGCGTGTCAGGGTGGAAGAGTGTGTCATCCATCGTCTCTGCCTATTGTGTTAGAACTGTATGAATGTGAAGGCTAGAGAAGCGTGTCAGGATGGAAGAGTGTGTCATCCATTGTCTCTGTCTATTGTGTTAGAAGCGATAGTGCACGACACGTTGTATGAATGTGAAGGCTAGAGAAGCGTGTCAGGATGAAAGAGTATGTCATCCATTTATTTATTTATTTATACATATACGTAATACACAAATGAGACATTACAAACGAAAAACATTTAGGCGACTCATTTGGACACAAAACGGTGTTACAAAGGTAAGATGAAACAACATGAGACCAAAAAATCCTACATAGCAGAAGGAACCCAAATATGTCGACGTCAGTGAGGCAGTACTCTTTCCAGAATTTGTAATATTTTTTTATGTATACTGCCTCACTGACACTGAAAATGTCTAAATTCGAGACGATTAGATTCGACGTCCGAATTGCTCTTCCTACTGGCATCACAAAAGGCATGTTGGTTCTGCGTGACGGAGCAAAGAACAATTGATGTCGGCGCTGTAGTAGGTAATTATCAGGAACAAAAGACCTATTTGCTCCAGAACATAGGGGTTCTCAATAGAGCCCCGAATCAGCTTGAAAAAATCGAGAATTTCTTTTGAACCTTCTCCAACATGAGAGAATACTGAGCATCATGAGGACTCCATATCACGGCACCTCTTCTGACTAAGGAGTTATACGGAGTTCTAAGGACCCGGGTATCTCTGAAAATCCTAACAGTTGGAAGAACAAAACCCAGCATCTTTAACGAAACGTCACATACCTTCTCGATCTGAGCACGAAATGTCAATCGACTTTTGTAAATTATCCCAAGATCTCTGACAGTAGATACACGTTTGAGGCTCTCATTACTCATGGAATATGGATGATATGTAATGCGGTGCGCCCTAGAGAATGACATTATAACACATTTGGATATGTTGAAGCAAATCTGGTTGCGCTTCAGTCAACAATCCTGTCAATATCGGATTGCAAACGCAAACAGTCCTCCAATCTTGATATTTTTAAAAAATGTTTAAGTTTATAGTTTTCGCGACATCGTTTATGAAGATTGAACAGTGTGGCGTTCCATTCTTTCTGCCTACCCCTCCGGGGAGACGGCGTGATGGTAAGTAAGTTAGAGAAAATAAGTGGACCTATGTTTAAGCCTTGGGGTACACCGGAATAAACATAAAATGGTCGGGAGTTAAAATTTCCATAAGATACAAATTGCGTCCTCTGTTTCAGGTAACTTACAAAGAAAGATACAAGACGAGAAGAAAAACCTCAATTGTCTCTGCCTATTGTGTTAGAAGTGAAAGTGCACGACACGCTGTATGATTGTGAAGGCTAGAGAAGCGTGTCAGGATGGAAGAGTGTGTCATCCATTGTCTCTGCCTATTGTGTTAGAAGTGGTTCACGACACGCTATATGAATGTGAATGCTAGAGAAGCACGTCAGGGTGGAAGAGTGTGTCATCCATTGTCTCTGCCTATTGTGTTAGAAGCGACAGGGCACGACACGCTGTATGAATGTGAAGGCTAGAGAAGCATGTCAGGATGGAAGAGTGTGTCATCCATCGTCTCTGTCTATTGTGTTAGAAGGGGGAGCAATAGAACATACTGCATTGGTTTTTTGTTTGTGATACACCTAAGTTATCTTACCTTGTTGAAGTCTCTTCCTTCAAAGCCAAAGACCCATCTCTTATTTCATTTAAATGAAATATGTTCTTGAAAACATTTCAGTTATTCAATTTATAGGCATCCTCTTTTCATTAAGCAAAATTAGTTCACTCTAAGTCTTCACAAGCTTGTACCTATTAAATTACAAATTAATTTATGAAACCCAATAACATCTAGGCACAAGGGCAAAATTAAGGAGGCAGAATACTCCGTAGAATCAAGAGTGGACATTGCTCCATTCGTATGAAAGATGTCCATCTCTGCCCGAGAGGAATGCAGTGGGATAGATGACACATTATACCAGGAGCACAAGAGCAATGGTCCGACGTTAAGGAGGCAGAATACTCCGTAGAATCAAGAGTGGACATTGCTCCATTCGTATGAAAGATGTCCATCTCTGCCCGAGAGGAATGCAGTGGGATAGATGACACATTGTACCAGGAGCACAAGAGCAATGGTCTGACGTTAAGGAGGCAGAATACTTCGTAGAATCAAGAGTGGACATTGCTCCAATCGTATGAAAGATGTCCATCTCTGCCCGAGAGGAATGCAGTGGGATAGATGACACATTATACCAGGAGCACAAGAGCAATGGTCCGACGTAAGGAGGCAGAATACTCCGTAGAATCAAGAGTGGACCACCACCAGACTCCCCTATATTGCATTGCATAATCAGCCTCATGGGACTCGTCCTCGCGGAAGACGGAAGGACAGCTGGGAGTCTACCTCACAGGAGGAGCAACACTCTGGAGAACAGACACATAGGTCTAAAATAAGGAAGAAGAAGATAAAGAAGAAGAACTTTCCTTGTGTTATGTTTTGCTCTTTTAAGGTAATATTCCTATTTTAGGTTAAGTAATATTAAAATTCAATTACATTCTTACATTTCTATGATAAGGTTAGATTATGAACTGAGGAAAACGTGGCACGATCAAATAAATCAAATATTGAATGTCGACCACGCGAGGAGTCGGAGAAATCGACGTGCGTACATGACACGTTGTATCAATGTTGAGGAAGCGAGAAAAGTTGGTCAGGATAGCAGTGTGGCGGTCTTTTCTTTCTGCCTACCCCTTCGTAAAGACGACGTGATGGTTAGTTAGTTAGTTAGTATATTTTTCATCCTACTGCTAACTCTAAGCTTCGCTTCATACTAAATTTGTTATTTTAGTACCTTACTCAGTATTCCACCAATTTTCATTCCTCGGACATAACGAAAGTATCATTTAATAAGGAATAATTGATGTATTTCTAGGCGAAACTTACTTGCAAAGGTTTCCCGTACTAATTGGAAAATATGCGCGAAAAATGAACAAAGAAAACTAAAAGAAAAGCAAGAAATGAATATAAAACGTGGTTCATATGCCGTAAGACCATAAATAAAACAAAAAATATTTTTTTACTTTAAAATATACCTTAGTGAAGTTTAACTGGAGGAGTAGACAGAGTGAAGGATGAATTGAATAGGTTGGACATCTTTCATACGAATGGAGCAATGTCCGCTCTTGAATCTACGGAGTATTCTGCCTCCTTAACGTCCGACCATTGCTCTTGTGCTCCTGGTATAATGTGTCATCTATCCCACTGCATTCCTCTCGGGCAGAGATGGACATCTTTCATACGAATGGAGCAATGTCCACTCTTGATTCTACGGAGTATTCTGCCTCCTTAACGTCGGACCATTGCTCTTGTGCTCCTGGTATAATGTGTCATCTATCCCACTGCATTCCTCTCGGGCAGAGATGGACATCTTTCATACGAATGGAGCAATGTCCACTCTTGATTCTACGGAGTATTCTGCCTCCTTAACGTCAGACCATTGCTCTTGTGCTCCTGGTATAATGTGTCATCTATCCCACTGCATTCCTCTCGGGCAGAGATGGACATCTTTCATACGAATGGAGCAATGTCCACTCTTGATTCTACGGAGTATTCTGCCTCCTTAACGTCGGACCATTGCTCTTGTG
This sequence comes from Lepidostoma basale, assembly GCA_022606425.2. NCBI lineage: Eukaryota > Metazoa > Arthropoda > Insecta > Trichoptera > Lepidostomatidae > Lepidostoma > Lepidostoma basale. Next base: position 105,639 of record JAHDVF020000796.1, on the reverse strand, counting down.
CTCCTGGTATAATGTATCCTTAATTGAAGTTTAAGGAGTTCGTATATTTTTTTAATTTGGATTCAAAAGTAATTGCATTCATTAAGGATATCTTAACATTAATTTTACGTAATAAAGTTGTGAAATTGGAGCTGAGCGTCTCAATAGGAGATATACAATTATATACTGACTGTGTAGAGGTTTCTTTACGGGAAATCAACTTAACCGTATTAATTGGAAGGAATGTTCGGGGCAACAATGATAAATATCAAAATTCATTAAATTTAAAATATGTTCCTCTGTTATACATTTACGCATCCATTGAAATAATTATATTATCACATAATAAATACTTGCAGCTAGTACACATTGCTTCTAATAACTTTAATATCTCTATAGATATAATTAATACTGGAACAAGATTTCACCTGTTCCTCCGTTATACATTTACGCATCCATTGAAATAATTATATTATCACATAATAAATACTTGCAGCTAGTACACATTGCTTCTAATACCTTTAATATCTCTATAGATATAATTAATACCGGAACAAGATTTCACCTGTTCCTCCGTTATACATTTACGCATCCATTGAAATAATTATATTATCACATAATAAATACTTGCAGCTAGTACACATTGCTTCTAATAACTTTAATATCTCTATAGATATAATTAATACTGGAACAAGATTTCACCTGTTCCTCCGTTATACATTGAAATAATTATATTATCACATAATAAATACTTGCAGCTAGTACACATTGCTTCTAATAACTTTAATATCTCTATAGATATAATTAATACTGGAACAAGATTTCACCTGTTCCTCCGTTATACATTTACGCATCCATTGAAAAAATTATACTATCACATAATAAATACTTGCAGCTAGTACACATTGCTTCTAATAACTTTAATATCTCTATAGATATAATTAATACTGGAACAAGATTTCACCTGTTCCTCCGTTATACATTTACGCATCCATTGAAATAATTATATTATCACATAATTAATACTTGCAGCTAGTACACATTGCTTCTAATAACTTTAATATCTCTATAGATATAATTAATACTGGAACAAGATTTCACCTGTTCCTCCGTTATACATTTACGCATCCATTGAAATAATTATATTATCACATAATAAATACTTTCAGCTAGTACACATTGCTTCTAATAACTTTAATATCTCTATAGATATAATTAATACTGGAACAAGATTTCACCTGTTCCTCCGTTATACATTTACGCATCCATTGAAATAATTATATTATCACATAATAAATACTTGCAGCTAGTACACATTGCTTCTAATAACTTTAATATCTCTATAGATATAATTAATACTGGAACAAGAAGTAGTTGAATTCGTGTATGTAGGTAGTATGTTTACAAGAGATGGACGAGTGGAGAGGGATATTGAAAGAAGGGTTGGGGCAGGCAACAAAGTGAATGGTGCACTTAAAGTTGTCATCGCAAACAAAAACCTATCCAAAAAAGCTAGAATGGCAGTGCACAATGGTGTTCTTCTACCGACCCTTATGTATGGAAGCGAAGCATGGAACTGGCAGAAGAAGGATGAATGTAGAATAAATGCAGTAGATGTGAGATCTCTTAGACGAATGTATGGATACTCTGTGTATGATAGAGTGTCGAATGAAAATATAAGAAGTGAATGCGGTGCGAATGATGGTGTTATGAACAAAATAATGAAAGGATCATTAAGATGGTTTGGACAAAAAAATATATGTTAACGATGTAAATGGAACCAGAAATAGAATCGGAAGACCGAGCAAAACGTGGCACGATCAAATAAATCAAAAATTGAATGTCATGGGCACGTGAGGAGTCAGAGAAATCGACGCGCGTGCATGACGCGATGTATGAATGTTGATGAAGCGAATTGAGAAATATGTCAGGAAAGAAAAGTGTGGAAGTCCATTATTTCCGCCTACGCCTTCGGGGAGACGGCGTGATGGTTAGTTAGTTAGTTAGTTTATAAATACTTGTAGCTGTGAAAAGGAGTCTAATATCGTTGTCGTGTTTGCAATTTATTTTTAAGTACGTCGTTCTTCCAAACGGGCATTTTGAATAAAGTTGCTATAGAGGATAAAGCGCATTAGGGTTAGTTAAATATGATTCTTGCACTCACAGCGACATGGCTCTGTAATGGGAGGCAAACTACTTGCCTACTGCAATACCAGGAGTACATAACATTGCTTATATGATATAAATAGTTAATTATAATTGAACATTGGAAGTATGTTTACAAAGAATGGGAGGGTGGAGAAGGATATTGAAAGAAGGGTTGGGGCAGGCAACAGAGTGAATGGTGCACTTAAAGTTGTCATCGCAAACAAAAGCCTATCCAAAAAAAACCAAGATGGCAGTGCACAATGGTGTTCTTCTACCGACCCTTATGCATGGAAGTGAAGCATGGAACTGGCAAAATAAGGATGAAAGTAGAATAAATGCAGTAGAAATGAGATCTCTAAGACGAATGTGTGGAAAATCTCTATATGATAGAGTCAAATGCAAGTGCGAATGAAAGTGTTATGAACAAAATAAGGTAAGGGTCATTGAGATGGTTTGGACACATGGAAAGAATGAGTGAAGACAGAATGGTAAAGAAGGTATATGTAAACGGCGTGAACGGAGCTAGAAATAAAGGAAGGCCGAGGAAAACGTGGCACGATGAAATCAATAAAATATTGAATGTCGGTCACGTGAGGAGTCGGAGAAACGACGTGCGTGCATGACAAGATCTATGAATGTATGGAATCGAGAGAAGTATGTCAGGACAGAACAGTGTGGCGTTCCATTCTTTCTGCCCACCCCTCCGGGGAGACGGCGTGATGGTTAGTTAGTTAGTTAGTTTATAATTTAACATATTCCTTCTAGGAAGTTGTAGGAGATGTTATTTTTTATATACCAGCGATTGAATCATGACTTGAAGCGAATTATTAGAGCGGCAAATCAAATTAAGACAAGTGAAATGGTAAAAAGCGAACTATGAAAACTAATGCGCCTATGTGTTAATTGTCAAAACCGTAGAAATGAGATCACTAAGAAGAATGTGCGTAAAAACGTTGTATGATAGAATACCGAACGATGAAATAAGAAAGAAATGTAAAGCAGATGACTGCATCATGGATAAAATTAAAAAATGATCCTTGAGATGGTTTGGACATATGGAACGAATGGATGAGAGTAGAATGGTTAAAAAGTTGTACACAAGCAGCGTGACTGGAAAAAAAGCCGAGGACGACCGAGGAAAACGTGGTATGACCAAATTAATCAATTACTAAAAGGCGGCCACATTCGAAGTCGGAATAATCGAAGTGCGTTCATGGCACGATGTATGAATGTAGAGGAAGCCTGAGAGGTGTGTGCCAGGATAGAGCATTGTGGCGATCCATTCTCTCTGCCTTCCCCTCCCGGGAAACGTAATGGTTAGTTAGTTAGTTATTTACTTATAGAGAATTTCAAAAACATTTAATAGCTTAATTCAATGTTTTGATGGTCTATTTATTGTAATTTTACGTATTTCTACTTACTAACTAACTAACCATCACGCCGTCTATCCGAAGGGGTAGGTAGAAAAAATGGAACGCCACACTGTTCTGTCCTGACATACTTCTCTCGCTTCCTCTACATTCATACATCTTGCAATGCACGCACGTCGATTTCTCCGACTCCTTACGTGACTGATATTTAATATTTGATTTATTTGATCGTGCCACGTTTTCCTCGGTTTCAACGATAGAATTGTCAGAATGTAATTGAATTTTAATATTACTTAACCTAAATATTTTATTTTGTTTAGGTTTAGTTAGGTTCTTAAATAATTCAGATAAGGTTAGGTTAGATTTTAATCCTATTTAGGTTAGGTTAGGTTAGATTTCATAATAATATATGATATATTAGGTTAGGTTAGATTAACGCGCGTACATGACACGATGTATGAACAAAGAGCAATCGAGAAAGAACAGTGTGACAGTCCATAATTTCTGGCTTATCCTTCGGGAAAATTGCTTTAATTTGTCAGTATGTACCAGCTATAATAATACAAGAATGGGAACAATTTGCAGTAGTTAACAAGTTCTGTCATATGCAGTTTAGTTATAATATGCATTTTGTTATAATCCTGCGGTTTCGTACTTCTGAAAGAGAATACTTATGGCACTGGACAGGAGCCATGCTGTGCGCCTTCCTGCTATATCAGGGCTGCCAATCTTACCGAAAGAATATAATATTTCTATTATATTTCATGGTTTATAAAATATTATTTTTCAAGTGCGCCTAGTTATAGGCAAAAAGAACAACACAAAAGTAAATAATCTCTTCTTCTTCAAGTGCCCTGTCGGGTCCCCCCAACGTTGGCGATCACCTCGGCGAACCTATCCCTGTCCTGCGCCGCTCGGAACAGCTCCTCCACACTTCGGATGCCGGTCCACTCCCTCACGTTTCGCAGCCAGGACATCTGTCTCCTTCCGGGCCCTCGGCGTCCCTCAATTTTTTCCTCCAATATCAGTTGGAGAAGGTGGTACTTTTCCCCACGCAGTATATGACCCAGATATGAGATCTTTCGAACCTTCGAAGGACAACATAAAAGGTAACCTATTCCTGTGCGCCTAGTTATAGGCAAAAAGGACAACAGAAGAGTTAAATATTTTTATCCTTACCAGGCGCATAAGAGCTAAAAATATCTTATGCGCCTGGTTATAGGCAATATATATTTGTTTTTTATTTTATTATAAGTGAAATTGTTCGGTTCAAATATTTTGATGTTATTTTTATTTTAAACGTAAAAATTATGGTTATGCATGCACGCTCCCTGCGATCAAAATTGACATTAATAAGCATTTATCTTACAATATTTGTTTTTGGCTAAAAATGAACGATAATGCTAGTAAAAATGCGCCAATTTTGCCTCTGAAATGCATTCATAACATTTTACGAAGCAGTATTCTTTTATTTTTAATATTTAGGATATACACTGTAAAAAAACTATCTAACTAACCACAACACTATCTCTCCGAAAGGGTAGGCAGAAAGAACAGACCGCCCCACAGTTTTTACCAGATACAATTCTCTGGCTTCCGTAACATTCAGACATAGCGTCATGAATATACGTCAATTTCTTTGACTCCTTACTTTTTTGACATTTAATATTTAATTGATTTCGTTACGCGACGTTTTCTTTGGTCTTCCACTATTTAAAGTTCTGTTTAAGTCGTTCACATAAACTTTATTAATCTCCCTTAAGGGTATATTAGCTGGTGCGAAAATGAACGACATGTCCATCACCTGTTTGCTATATGCAGACGACGCTGTTTTAATCGCTTACAGCATGGACCAAGGATGTACCAAGTATGCAATAAGTATGAACTTGTGATGAACGTGTCAAAGTCTAAAGTGATGCTTTTTGAAAAGGAAGAATATATTACGGATTGTGACATAAGTGACAACGGTGAGAAATTAGAGCAAGTTACCCAATTTGTTTATCTGGGAAGCATGTTTACATGAGACATGGAAAGATATCAGAAGAAGGGTTGGAGCAGGAATCAAAATAAATGGTGCACTCAAAGTCATTACCGCAAATAGAAATATATCGACTGAAGTGAAGAGGGCAGTGCACAATGGACTTCTAGTGCCGACTCTTATGTATGGAAGTGAAGCTTGGAGTGGGCAGAAGAAGGATGAAAGTAGGATAAATGCTGTAGAAATGATGCAATGAGAATGGCAGTCCATTCTTTCTGCCTACAACTTCAAGGAAACGGCGTGATGATTAGTTAGATAGTTATTTCCATTTGTTCCAGATTTTCTCTATTCTACTGCATATTTATTTTAGCGCTTTTAGCGCTTTTTTAGTCGAAATCAAGACATTTACAAATATTGTTGAGTAATTTGAATATTTCAACTGTGTCTCGTATTCCTGTTTTAAACTTTGGATACATCCTGTCAAATCAGCATTTCAAAATTACAATGTCATTACTTGGATACAAACTTTTGAAACTAAGGGATCAATCAGAGGTTCTCAAAGTGGTTAGTACAACCCCTTCCGCCCTTAATAAGAAACAGTCCAGCATTTCTTACAACTAACTAACCAACCACCAGGCTGTTTCCCCGGAGGGGTAGGCAGAGAGGATGTACCGCTACATTACTCTGTCCCGACATATTTGTTAGGATTCGTTTACATTCAATATTTGATTTATTTGATAGTACCACGTTTCCCTATTTCGTTCGTCTATTTCTAATTCCATTTACATCATTAATATATAATTTTTTTACCATTCTTTCTTCATTCATTCTTTAACGACCTTCGTGGCCGAGTGGTAAGTGCATTGATTGCCACCCCGAAGGTTCCGGGTTCGATTCCCGGCGACGGCAGTGTGATTGTCGCACTGTCTTTGGTCTGGTGTAGAATTCACGTGACAATAAAATGGCGATAGATTAGCTACCTATCACATGTCACGAGAATCACTATGATAGCTATAATACCCTTTACATCGATTTGGCTCATGCTGTCATGATGTAAAGAGCGATTCAACAAAATATTAATAATAATGTGTACAAACCATCTTAATGTTCCTTTGATTATTTTGTTCATATCACTTTCATTCGCACCGCATAGGAGTCGAAGAAATTGACGTGCGTGCATGACACGATGTATGAACATTGAGGAAGCGAATTGAGAAGTATATCAGGAAAGAAAAGTGTGGTAATTCATTTTTTCTGTGAACCCCTTCAAAGAGACGGTGTGATGGTAAGTAAGTTAGTTAATTAGGTCGTCTACATTCATACATCGTAACGTGCACGCTCGTACATTTATTCGACAGGCGCCTTTGTATTTGATTAATTTGATCATTCCATGTTTTCCTTTGTCTTCCACTGCTTCCTTTTCCAGTCATTCTGCTTGCATACAACATTTGAACATTCTTCTTTCGTCCATTCGTTCTATATGTAGAAACCATCTCAGGGATCCTTTTTCTGACTAATAAACTAACCAACTATCACGCTATTTCCTTGGAAGGGTAGGCAGAAAGGATGGATCGCCAAACTGTTATATTCTGACAGAACTCTCGCGTATTTTCTACATTCACACACCGTGACACGCACGCTCGTCGATTATTCCGACTTTATTTGGTTTTGCCATGTTTTCCTTGGCATTCTTCGACCTTTTTAAATAATCTTACCTCATCCATTCGTTTCATATGTTAAAACCATCTTAGTGAACCTTTCTTAATTTTATTTATCACGCATTCATCCGCCTTACATTCCTTTTTTACTTTATCATTAGATATTTTATCATAAATTGTTTTTTCGCATATTTATCCTTTTTCTGCCAACTTCAAGTTTCACTTCCATACATTAGTGTCACCAATAGAACCCCATTGTGCACAACGGTCATTGTTCTGTATATTTCTATTTGCAGTGATGACCAGAGGTAAAATAAGAATGATAATCTTAACCCGAAACTCCGATAAATGATTAAATGTTACATATGGTCTGTTCTACTATATGGCTGCGAAACCTGAACTCTGAAAGTGAATGTAATGAACCGGCTGGAGGCGTTTGAGATGTGGATATACCGCAGAATGCTCCGTATACCGTGGACCGATAGGGTCAGTAATGCAGACGTACTTCAGAGAGCCAGAGCCAATAGAGAACTGTTGTCCAGTGTGAAAATTAGAAAGGTCTCATATTTGGGTCATGTGCTAAGGGGAGAAAAATACCACCTCTTTCGACTGATATTAAAGGGAGTTGGTCGTAGGGTAGAGGGACGTCGGTGAGTTGGTAGAAAGCAGTTGTCCTGGCTGCGAATATATGGACAGGAATTACTAGAGTTCAGAAGCTGTTCCAAATGGCACAGGACAGAGATGCCTTTGCTGCAGTGATCGTTACGTGAGGAGGACCTAACAAGGCACCAGAAGAAAAAGAAGATATGATGATTTTGAGTGCACCGATCCTTCTTTCGATGTCTCTCTCCATTTTTATTTCTCTTGTAAACATGCTTCCTAAATAAGCAAAAATCAGTTTAATATCTTTTTATATTTTTGTTTGCCGTTTTCTGTCCAAATGTTTCTGTGTTTATTATTTCCATATAGTCCATCCAATATTGTCTCCATAATTGAGGGTTTTTAATTTGTAGGCAGCCCTGGAAATTATATCCAACGACATTTACTCACAAAAAGACTATTGATTCTCAATAAACTAGCTATTGTCAGTTGCAACTATCAATATAAAGACCCTTCATAAAAATATTCTAACACAATAGGCAGAGACTAGACTCCCACACTCTTCCATCCTGACACGCTTCTCTATCCTTCACATTCATACAGCGTGTCGTGCACTGTCGCTTCTAACACAATAGGCAGAGACGGTGGACCGCCACACTCTTCCATCCTGACACGCTTCTCTATCCTTCACATTCATACAGCGTGTCGTGCACTGTCGCTTCTAACACAATAGGCAGAGACGGTGGACCGCCACACTCTTCCATCCTGACACGCTTCTCTAGCCTTCACATTCTTACAGCGTGTAGTGCACTGTTTCCGCTTCTAATATAATAGGCAGAGACGGTGGACTGCCATACTCTTCCAATCTGACACGCTTCTCGGAGAGAAGACATGTAGTTAATTTCTAAAATATTAGATGTCCGAAAAATCAACGTGCGTGCGTATTATAATGTATAAATGTAGAGGAATCTAAAGAGGTATTTCAGGACTGAGCAGTGTACAATCAGTCCTCTTGAACAAAAAACGCGCGTTCCTGTATTGGGTAGTCAGTACCCAATCAAAAATTAGCCATTTTAAATGGAAAAATTAGAATATTCATAGCTAATCCCCTTAATTAATTATATTTGAAGTAAAAAATTATAATAATTGAGATTTAATTGCTGAAAACATTTAAAAAAATCATCTGGCAACGCTCACGGGACGGGCATAGGTCCACTCTGGTTGCAAACCCGAGAGCTACTGCCGGCGGCAGTGAGAACATTGAGCTCCTCGCGCTTCCACAGTGAAGTATGCAAGAGTAAGATGTGAATATAGTCTCGCGCACTCAGCGCTACGAATTTGGTTTCCAATGTTCACAAAATACCTCCGATGTACCCGATAAATTATAATTATTATTAATATTATTTTTTAAATCAATGCGTAAATATATCTGTACCTTAGAGCCAGACGGATGCAAATCCAAATAGTGAGTTTTTCAGTAGAGCCAAAAACAAAAGTATGTTTTTATTTATGCCTTTTAATTCATTGAAATGAAATATTTGAGATGTCTTTTTTTATTTTATATTGTAGTTCACTTCAATTACTTTCATTTTATGTAAAAAAAACATTATTTTATTTTATTTCTGGACCTTAAAAAATACCAATAAAAACAGTCTTGTGGATTTGCATCCTTCTGCCTATAAAGTATGTGGGAGTTGGTGCCAAATTATAAAATTACACTTAACTTGATTTAAATGATTTGAATTGGGAAAATTATAAATAAATAGAGATTATGTGTTTTTGTTGTTTATTTTAAAATTCTATCTTAAAAATATAAAAAAAATTCATACATAGAGGGAAAAATGAGTTATATTTGAAAAAATGATTGTGAGTTATTTTTTAATTATTAGTTTTATCTGTTTCTGGATCTTCTGGAGGATATTCAGGAACTGGTAAATTCAGGTGGGGTAAATTATTATAAAAAATGTGAAGAGGTTTCGGTATCCACTTCAATTTTTATCCACTTATTATTTTTGCAATTTCTAATGATTGTTCCCAGTCATGGGGTATGAACATTTTATATGAATTTTACATATGAATTTTGAATCTTTTTCTTGGCCCGTTCAATTACTGAATGCACAGAATCTACTTCCAGATGAGTGTGACCTCGAAGAAGAAATTTGTGATTTACAATTTTTAATTTGGAAATGTTTTGCATCAATCTAGCGATTGGTCTGCAGCAAGACGAAGTATCTCCTCTTCCACTCCGCTCGATCCTCGGCAACTCTCTTCAACTCCGCATAAGAGGTGCAGCCCATATCTCGGTAAATCTGGTTTAGGTACTCTTGGCGAGGTCGTCCTCTGCCAATCGATCCCTCGACCATTCCCTCCAACACATCATGCAGGAAACATTCGTGTCGCAACACGTGACCAATCCATCTTGCGCGCCACTCCACTATGGTGTCCAACACGTGTCTACTCTCTTCAACTCTGCTGAGAACTTCTTCATTTGTAATGTGGTCCCTCTATGAAACATGGGCAACTCGTCGGTAGGTCCACATCTTAAATGCCTCCAGCCTTTTGCGCTCTCTTTCGCCCAGGCACCAAGTCTCGCAGCCGTAGAGTAAAACACTACACACCAATGTTTTTAAGTTGTTTTCCGAGGTTCAGGTCGATATTGTTGGACTCGAATATTTTAGACTTTTTATTGAAGGCAAGTTTAGCCTGGTGGATACGACTATCGACGTCTTTCTTGGATCGACCATCCCATGTAATACTGCTCCCCAGGTAAACAAAAGTCTTTACATTCTTGATCGCAGTTCCAGTCATCTCTACTTTTATTTGGCGCTCATCTCTACCCACAGTCATTACCTTAGTTTTACCTTTGTTTATTTTCATGTTATACGTTGTACTTAGTATTTTTTCCATGGTATCTAAGGTATCTTATAGTTCAATTTCATCGTTGGCAACAATGGCGATATCGTCTGCAAATCTTGTCATATCTACTTTCCGTCCGTGAATTCTTACACCTCCAAATGGAACATAGAAATGTTCCATTTCCTCTCTTATTTCATCTATCGCACATTGTATATACCATTGAAGAGTACAGGGGAAAGAGAGCTGCCCTGTCTCACCCCTTGTCTTATTCTTGCTTCCTTTTCATCCTTGCCCAGTCTGAGGATGGCGGCTTCTTCCTTATATATCGCTTGGATAATTCGTTTGTCTCTGTGTTTGACTCCAATTCTGTCCATCATCCCGAACAACCCTCTCCATTCCACCGTGTCGAATGCCTTCTCTATATCCCATGACTGGGAACAATTCATTAGAAATTGCAAAAATAATAAGTGGATAAAAATTGAAGTGGATACCGAAACCTCTTCACATTTTTTATAATAATTTACCCCACCTGAATTCACCAGTTCCTGATTATCCTCCAGAAGATCCAGAAACAGATAAAACTAATAATTAAAAAATAAATGACAATCATTTTTCCAAATAAAACTCATTTTTCCCTCTATGTATGAATTTTTCATATTTTTTTATGACAGAATTTTAAAATAAACAATAAAAACACACAATCTCTATTTATTAAAAATTTTCTCAATTCAAATTATTTAAATCAAGTTAAGTGTAATTTTATAATTTGGCACTAACTCCCACATACTTTATAGGCAGAAGGATGCAAATCCACAAGACCGTTTTTATTGGTATTTTTTAAGGTCCAGAAATAAAATAAAATAATGTTTTTTTTACATAAAATGAAAGTACTTGAAGTGAACTACAATATAAAATAATTGAATTACAATGAATTAAAAGGCATAAATAAAAACATACTTTTGTTTTTGGCTCTGCTGCAAAACTCACTATTTGGATTTGCATCCGTCTGGCTCTAAGGTACAGAATTGCAGCGTCGTGAGAATAGAGTATAAGCGCGTCACCCATAGACAAAAAAAATGCAAATCCACAGATTTGAGAGAGAGAAGGGTGTAAATGGATTTGAGTCTTTTCGCCGATATTACAAATGGATGCAAATCCATGTATATGGAGTTGCATCCTTCTGGCTCTATGATCATTTTGGTCTTTACATCCTTTTTATTTTTTAAATTCTAAACCATAGCAAGTAGCTCTTCCATCTTTTTACCAATTAAAGATAACGTTTTTGTCATTATTATTCAATAAAAAAGTCATTTTACGAAAAATGGTCTTTGCATCCGTCTGGCTCTAAGGTACAGATATTATGGAGGAACACCTAAAATCTCAAGCTTGTATTTATTAAATGTATAGAGATATTGATGGTTATTAGAAGCAACGTGTAGAAGATACCCATCACAGGGAAGGAAGGGTTAACTATCCATTAAGGGAAACAGCGTGATGGTTATTTAATTAGTTTATTAATGAAAAAACAACATCAACACGAACAACAGGAACAACAACAACAACAACATGAGAATGTTTGTGATGTTTGTTTGTATGTTGTTGTTTTTGTTTGTTTGTTGTTTTTGTTTGTTTGTTTGCAAAATTTCGCAATACATTCACACGTACTTATATTTTTCTCCCCTAAAATTCTCAAAGAGACGAATTATCTAATAATTGTATAATATTTAACTCGATTTTATCTGTTTATTAAATTCGTCCCTTCTTACTTTGAGCGTTTTAATTGGGGGAGATTTCATCCCCCATCCCTCAAAGGGGAGAAATGCGTTCTCTATATAAAGAACGAATGATTGGTCCACTCTGCCACTGGTTCTCAGCATCTCAACACAGATTGTTTCATCCCCACGCCTACAGATCAAAGTAAGTCAATTACTATTACCTTATTCTAACTAACTAACCATCACGCCGTCTCCCCGAAGGGGTACGTAGAAAGAATGAACTGCCACACTTTTTCTGACATATTTCTCTCGCTTCCTCAACATTCATACATCGTGTCATGCACGCGCGTCGATTTCTCTGACTCCTCACATGGCCGACATTCAATATTTGATTTAGTAAGTTCTTAAGGTTATTTAAACCCAATTACTGTATACAACTTATTGGCTATTGATTCTCATGACATGTGATAGGTAGCTAGTATATCGCCATTTTATTGTCACGTGAATACACCAGACTATAGACAATGTATCGTTTCTAGGGGCGCCGGGGGCCCCGGGTGTTAATAATAGTATTACCACACCTGGGCGCACCTTTCTTTCCCCTCATAATTCAATCAAAACTAAAATAAATATTTTACGTGTTAACGGTTTTGCCTATATTTAGGCGCAGTTTCATTGTTATTAGAAATATGTTGGATATTTTGCTTATCCTTAGGCGCTAATATTTTTATAGCGTGTTGGATACTTTGCCTACCCTCAGGCGCAATATTTTATTTTTATAACAATGATAAGCTCGCTTACATATTAAGACTAATCCGGTAATACAATACAACGCAAATAATTTATTTATTCTTATTTGTATTATTTCTCTTGGTATTGGTTGTATGAACTGTCTGTGACGGTGAGCTCTCAAGGGTAGAATAAATGCTGTAGAAATGAGATCTCTTAGATGAATGTGTGATAAATCTGTGTATAATAGAGTGTAAAATGTTAATAAAAGAAGCGATTGATAGTGTTATATGTACAAAATAATGAAAGGGTCTGTAAGATGGTTTAGACACGTAGAAATAATGCTAAATAAAGTGTATGTTAATGACGTTAACGGAACTATTAATGATATAGAGGAAGACCGGTGAAAACGTAGTACGATCAAATCAATCAAATTTTAAATGTCGGCCACGCGAGGAGTCGTAGAAATCCACGTGCGTGCATGACACGATGTATGAATGTTAAGAAAGTGAATAGTACCCCTTCGGAGAGACTAAGTCAAGCGACGAAAACGGATGAATGGTAGTTATGAGAAAAATGTAAAAAAAACAGGGTGCTGATTTTCTCGATTTTTTTTAAATGTGTATAATTTAAAAAATACAAAACTTATTTTCAAGGCATCGAGCATGAACTACAAGTCCTGGTGAATAGTATTTATGAGGTATGCATGCGAAATGTTCTGATGAAAAATCTGAATAAGTCCAAGGTAATGATTTATGAAAAAGAAGAAATCATGACAGTCTGCAACATTAGCGTGAATGGTGAAAATTTGGAGCAAGTAGATGAGTTTGTGTATTTGGGTAGTATGTTTACAGTGGAGAGGGATATTGAAAGAAGGGTTGGGGCAGGCAACAGAGTGAATGGTGCACTTAAAGTTGTCATCACGAACAAAAACCTATCCAAAAAGGCTAAAATGACAGTGCACAATGGTGTTCTTATACTGACCCTTATGTATGGAAGCGAAGCATTGAACTGGAAAAAGCAGGGTGAAAGTAGAATAAATGCAGTAGAAATGAGATCTCTTAGACGAATGTGTGTATACTATGTGTATGATAGAGTGTCGAATGAAAATATAAGAAGTGAATGCGGGGCGAATGATGGTGTCACGAACAAAATAATGAAAGGGTCATTGAGATGGTTTGGGCACATGGAAAGAAAGAATGAAAAATGGTAAAAAATATATATTAACGATGTGAATGGAACTAGAAATAAAATTGGAAGACCGAGGAAAACGTGGCACGATCAAATAAATCAAATATTGAATGTCGGCCATGTGAGGAGTCAGAGATGCGCGTGCATGACAATGTCGAGGAAGCGAATTGAGAAATATGTAAGGAGAGAATAGTGTGGCAGTCCATTATTTCTGCCTTCCCCTTCGGAGAGACGGCATGATGGTTAATTAGTTAGTTATTTTTATTAAATTATTAACTTAATATCCACTAAAGCAAAGATGGCAATACATAGTGCCAACCCTAATTATTATAAACATTTTTTTGTGAGTAAAGGATGGAATTGGCAAAATTAGGATGAATGTAGAATAAATGCAGTAGAAATGAGATTGGAGTTCTAGTCCCGACCCTTATGTATGTAAGTGAAGCTTGGAGCTGGCTAAGTAGGATAATGCCATTGAAATCAGGTCACTGAGAAGAATGTGCGGGAAAACGATATATGATAGAATGTCGAACGTTTTTTTTTTATTTTTTATGTACACAACAGGTCGTTTGGACCCAATTACTGTGTACAATGTTTATTTTTTAGCTATTATATTGATTCTCGTGACATGTGATAGGTAGCCAATCTATCGCCATTTTATTGTCACGTGAATTCTACACCAGACCAAACAGTGTAACAATCACACTGCCATCGCCGGGAATCGAACCCAGGACCTTCAACATGGAAGTCAGAGCTCGTAACCACTCTGCCACGAAGGTCGTCGTCATCATAAGTACAATTAAAAAAGGATCCCTGAGATGGTTTGGACATTTGGAACGAATGGAAGAGAGAAGAATGGTTAAAATGTTGTATATAAGCAGTGTGAGTTGAAAGAAAAGTCGTGGAATATCAAGGAAAGCATTCATGCTTCATCAAATTTTTATGAAAATTAATACACTGTTTTTTCCACTATAGAGTTTATTTTTCTCGACATGTTTCGAAGGCTTACACCTTCATCATCGGGAGAAGGAGATAAACTAACCAAAATGATTACAAACGTGCAAGAACCTAGAATTATATACATATAGCATGTGTTAGTTAACTTGACTAGTACTAGGGAGATAACAATAGACATATCAATGGGTTAAATGAAGGATTTTTAGATGGAAGTATTGAGTTGAGGGTGTTTTATTGCTCTAAGGCTATTGATTAGGTAAGGGGACAGTTTATATTTTAAGACAAAATAAATGGACATTGACACAAGTTGGAAAAATAATACTTTTGCACAATAGAATTTTTAATAAAAGATAAGTCTCACGGTTTTATGATTTTACGAAAGAAATGACAAAATTATTTAAAAAGTAACACAGTCGTCATTCAATGACTGAATTAATGAAATACTGAAAGGTGGCCACATGTTACGATGTATGAATGTGGAGGAAGCATGAGAGATATATCATAACAGAACGGTTTGGCTGTTCATCCTCTCTGACTGCCCCTCCGGGGAGACGGCGTAATGGTTGGTAATTAGTTAGAATTAATATGAAAAAAAAATAGCATTTGTGTTATACAATTTGCCTGTACACAAGGCGTTAATTTTCCGACTGAGTGAGCTTCTTTAATATTTTCTCTATATCAATTTATTTGAGTATTTCTTTTTGATTATAATTGCAATTAGAAAGAAAATTCGCGAAAAATTTACTGCGCCAAATGTCACAAAAGGAAATATACATTTCCTTTGATTTATTTATCTTTGTAAGATAACAACTAACTAACAATCACGCAGTTTCCCCGAAGGGATATGCAGAAGTAATCTATAATAAAGCAAATCTATCGCCATTTTCAAATCAAATCAGTTTATTAACTCAAAAGACATTACAAACAGGAAAATGTTTAAGGCATCTATTAAGTACAGGTAAAATATTATAAAAATACAACAAAGTACCAGGAACGCATTAGAGATGGTTCCACTGCAGGAAGACAAGATACTTTCAAAAGTCAAGAGTATTTTCCCCCTGAACGTACCTTCACTAATATAAAAGACGTCGATCTCCAAGGAGACCGCGTTCAGCAGACTAATTGCTCTTCCCACCGGTGTCACCAGAGGCAGATTGGTTCTGGTGGCCGGTTGGTAAAACAATCGGTGATGTCGCTGTCGGAGAAATCTATCAGGTTGTCATTGATAATTGAATGTCACGTGAATCTTACACCAGACCACAGACAGTGTTACAATCACACTGCCATCGCCGGGAATCGACCCAGAACCTTCGGTGTGGCAGTCAAAGCACTTACCACTCGGCCACTAAGGTTGCCAAATATACCATATATGAGCCGTTAATTTTGAAATTGGTACAAGTAATTTTTTTTACGTTTTGAAATTTTCAAGAATTAGCGTTTGAATTATTATTATAATTGTAAAACAAAATATGTACTATATTGCAATAGATTAGTGTGGAGGTTCATTCTCTCTGCCTACAATTGCGAGAAAACGGCGTGATGATTTGTTTTTGTTGTTTATATTGCGAATAAGCAGTCACTTGGTTGAGAAGAGAGAAGGCTAGCAAAGAAGAGAAGAAGAAGAAGTCAAATGCTATCCACATTGCCTATAACCAGGCGCACTTTGATGAAGTCACTTATCGGACGAAAAGCTAAGATTATTTCACAGCCTCCGTGCTATGCGAAAGAGGTTTTCTATGTTAGCCAACCCCTCGCGGCGGGGCGCCGGGCAGCACCTCGATAATATCGCGCATTGAAACACCCCTTACAGCGAAATTACACGGAACGCCCTCGTTACAGCGAACGGCTTCGAATTAAGCGGCGTCGTTCTGATGCGTAAATAAAAACAAAGAAATATTTTTTATAACTTAACCCTGCAAGTGGTAAAAAACACTATAAAATATTATGTAAGAACTTAATTCACCGGTTTTCTGAAAGGATAGTGGGTAGAATATCACACTATTCCATCCTGACACGCTTCTCTAGCCTTCACATTCATACAGCTTGTCGTGCACTGTTCTCACTTCTAACAAAATAGGCAGAGACGGTGGACCGCCACACTCTTCCACCCTGACACGCTTCTCTAGCCTTCACATTCATACAGCTTGTCGTGCACTGTTCTCACTTCTAACGAAATAGGCAGAGACGGTGGACCGCCACACTCTTCCACCCTGGCACGCTTCTCTAGCCTTCACATTCATAAAGCGAGTCATACATGGTACTGTTCCCGCTTCTTTCACAATAGGCAGAGATGGTGGATCGCCACACTCTTCCATCCTGACACGCTTCTCTAGCCTTCACAACGCATTTTTTCAAGCTGATTCGGGGCTTTATTGGAAACCCCTATGTTCTGGAGCAAAAAGGTATTTTTGTTCTTGGTGGTTACCTGCGACAGCGCCGATATCAATGGTTCTTTTCTCCGTCACACAGAACCAACCTGCCTTTGGTGATGCCTGTAGGAAGAGCAATTCGGACGTTGAATCTAATCACCACGGATTTGGAAATTTTTACTGTCAGTGAGGCAGTGTTCATAAAAAATATATTTCGAATTCTGGAAAGAGTACTGCCTCGCTGATGTTGACGTATTTGGCATCCTTCTGAGATATATTATTTTCAGTTTCATATCGTTATTTTAATTTTGTTACACCGTTTTGAGTCCAAATGTTTTTGTTTTTTTATGTCTCTTTTCTGTATTAAAGAAATAATTCAATAATAAAATCCACACAGAGAGCCTTAAAAGCACGTCCATTCACATAAAAGGTCGACTTTTAAATTTAATAAACTTGGGTATATCATGTTTTCCTCGGTCTTCCTTGACTCCATACTCCATTATCATCGTTAACATATACTTTTTGAGACATTCTTTTCATGTCCACGTGTTCCAAATGTCCAAACTATCGCATCTTCATCATAATTTTTTTCACTCTATGTTTTTGCGTTTTTACATGTATCGTTTTACCACACGCGTTTAAGAAATCTTAATTCTACCGCATTAGTTATGCTCTCATCCTTCTTTGCCAGTTTAACGCTTTGCTAACACACAGAATGGAACCAGAATTCCATTGTGAACGGCTATTTTCCCTTTCATTGATAAATTCTCATTTCCAAAAAGCTCCTTTCATTTTGTTATCCGATCAACCATTATTTTGACGCCACTGTCCGTTTGGCCGTATTTTGAAGTATCTTCTATTTTTTTCTTCCAATTAGTTTAGGTTGTAAGACCTGTTTATGATGGTGGGCTGTCCTGGGATGATGATGTCCAGCCATCTCTCCATCATTTTGGCGGCCTTCCTGGTAATCTCTGACTGCTTGGGGTTTCATCTTTAACAATTATTGCAATTCTTGTATAGTCCACCACAGTTAGACCGTATCGATTCATTTCTGATCTGATCTTTGCCTGCGACGGAGCGTTGGGCTCGTATTTTTGCTACTTTAAGAAGGTTCTGAAATGAATATGACAGACAAAAATATTGACTAACATACAAATTGAAGACATTAAAATCCATAATAAAAATGTAGAAGTGGTGGATGAATATGTGTACCTTGGTGTTGGGTTTTGGAAGAGATTTTGAATGATATTGATAGGAGAATACAGCTCGGTTGGTCTGCATTCGGAAGGCTGGGCAACATCTTCAAGTTGGACATGCCACAAAATTTAAAAACAAAAGTGCTGGACCAGTGTGTGTTACCTGTGATGACCTATGGATGTGAGACATGGACGTTTACTAAAGAAGCAATGCACCGATGTAGGGATATGCATTGCAAGGATGAAGTGGCAGAGGGCTGGTTATGTGTGTCGACGGGATGATGGAAGATGGAGCCAGAGGGTTACTGAATGGAGGCCAAGATTGGGCTGGAGAAGTGTCGGGAGACAGCCTACCAGATGGAGCGATGATATTGTGTGGAAGGCAGGAAGAGCTTGGATAACACTGGCGAGAGACCGAGTGAGATGGCGTGGGGGTGGAGAGGCTTATGTCCAGCAGTGGATGGAAACATGCTGACGAAGAAGAAGGTTCTTAGTTCTATTGGTATCGGCTCTGAGCCCTATTCCATACGTTATGATGGGGCGGACGCATGTCTCGTATATCTCGCCTTGTATTTGTTCCCGCCACCGCTCTCGCTTTATTGGTTTGTGTTTTACAATACATGTATGGTATATCTGAGGAATCTCTTCTCTACCGCATTTATCCTTCTTCTGTCAGTTCTATGCATTAGTTACATAC
This sequence comes from Lepidostoma basale, assembly GCA_022606425.2. Taxonomy (NCBI): domain Eukaryota; kingdom Metazoa; phylum Arthropoda; class Insecta; order Trichoptera; family Lepidostomatidae; genus Lepidostoma; species Lepidostoma basale. The sequence continues at coordinate 86,196 of JAHDVF020000796.1, read as the reverse complement.
ATGATTTAATCCAGAATTCCACTAAAATCGGGTGTTTTCAGTTTATTTTATTAATTCTAGTTTTCAATTAGTATGCCATGAATAGAAAAGAATGTCAAGTTGAATATAGTAACTCCAAAACCTTTCCACTTGGTCCTCCGTGGAAATGGTGCTTATTAGTTCGTAAGTTTTTCCGTCCAATACTCATGGGTTGTAGGATTTCCTTAATGATTAAAACACCTTAAAACATTTTAATTAATTTGTATTTAATTAGGCGGATTTATGATGGAAAGTTTGTACTAAAAATCTATTTTAGTGAATGTTATTATAATCTGTATCTTAAAGTTGGTAAACATCTCGTAATTTCGCCCTAGGGAAAACACAACAAGTTCGATCCACTGTCTCTAAGGGAAACGATAGATTTGATATAACAAACTCACCTTTTCTAAATAACTCATAAAATGTAAAAAACGGTTATTTGATTTATGCAGCCCTCATCACATGAAAAATTGGCAAAACGCCCTTGAGGTTAGCTATTCACGAATAACGGCGCCATACAAATTAGCCTAATTATTATTACTATGCCTGTTTATAGGCAAAGTTTAAATAAATTAATATTTGAAAGTGCGCCTGAATTTAGGCAAAATGGATAACATATTTTTAAACTGTATCCAATTGCGCCTGATTTTAGGCAAAATGAATAAAATATTTTTATGCTGTATCAAAGTGCGCCTGATTTAACCACTTAATGCTTTTGAACGTGCAGTGTTCGCGCGCGGCGCATGTATCGTATCGCGCCAACCCGAGCACTGCTCGCGCGTTTCGACTTGTTTGTGTTACATAAGGTAAGCTAACAAACAGAGTTCGCCTCTTTTTGGAACTGGACTATTTTCAAATTATATAAATTCTTTGATTAAAAAATAAAATCACCTGATATTTCTGATTCTATTGTCGTAAAAAAAACCGAGCATTAAGTGGTTAAGGCAAAATGGATAACGTATTTTAATAACTGTATCAAAGTGCGCCTGGTTATAGGCAAAATGCATAACATATTGTCTCGGTTTTTGGCTGGATTAACATAGTTTTCAATTAAAAAGATGAGTCTTAACATTTACAGACGTTTTCATTTATTTAATAGGGAGTTTTATATTTGTTTAAGTAACTATAATGGATAGGAGGCGGTGGCGGGCTTTGGGAGAGGCAGTGGATTCAGCAGTAGATGGCAGTCTGATGATGATGATGAAGTAACTATAAATTATTTTAAAAATATATTATGATAGATTATCGATGATACAAATTGAAGTACCATTTTTACTAAGAACCACATAACTTCCATAAGTTCATAATGCGAAATTACTGCCATCTATTGAGAACGCTTGGAAACACATTTGCGTGGTAACGGAGCCGTCAATAGATGCCGCTGTGTTGATAGGGCGTCTTGATTAAGGGGAAAGACGATTATTGGGGTAATTTCACCCCTGGCTACCGGTAAACTACCCTTATTATTGATATCGGTTCTCTATTACTCGGTTAAAATCAATTATGATGATATTTCGGTATTTTTCTAATAGTCCACTCCCCTCAACGGGATCTGAATCCAATCTCACTAACTAATTCACCATCACGCCGTCTATCTAAAGGGGTAGGCAAAATGATTGGAGCGCCACACATTCCTTACCTGACTAACTAACTAGCTATCACGCCCCGAAGGGTTAGGCAGAGAGAATAGACAACAACCACAACAACAAACCATCGCGCTGTTTACCCGCAGGGGTAGGCATAGACAATGGACCGCCACACTACCGCCACCCTGACACACACCTCTTGCTTCCTCCATATTCATACAGCGAGTCATGCAGTACGTCGATTCTTCCGGTTTCTGACATGACCGACCTTTAAAATTTGATTAATTTGGTCATGCCATATTTTTCTCGGTCTACTTCGACTCCGTACTCCATTTACATTGCTAACGTATACTTTTTTAATCATTCTTTCTTCACCCATGCGCTCTATATGTCCAAACCAACGCAGCGAACCTTTTATAATTTTTTTCTTAATACCTTCTTCCGCTCTACATTCCTTTCTTATATCAGCATTTTAGATTCTGTCGTACATCGTTCTACTACACATACGTCTTAAGGACCTTATCTCTACCGCATTTATTCTGCTCTCATCCTTCTTCTACCAGTTCTATGCTTCGCTTCCAAACATAAGGGTTGGGACTATTGTTTCCAATAACTATTTTTAAAGCTCCATTCACTTTGTTACCCGCACCAACCCTTCTTTCGACATCACTGTCTGTTCGGCTATCCGCTGTGAACATGCTACCTAAATACACAAATTCCCTCACCTGTTCCAAGTTCTCTACATTCACACTTATATTACAAATTGTCATTTGCTAACTGACATTACTCTTGCAACTCTTCTACATTCATACACTGTGACACGCAAGCTCGTCGATTGTTCCTACTTGGAACATGGCCGCTTTTCAATTATTTATTAATTCAGTAATTTTTTTTACTTTTTTTGTTGAATCGCTCTTTACATCATGACAGCATGAGCCAAATCGATGTAAAGGATATTATAGCTTTCATAGTGATTCTCATGACATGTGATAGGTAGCTAATCTATCGCCATTTTATTGTCTACTTACTAACTAACCATCACGCCGTTTTCCCGAAGCGGTAGGCAAAACGAATGGACTGCCACACTTCCAGACCTATTTTTCAATTCGCCTACTAAACATTTATACATCGTGTCATGCAAATAGAAATATATCCACAGAAGCAAATATGGCAGTACACAATGGAGTTCTAGTGCCAACCCTCATGTATGGAAGTATAGCTTGGAGCTGGCAAAAGAAGGATGAAAGCAGGATAGACGTCGTAGAACTAAGAATAATGTGCGGGAAAACGTTGTATGATAGAATACCGAACGATGAAATAACAGAGAAATGTAAGGCAGATGACTGCATCATGGATAAAATTAGAATAGGATCCCTGAGATGGTTTGGACATATGGAACGAATGGATGAGAGTAGAATGGTTAAAAATTTGTACACAAGCAGCGTTAGTGGAAAAATAAGCCGAGGACGAGCGAGGAAAACATGGCATGACCAAATGAATCAATTACTAAAAGGCGGCCACATTCGAAGTCGGAATAATAGATGTGCGCGCATGGTACGATGTATGAATGTATAGGAAGCCCGAGAGGTATGCCAGGACAGAGCATTGTGGTGATCCATCCTCTCTGCCTATCCCTCCGGGGAAATGGCATGATGGTTAGTTAGTTAGTTAGTTAGTCATGCACGCACGTCGATTTCTCCGACACAATATTTGATTTATTTGATCGTGCCACGTTTTCTTCAGTCTTTCGATTCTACATAACATATGGTTGGCTAATTAACTTACCAACTAACCAACACACCTTTTTTCTGAAGGGGTAGGCAGAGAGGATGGACCGCCATACTGTTCTATTCTGATATAACTCTCGCGCCTCTTCTACATTCACACCCCGGACACCCACGCTCGTCGATTGTTCCTACTTCTAACGTGGCAGCCTCTCAGTAATTGATTAATTTGTTTATGCCATGTCTACCTAGGGTTACTTCGATTTGTTTTTCCATTCATAGTACGTTTACATATCCTTTAAACCATTCTTTCCTCATCCATTCGTTCAATATGTCCAAACCATCTTAGTGACTCTTTCTTAATTTTATTTATCGCGCATTCATCCGCCTTACTTTCCTTTCTAACTTATCATATATCGTTTTAGCTAGAATGGCAGTGCACAATGGTGTTCTTCTACCGACCCTTATGTATGGAAGCAAAGCATGGAACTGGCAAAAGAAGCATGAAAGTAGAATAAATGCAGTAGAAATGAGATCTCTTAGACGAATGTGTGGCAAATCTGTATATGATAGAGTGACAAATGCGAGTATAAGAAGTGAATATGGTGCGAATGAAAGTGTTATGAACAAAATAAGGAAAGGATCATTAAGATGGTTTGGACATATGGAATGAATGAATGCAGAAAGAATGGTAAAAAAATTATATGTTAACTAATAATTAAATAAAACGATGTTTTTTAACTACTTCCACTTTTGTCTTTATTTAGACAGCGACCGGTTTCGCCAGGCTCGCTGGCATCGACAGACTGGTCTGTGTCGATGTCCAGTCTGTCGATGCCAGCGAGCCTGGCGAAACCGGTCGCTGTCTAAATAAAGACAAAAGTGGAAGTAGTTAAAAAACATCGTTTTATTTAATTATTATTTAAAATGAACTTCCATCAAGAGATTTCAGTAAAATCATTTGATTATATGTTAACGATGTAAATGGAACTAGAAATAGAATTGGAAGACCGAGGAAAACGTGGCACGATCAAATAAATCAAAAATTAAATGTCGGCCATGTGAGGAGTCAGAGAAATCGATGCGCGTGCATGACATAATGTATGAATGAAGAAGCAAGAGAAATATGTCAGGAAAGAAAAGTATGGCAGTCCATCATTTCTGCCTACCCCTTCGGGGAGACGGTGTGATGGTTAGTTAGTTAGTTTCGTTTTGCTACACGGACGATGGACCACCACACTCTTCCATCCTGACATACTTCTCTAACCATTACAATAAATCGTTTGAAAAGGCCCGTATATTATGGGGTTTTCAATCAAAGATAATCTAATAGATTTAAAAAAATATTGTTTTCAGAATAAAGATGTCTACCACAACGACGGTTGCGATGTGCTTCATACTGGCGAGTTTCGTCCTGTTCTCTGCCTTCCCCGACGTGGAAGGTCAAAGACCGGTAAATATTATTATTTAACTTTTCACAATTTCACAATTTTAGATTTTCACAGTTTCACAATTTCACAATTTCAGCATTTCATAGTTTGACAACAAAAATTTTTATTCTGTACTTTTACACAGTTTTATAGATTACTAATTCAACAGTTACACAATTTAACAATTTCACAGCTTTACAATTTCACAGTTTAACAATTGCACAGCTTTACAATTTCACAGTTTAACAATTTCACAGCTTTACGATTTTACAGTTTAAAAATTGCACAGTAATTTAAAGAAGCTAGAATGGCAGTGCACAATGGTGTTCTACTACCGACCCTTATGTATGGAAGCGAAGTATGGAACTGGCAAAGGAAGGATGAAAGTAGAATAAATGCAGTAGAAATGAGATCTCTTAGACGAATGTGTGGATATTCTGTGTATGATAGAGTGTCGAATGAAAATATAAGAAGTGAATGCGGTGCGAATGATGGTGTCATGAACAAAATAATGAAAGGATCATTAAGATGGTTTGGGCATATGGAAAGAATGAATGAAGAAAGAATGGTAAAAAATTTATATGTTAATGATGTAAATGGTACCAGAAATAGAGGAAGACCGAGGAAAACGTGGCACGACCAAATAAATCAAATATCGACGCGCGTGCATGACACGATGTATGAATGTTGAGGAAGCGAGAGAAATATGTCAGGAAAGAAAGGTGTGGCAGTCCATTCTTTCTGCCTACCCCTTCGGGGAGACGGCGTGATGGTTAGTTAGTTTTTTTTTTAAATTGCACAGTTTTAGAATTTCACAATTTCACAGTTTAACAATATCACTGTTTTATAATTTCACAGTATAACAATTTTAAAGTTTAACATTTTTATGGTTTTATTACATTTTTTTATTACATTACATTTTATTATTAATACAATTTTACATTTTAACAATTTCACAGTTTAACAATTTCAATATTTCACATTTTTACACATTCCTACATTTGCTGCAAGTGATATACTATTGAAATGTAATAATCAATAATCGTATGCAATACACTACATTGTTCTTGTACCGACCCTTGTGTTTGTAAGTGAAGCATGAAACTGTCAAAAAACATAAGAGTAATGCACGTACATCTCAATTACTCCGAATCCTCACGTGGACGACATTAATAATTGATTGGTTTGATCGTATCACGATTTCATCTGTCTTCCTATATTTTTTGTTCCATTTACAACGTTAGATTCTACATTTTCCATTATTTCTTTCTATGTGTTCAAAATAACTTAATGACACTTGAATTATTTTGTTCATAACACTTTCATTCACACCGCATTCACTTCTTATACTTGCATTTGACACTCTATCATACACAGAGTATCCACACATTCGTATAGAGATCTCATTTCTACAGCTTTTATTATTCTAATTTCTTCTTTAGCTTGGGCGAACGTACGAGAGATTTGACGATGTACCTGAAGTTATGATGGAACCAAGGAAACGTCCATTTTGCAACGCTTTTACGGGTAAGTGTATCCAGTACACATAGCTTCTAATAACTTTAATATCTCTATAGATATAATTAATACTGGAACAAGATTTCACCTGTTCCTCCGTTATACATTTACGCATCCATTGAAATAATTATATTATCACATAATAAATACTTGCAGCTAGTACACATTGCTTCTAATAACTTTAATATCTCTATAGATATAATTAATACCGGAACAAGATTTCACCTGTTCCTCCGTTATACATTTACGCATCCATTGAAATAATTATATTATCACATAATAAATACTTGCAGCTAGTACACATTGCTTCTAATAACTTTAATATCTCTATAGATATAATTAATACTGGAACAATATTTCACCTGTTCCTCCGTTATACATTTACGCATCCATTGAAATAATTATATCATCACATAATAAATACTTGCAGCTAGTACACTTGCTTCTAATAAATTTAATATCTCTATAGATATAATTAATACTGGAACAAGATTTCACCTGTTCCTCCGTTATACATTTACGCATCCATTGAAATAATTATATTATCACATAATAAATACTTGCAGCTAGTACACATTGCTTCTAATAACTTTAATATCTCTAGAGATATAATTAATACTGGAACAAGATTTCACCCTGCTCCTCCGTTATACATTTACGCATCCATTGAAATAATTATATTATCACATAATAAATACTTGCAGCTAGTACACATTGCTTCTAATAACTTTAATATCTCTATAGATATAATTAATACTGGAACAAGATTTCACCTGTTCCTCCGTTATACATTTACGCATCCATTGAAATTGTTACATAATAAATACTTGTAGCGAAGATAAAGAAGAAGAAGAAACTGATGAAAGGTTTATTTTGACGATTTGGACATATGGGAAGAATAATGAATTAGAAAATATGTATTTATATTGTGAATGGAGCAAGAAATGGAGGAATACCAAATCAAATCAATAAAATCTTCCACAACAATGGCAAGAGAAAGAGGAGATGTAAACCATTGAAGCTAGACTTGTAGAATATATTATGGTTTCTGGCCGTTGATACGAAAACGAAGAAAGAGTTTGTCAGTTAGTTAGTTAAAAAGTTAGTGAGTATTTGGAACTCAACAAAATAAATATAATTCATTACAAAATCATAGAATTCGAAATTGCAATAATTTTTTACTTAGAACATGAACTACAAGTCCTGGTGAATAGTATGTATGAGGTATGCATGCGAAATGATCTGATGATGAATGTTAATAAGTCCAAGGTAATGATTTTTGAAAAGGAAGAAACCATGACAGTCTGCAACATTAGCGTGAATGGTGAAAATCTGGAGCAAGTAGTTGAGTTCGTGTATTTAGGTAATATGTTAACAAGAGATGGGCGAGTGGAGAGGGATATTGAAAGAAGGGTTGGGGCAGGCAACAAAGTGAATGGTGCACTTAAAGTTGTCATCGCAAACAAAAACCTATCCAAAAAAGCTAGAATGGCAGTGCACTATGGTGTTCTTCTACCGACCCTTATGTATGGAAGCGAAGCATGGAACTGGCAAAAGAAGGATGAAAGTAGAATAAATGCAGTAGAAATGAGATCTCTTAGACGAATGTGTGTATACTCTGTGTATGATAGAGTGTCAAATGAAAATATAAGAAGTGAATGCGGTGCGAATGATGGCGTTATGAACAAAATAATGAAAGGATCATTAAGATGGTTTGGGCATATGGAAAGAATGAATGAAGAAAGAATGGTAAAAAAAATATATGTTAACGATGTAAATGGAACCAGAAATGGAATCGGAAGACCGAGGAAAACGTGGCACGATCAAATAAATCAAATATTGAATGTCGGCCTTGTGAGGAGTCAGAGAAATCGACGCGCGTGCATGACACGATGTATGAATGTTGAGGAAGCGAGAGAAATATGTCAGGAAAGAAAAGTGTGGCAGTCCATTCTTTCTGCCTATCCCTTCGGGAAGACGGCGTGATGGTTAGTTAGTTAGTTAGCTTTTACTTAGAAACTCTTACAGAGATTCAATTTTAAACTATTATATTTAGAGGGAAAAAATAAAGGTTTTATTATTAATTTTCAACTAAGTTAATTTAATATTAGTTCCATTAAAATGCTTGGATTTGTTTTTAGGAATGCCAAGGTATTTTCGAAAACTCAGGTACTTTGGGTGTTGTATATATTCCCTGGTAAAAAGTCCATTATTTGGTCACCGCCTGGGATCCGATATTCTCTGATGGTGGAGCGAGCTTTCTTTACCTCAGGGAGCGCGATTATTACCCGTGGCTCTTTCCGACTCAATTCTTGCTAGGGATGCTAAGCTACCAATCATTGGAGAGAAGGAAGAATATCCACTTGGGAGTTCACTTCTTTCAGCTGATTGGCGGCCGTATACAAAACTCGAATGTCCTGAGTGATCAAATCAAATCAAATCAAATCAGTTTATTTTCTCAAAAGACATTACAAACATTTTTTATAGTTTAAGGCATCTATTGAGAACAGGTAAAACATAAGGAATATATAATACCAGGAACGCATGAGAGATGGTTCGACATTAGGAATACAAAATACTCTCCAAAGTCAAGAGTATTTGTCTTCTGAATGTACTTTCACGAATATGAAAGACATCGACCTCCGAAGCGATCATGTTCAGCAGTTTGATTGCTCTCCCCACCGGCATCACCAGAGGCAGGTTGGTTCTGTATGCTGGGAGATAAAACAGTCTGTGCTGACGCTGTCGAAGATAGCCATCCGGAACATAAAGATGGATAGCCTCCAAGATGACGGAGTTCTCAAAGAATCCCCTGATAAGTCTGAAGAAATGGGTAAGTGTGCACCCATCCCTTCTTATCTGTAAACTATTGGTCCCCAGCATGCCCAAGAGGAATGCAGTGGAGTGCAGATGTAGATCTATTTGTCCCTGACCTTCGTCAAAGACAGCACAGATTGTTTTATTTGCAGAACCAACCAGTTATGCCTGTGTGTAGGACAATCTTATTGCTTAATCGGGTCGCCTCGGAGGTGGACATATTTGGTGATAGTGAGAGTTGCCTCAAGGATGCAATATCAATGTTATGATTATTTATAAGTCTTAAGCTTATTTTTTGTTATCATCATTACGCCGTTTCCCTGCAGGGGTAGGCAGAGAGAATGGACCGCCACACTACTCTATCCCGGCACACCTCTCTAGCTTTCTCCACATTCATACACGCACGTCGATTCTTCCGGCTTCTGACATGCCTACATGTTTTATAATGTAATTGCAAATGATCTGGAATTATATGTTTGTAATGTTTGTGATTTTTATTAAAATAAATGAAAATGAAATAAATAAAATAAATTCCAAACCTATCCAAAAAAGCTAGAATGGCAGTGCACAATGGTGTTCTTCTACCGACCCTTATGTATGGAAGCGAAGCATGGAACTGGCAAAAGAAGGATGAAAGTAGAATAAATGCAGTAGAAATGAGATCTCTTAGATGAATGTGTGCTTACTCTGTGTATGATAGAGTGTCGAATGAAAACATAATAAGTGAATGCGGTGTGAATGATGGTGTCATGAACAAAATAATGAAAGGATCATCAAGATGGTTTGGACATATGAATGAAGAAAGAATGGTAAAAAAATTATATGTTAACGATGTAAATGGAACCAGAAATAGAGGAAGACCGAAGAAAACGTGGCACGATCAAATAAATCAAATATTGAATGTCGGCCATATGAGGAGTCAGAGAAATCGACGCGCGTGCATGGCACGATGTATGAATGTTGAGGAAGCGAGAGAAATATGTCAGGAAAGAAATGTGTGGCAGTCCATTCTTTCTGCCTACCCCTTCGGGAAGACAGCGTGATGGTTAGTTAGTTAGCTGAAGATTTTAGAAATAAATGTGAATTACTCCGTGGGTATTATATCGAATTTTTCATTAAGAGCGCTCGAACCTTGAAATGAAATAAAACAACTTGTCTAATTGGTATTGCCAAAATTGTTTTTTTAGTTTTTAAGCATATTTAATGACATTATGTATGAAATATAATTTCGGCCAAATGGCCGCAGTGGCTTCGCTACAGTTGGCGTATCCTGGTGATCAAATGTCTTTTCAATAGGAACGCTTGAACGTTGACAGCGCATAGCGGCCAAATTTAAAACAAAATACTTATTTAGTCTTGACATTTTATAATGGAACGCTTTTTGCTTCAACAACGAGTTGAAATTGTTAAAATTTATTATCAAAATCATTGCTCTGTTCGCCAATTTATGGCATTCCTTCAGAGTCCACAATACGTAGTTTAATGCATACATTTAAGACTCTTGTGGCTTAAACTGTATGATATGGATACCGACTACATATGGTTCCAACTGGACGGCGCTACGTAGCACACAGCGCATGCCGCGATAGATATTCTGCACTAGCGATTCTTCTTCTTCTTCTTTTTTTTATGGCTTTTCACCGCTTGTGGGTGTTCTGGGCCAGTCTCAAGTAAGGGTAGTTGTGTAATAGTAGTAGTGGGTTAAGGGATTAATCTATGGAAGATTGTTATATATACAAATTACATCTAGGGTTAGTATCTAATAAATTTTTGTTAGTAGTAAGGAATATGTTACAGATTTATGTTATTGAGAGTCAGGAATTTTGTTAGTATTTTATACAGATTTTTGTTAGATGAGGAGATGAGAGTGGACATGTTAGTGGGTAAGGGTATATTAAGGTCTATAAGGTCTGGAATAAAATTTGGGTATTGTACATTAAACGGGCAGTTGAAGAATATGTGGTCGAGATTTTCATCTTTGATGCCGCATTCACATATGGCAGAGTCCAGAATATGAATTTTGGTAAGATGCGCTCTGTGACAACAGTGACCGATGCGCATTCTACAGATCGAGCTGCTTTCAAATTTATTTAATTTTAGTTTGTTATACCAGGGTGTCGACAGGACATCGGGCTGAAGTTCCGAATACATTTTTCCTTTGGACTGACTGGAGATGTTCCAATCATTCTGCCATGTGAGAAGCAATTTTTCGCGCATTACTGGGATAAGATCATTGATGGGGATGTGAGTGATATATTTGTCATCACCAGAATGAATTGCCTGTTTAGCTATATTGTCTGCTCTTTCATTTCCAGAGATCCCGCTGTGACTCGGGATCCAAGCCAAGGCGATCTCTCTGTCTGAGTCTTGCAACAAGCATAGCGCATGACGAATCTCGATGCAGAATTCATCTTCGGGATACTGGGAAGGAGGTTCACGGATTTTTTGCAGGGCGCTCAGGGAATCTGATAAAATAATAATTTTTGTTAAGTTTTGAGAGATTACATACTTAAGACTCTCCAGGATGGCCACACATTCGGCTGTGAAAACGGAGGCCAATTTGTGTAGTCTGAAAAGTCTTTCGTGGTTGTTAAATTCACAAAAAAATGCAGCCCCAGTATAAAATTCGGAATTTATTTTGGAACCATCGGTGAAGATAGGTCTCCAGTTGGGCCATTGAGATCTCATGATTCGGGAATAGTCCCGTTGAGCTTGGATACCAGAGTGAATACCAAATGAAAGTAAGACTGTTGGCATAAACGTATTAATCTTATAAGGGGATCTGTATAGGGGTAATAAATCTTGGGAGATTAAGCTTGGCTTGTAATATTGATAGGTTTGGAAGCTGTTGACTAATAAGGGAGGGGCTTTGTTTCTCCAGTATGGGGAAGTAGTGACTTGGAAATTTAGCTTATATAGAATTGTCAAAAGGGGATGGTCGGATATAATAAAACATTTTAGAAGAAATTTATCTGCTAGATATTGTCGCCTCATATGGAGTGGGGGGTCTGCAGATTCCACCTGCAAAGTATTTATTGGAGAAGAACGCATGGCTCCGATGATAAGTCTAAGGCTTTGGGATTGGATCCGATCTAATCGTTGAAGATTCTTTTTGGAAGTTGGCTCGATGAGGAAAGACGCATAATCCAAATGGCTACGTATGAAGGCACAGTAAAAAAGTCTTTGAATAGTAGGGTGTGAACCCCACCAGACACGTGAAACTGCTCGTAGGGTATTGAGCCCTGCTTGACATTTATTGACCACGTGGTTGACATATGCATTCCAGGAGAGGTTACTGTCTAAGATAACGCCCAAGAATTTTATTTGGTTAAAAACGGGGATGTGAAATTGGTTATACATGATTTTAATTGTGGGAATTTTCCTTTTCCTAGAGAACACAATGGCCTTGCATTTGCCCGGGGAGAGTTCCAACCCTCGCCGGCCAAACCAAGCTGCAAGTCTCTTCAGGTTTGAATTAAGAAGTTTCTCTAGAGAGCAAACACTCGGACCGGTAACATATAAAAATAAATCGTCCGCGTATTGTAAAATTTTGGAGGGCTCTGGGACGGAGAGGTTTAAATCTTGGGTGTATATATTAAATAAGATGGGGCTAAGGACAGAACCTTGTGGAAGGCCTCGACTCAATATTCGTTGTGTAGTAGGAGTACCTCTCACGTGGACTTCAACCTTCCTTGAAAGAATTAAGTTGATTATGAAACTGCTGAGTCTGCGTGGAATGCTCATTTCTAATAATTTGGAATTTAATATATTAATGACGACGTTGTCAAATGCCCCCTCGATATCAAGGCAGACTCCCATGAGATGTTCGTCCTTTGAAAGAGCGATTCTAATTTCTGAAGTCAGGACCGATATACTTTCGATTGTGCTTTTACGTTTCCTAAATCCGAATTGGGAATGGGGTAGTGCTCGTGAGTTTTCAATGAACCAGTCTAGACGGCTTTTTATCATATGTTCTGTAATTTTAAGCATCGATGATGAGAGAGCGATCGGTCGGTAGGAGTTACAGGAATTGGGATTTTTGTGGGTTTTAAGGATGGGCAAAATAATTTGAGTTTTCCAGGAGGGGGGAATATTTCCAGATTCAAACATTTTATTGAGAATGGATAGAAAATAGGAGAGAGTTACGTCGCTAGAATTTTTCATGAAGCTGTATGGGATACCATCCACTCCCGGAGCCGAGTCATCAAGCCGGTCTAGTACAGATCTCAGCTCTCTCAAGGAAAATGGTTCATCCATCCAACCCTTCTGTTTAAAATCATAAGTATAAGGAGATTCATTCCAATTATAGGCGGTTTGAGGAGCAAGCTTGTCTATGAAGCCCTTCAACCAATCTAACGACTCGGGTTTGGGGTTTGGGGGTATAAAGGAGCCCCGGAATTTGCGGATAGTATTCCATACCTCGGATATATGGACATCTGGAGATAGGGAGGAACAAAATTTCTTCCAGCCAAGTTTCTTTTTCATTTTCAAAAGTTTTTTTGTTTTTGCTTGGATCTGCTTATAAGAAAGAAAGTTATCTAGGGTCATATTTTTAGAGTAATGGATTGCATATAATTTTCTCTCACTGATTGCTTCCGAGCACTCCCAGTCCCACCAAGGAGCTGGAGGGAGTTTGGCGCCTTTGTATTTTTTCCTTACGGGGACATGTAAAGTTGCTGCGGAGTCAATACAGGATATGAAGTTATTATAGGAGGAAATAATATTTTTTTTAATGGAGGAGGGAGGTTCAGAACGGAGAGCTCCAGAGAGTCAGAAAAATCCTTCCATTTTACATCTGAAGTGATGTATCGAGGGCGACGGGTTGAACTTGATTTGTGAAATAAATTTTGGATTAATGGAAGAGATTGGGATTCAATGATGAGGGGATAGTGGTCACTCCCAAGAGTATCCTCCAAAGTTTTCCAGTTAACACTGGAAGCTATGTCGGAACTACAGAGGGAGATATCCACGGCGCTAGGGCGTTGGTTGGGAATCCTTAGACGTGTGGGGGAGCCATCGTTAATAACACAAATATTATTTTGATCCAGGAGGTCGACCAAGTCTCTTCCTAATCTGTCACATGTGGGAGCGCCCCACAAACTATGATGGGCATTGAAGTCGCCCAGAATAAGGAAAGGGGGGTGGAGATTGGAAAAAAACCCACCAAGCATTGCTTTGGTGGGTTTGTTGGAGGGGGAAATATAAAGGGAGGCTATGGTAACGCCAAGAACCGTGGCAGCTACCACCTGAAACGGGCAGCCGGTGGGCTTGACGTTCACAGGAAAAAATTGGATAGGGGTTTTAATGAAAAGAGCGGAGCCGCCCTTCCCATCTATACGGTCATCCCGAATACATTGGTAAGAGCCGAATTTCAAATGAAACCCGGGGGCCAGCCAAGTCTCCGAGACCGCGGCGATTGAGACATCTTCGTTGGTGAGAAGATTTAAAAAGTCTGCTTTTTTATTGGAAATGCTGTGGCAGTTCCACTGAAGAATCCTCCTCGGGGGGAGCATGAGTGGGTTGGTGAAGGGAAATAAGGTTGGTCAAAATTGAGGCAGCGTTGGACGGTAATTGATTATTATTTTGTAAAATGGAGAGGAGTAATTGAAGTAGGGAGGTGATAATTGAGGAGTTTGAGTTGTTGGTTAAGGAAGTAAATCCCTTATTAGGGGATGAGGAGGGTTGTCCGTTGGGGGAAATCAGGAGATGGTCATGGTTGGGGGTCTGTTTGACGAAAGAAGGTTTGGGGTTAGTCTTCTTAGTAACTGTTTTTACGTAAGAAGACGTGGATGGTTGCTTGTGGGTTAGATCAGTGGGGTTGGGAATGCTCCTTGTACGAGCAACTTCAGCATATGAGATAGAGGCTTTGTTGTGCACTTTGGAGGCTTCTGCATAGGAGATACTTTTGTCGGCCATTGTATGTTTAATATTTTGTTGCCTCGTGAATTCCTGGCAATTTTTGCTTACAGCGGAGTGGTTCCCAGAGCAGTTAAGGCATTTGAGTTGTGGGGTATCGATCTGGCAGGATTCTCCAAGGTGGTCTGAGCCACACTTATAGCATCGCGGCTGAGATCGACACAGTGCCTTGGTGTGCCCAAATCTACAGCATTTAAAACACTGAATCGTTGGGAACACGTATAGCTCCACGGGTAGGGATACGTGGAACAAGGATACATGGGAGGGAAGCGATTTGGAGTCGAATGTCAGGACGACTGTCTGGGAGGGTTTCCACTCCACCGTTGTGCCATTATTAACACGGTAATTCAAGCGACGGGCCCTCAATACCTTACCTGATCCTGTGGGAACCTCAGTACTCTCCACAATGTCTTCTTCAGACCAGTGTGGAGGAATACCTCGGACAATCCCTTGTTTGGTGACTTGGAAGGTCGGGATGAAAGCATTGTAGGATGCGTTCTTAACTTTTTCCGAATTTACAAAGGAGTTTGCGTCTTTCGAATTGTTGAATTCAACTGAGAGTTTATTTCTTCCGATGTTTTTTATTCCGTTCCAGGAAGTTTTGATATTGTTTTTGAAAAGAAACTTTCCAAAATCAATGCCGTACAATGTTCCCATCGAGCCTTCTGAATTTTGCCGGGTGACATGGGTGATAAAGGGGGGTCTGTCAAGATCATTGAAGAGGCGGGTCGTAGGTGGGATCTTAGATTGGATATTGGAGGGTAAGGGGGATGGGGGAGAAAGGGTGGACGAGGTAGAAGGAACAGGGAGAGGTAAAGGAACCGAGGTAGCGGACAAGAGAGGTTTTTGGGCAATACGCCGTTCCCTAGGGAGAATTATCTTTGGGGTTGGGGGCTTGTGAGGAAGATGATCCGAGTCGGAACTCGTCACTTGCCTACTTGCTGCCGTGGAGGAGGACTTTCTAATTTTGGGATTTTTTTTTCCCTTAATGGTGACAAACGTGGAGGCCTCTGGGACCATTGGTTCCGTCGATTCCACGTTTGTGGAGCTCGCCGCCGAATCACTCGACATATTCCCGTCGGGGGGAACGGGGTCGGGTGGTTTAGTGCGATTCATAATTAAAAAATGTTGGTTATTAATGCAACAATAAGATCTTAAAAGAGAAAAAAAAAAATGTGGGTAGAAAAAAAATATAAAAAAAAAAATTTACCTTATTGAAGTTTGTATAAAGGGATTGGTTAATAGGGATATGTTAAAACAAGATACGGATAACACCTTCACCAGAACGGGAACTTCTAACTACACAGGTAGTATTGTTATCACGAGTCTAGTGCAAATTCAACCGCCTTCCGAAACACGCAAACGCAAAGTGCACTAGCGATTAAGAGCGTCCCTATCGAAATGCCCTATAGTTATATTGCTAAAGACTTGTAACATTTGTGACAAACGCTTCACAGATGGCAGTATCGTTCAGAATTCGGGAAAAAATACGGTATTAATTATATTACATTAAAGCATTAATTTTATCTCAATAGAGACGAAGATGCAAACCGGAAACTGAATATGGTGATCGAGGTGTTTACAGGACTTATGACCTGTCATTGGTTGGGTTAAGCGCACGCTTTATGTATTTACAACATTCCCCATTCCACATTTCTTATGACCACCATGACTGACAAATTTTTGGAAGTTGTATATATGTTAATATCCAACACCACAATTCACATGTCAGTTTCAATACAGACCAGCGCCATCTATGAAGATTAGATTTAAGCATTAAGCAGAAGATCTTTATAACGCAATGTGAAAGGCTACCGCCATTAACGCACTGCTAGATAACGCCTGGAAATGTCACTCCAATTTATATGCTAACTTGGACCAGTTTTTGTTTTTTTATACAATATTTTGAATGTATACAAATTATATTAATGTGGCACTGCACTGAGGATGTTGGGCTTGATCGTCCGGACCGGCAGAGTTTTCAGGGATCCTCATGTGCTCAGAGTCCTATACAACACATGAGTCCTCAAGAGGTGAGATATTCCGTGATACTGGAGAGGGTTCAGAAAAAAATTCTGAGGTATCTCTACATGAGGGAGTATGGTAGCTATCCGTGGCTCTATCCCACAGCATTTCTTTTGGGAATGCTTGGGGCCAACTCTCTGCAGCTTCGAAGAGATGGGCATCTCATAACCCATTTCTTTAGATGATTCAGGGGATGTTTCGAGAACTCGACCTTGCTGGAGGGTGTAGGTCTTTTTGTCCCTGATAAATATCTCCGACAGCACAGATTGTTTTACCAACCGGCCGTCAGAACCAACCTGCCTCTAGTGACAATACAAGAGCAATTAATCTGCTGAACGCGGTCTCCTCGGAGATGGACGTCTTTCATATTAGTGAAAGTTCGTTCAGAAGGCAAATACTCTTAATTCTTGAGAGTATCCTGTCTTCCTAATGTTGAACCATATCTCACGCGTTTCTGGTAGTATACTATACGCAATATATTATTTTACCTGTTCTCAATAGAACTAGGCACTGTCGTACAACCGGACTAGTTAAATTAATAAATAAAAAAATTCAACTTACCCCATAATTTTATTACGTACTATAAATTGAAACGCATCTTTTTTTAACATGGCATTACTTTTAGGGTTATGGCAATATTATTTTAATGTCAAAAGTCAGTTTCGAAATAATAGAAATAACAACAGTAATCATTTGCACATTTCTTTATTTTTTCGCTGTAAATACGTGCTACGGCCTAGTTATATAATGAAAAGTGAGGTTAGATCAGTTCTTAATTAAAATTCTGCATTTGACGCTTGTTGAAGTGATGATATTTCAGTTCTAATTTTAAAACGCACATAACCTTCAATTGTTTTTTTTTCTACAATGAGTGAAAAAGTTTTTTCGCTCACGAAAGAGCAGATGCCAGATTGTTGGTCGAATGATGTACGAATGACAGCGCTGTTCGCTCCCTTTCGACTCAAATCGGTCAACCCTACGGACTACGAGTCGAAGATGAAATTTTGGAAGGAGTTAATAGCAAAGTGGTCGCAGAAGCAAGGTTCTTTCTCTTATGAGGACCTTAGAAGTGCCTTTCAGCGCAACGGGAAGTATCCAGCCTGTCTTGAAGCCGTCATGGAAGATATGCTAAGGTAACTAACTTTTTAACTAACTAACTAGCCACCCCGCCGTCTCCCGAAGGGGTAGGCAGAAATAATGGACTGCCACACTTTTTTTTCCTGACATTTCACTCTTCTCAACATTCATACATCGTGTCATGCACGCGTGTCGATTTCACTGACCTCTCACGTGGCCGACATTCAATATTTAATTAATTTAATCGTGCCAAGTTTTCCTCGGTCTTCCGATTCTATTTCTAGTTCCATTTACATCGTTAACATATCATTTTTGTATCATTCTTTCCATATGTCCAAACCATCTTAACGATCCTTTCATTATTTTGTTCATAACACCATCATTCGCACCCCATTCCCTTCTTATATTTTCATTCGACATTCTATCATACACAGAGTATCTACACATTCGTCTAAGAGATCTCATTTCTACTGCATTTATTCTACTTTCATCCTTCTTTTGCGTATCCCCTGATTGATCTAAATAAATGGGTTAGGAGATGCCCATATCTTCGAAGCTGTAGAGAATTGGTTCCGAGCATTCCCAAAAGAAATGCCGTGGGATAGAACTACTCCCTCATGGTATGAATCTTTTTTCAGTTCTGGTTCCATCTGCCCGAGTTCTTCAATACAAGCGACTCCTGGAAGCTGGTTGGGTTGGGGGGCCTCCCAGGTTATCCGGCCTCTGTCCTGGGCCTCCAGGGCTCTCCTGGGAGCCAAGGGGCCCCCGTTTGATAAGCAGAAGACATACGTTCATTTGGATTCGCTGAAGGTTAGCTTACTATTTTAATCTATTTTGTAACATGAAGACGTCTGTTTTATTTAACCTTTCCCTTACGGTGCTAAAATAAAAACGTGCGTTCCGGTGTAGGGTAGTCAGTACGCGTTAAAAAATTAGCGATTTTAAATCGGAAAAATAGGAACATTCATGGCTAATCCCCTTATATAATTATAATTGAAGTCAACAGTCAGTCACAAGTCAATATTTGAGATTTGATTGCTAAGAACATTAAAAAACCATCTGGCAACGCTCACGGAACGGGCATAGGTCCGCTATAGTTGCAAGCCCGAAAGCAACTACCGGCGCGGCGGGACGGCGAGAGTGAGAACATTGAGCTAGAACATATGCAAGAGTGAGATGCGAATATAGTGTCGCTTACTCAGCGCTACGAATTTTGTTTCCGATGTTCACAAAATACCTCGGATGTACCCGATAAATTCTGATTATTATTAATATTATTTTTTAAATCAATGTGTAAATATATGATGGAGGAATACCTAAAATCTTAACCTTGTATTTATTATATTTATAGAGATATTGATGGTTATTAGAAGCAACGTGTAGAAGATACCCGTCATAGGGAAGGGAGGGTTAATATAATTAATGTTCTGTTCTGCTATATGGTTGTGGAACTTGGATTCTGAAAGTGAATGTATTGAACCGGTTGGAAGCGTTTGAGATGTGGATATACCGCGGAATGCTCCGTATACCGTGGACCGATAGGGTCAGTAATGCAGACGTACTGCAGAGAGCCAGAGCCAATAGAGAGTTGTTGTCCAGTGTGAAGGATAGAAAGGTCTCGTATTTAGGTCATGTGCTAAGGGGAGAAAAATGCCATCTCCATCGGTTGACATTAACACACTATACGCAGGAAACTACTGTAATGGTACATCATTACGATTTCTTCGGCCACTGTATTCGCCCCAATTCTCCCCAGTTAAGTACCTCTTCGAAATTTATTTCCAACTTCTCCTGTTTCCGCCGTGTGAGCAACCGCCGCCTTCCCAATTGGTAACACTGTTTTTTCGGTACTCTATGCTCCGAGGCCAGAAGCCCGTCTCTTCCCTCGAGTCAGCCATTGCGGGTAGGCCGCCATCTTGTGTTTTTTCGCCAGTGCCCAGTTACCACCACGATGTAGGAGAAACGTTAATCCGTTTGCATCCGGCTGGACCAGCAATGGTTCAGCCTTTCTCCCATCATATTTTCTGAAGGTACGCGTCAGGTAGAATACTAATAATAATATCCATATCGAAGACCGCACATTGGTTCCACATGTGCGTCATGTGTCCGCGTGTCTGCGATTGATTCCCTCCGCCACGGTCCGAGCCATCCTCTGCTCCCGAAATTGCCGCCCACGTGTTGTCGCACATCATGTCCCGACAACGTGGTTGACCTCACCACCATGCGGAACTGCGAGGACCACTTCTTCACGCCGCTTCAGACAGCACCAACAGGTTAGGGAACCTCGTGTCTGCCAGGTGACGCTCTAAATATTGATTTGCTGACCCTCCATCTTCTGGTCAGCGTCGCTGATAACGTCTACGGACGACGTCGCCAGTCGATGTCCTGACGAGCACGCCATCGAGGGATCACCTCAAACAGCCTCTTCATTCTTTCATCATGTGCCTTTTTTTATGTATTCGTACGACATCCCTAGCCTCTGGATTATTGTTATAATTTTAACTAGCTAATAAACCTTAATGTATCCCATGTAACTGTCTTTATATTTACACCCGTCCCTGAATCGAATAATATACCGAAAAGAATCTCACGATTACCACCCTGAGGATTAAAAACCATGCTCTCCGTGCTAACCGAGGAGGAACGTTTCACTACCCGGGTTGGGGCAGGCAACAGAGTGAATGGTGCACTTAAAGTTGTCATCGCTAACAAAAACCTATCCAAAAAAGCTAGAATGGCAGTGCACAATGGTGTTCTTCTACCGACCCTCATGTATGGAAGCGAAGCATGGAACTGGCGATAGAAGGATGAAAGTAGAATAAATGCATTAGAAATGAGATCTCTTAGACGAATGTGTGGATACTCTGTGTATTATAGAGTATCAAATGAAAATATAAGAAGTGAATGCGATGCGAATGATGGTGTTATGAACAAAATAATGAAAGGATCGTTAAGATGGTTTGGACATATGGAAAGAATGAATGAAGAAAGAATGGTAAAAAAATTATATGTTAATGATGTAAATGGAACTAGAAATAGAATTGGAAGACCGAGGTAAACGTGGTACGATCATTTGACATGACATATTGAATGTCGGCCACGTGAGGAGTCAGAGAAATCGACACGCGTGCATGACATGATGTATGAATGTTGAGGAAGCGAGAGAAATATGTCAGGAAAGAAAAATGAGGCAGTGGTTAGTTTATATTTTAAATTTTTTTCAGACTCAATCTCTGCTATTCTTGGCTTCTTTGCCTGATGAGGCAAAGATCGGGAGCCCTTCGGAGCTCTGGGCCGCCTCCACCGCCACATCTCCTCGGGAGGCAGCCGGAGACAGTCTGGAGCTGATGCTGACCTGGCTGCGTAGCCAGAATCTGGCCACTTGCACACACGACGGGAAAGTTTACAAACTTGGTTAGTGATTTGATTCTTTTTTTCCGGCGTTACAAACTTTATTGGGTCTTAGCTTCTTCCAAGAAGTATCTTCGTCTTGTCCTGTCTCTCCCAATATCGCTGCTCCAGCAGCCGAAATTTTGCTACGGTACCGTCCAACCAGCACAGTCTTGGGACATTTGATTACCTATCCCGACATACCTCTCTAGCATCCTACACATTCATACATCGAGTCATACACGCACGTTGAATCTTCCGGCTTCTGACATGACCAATCTTTAATATTTAATTAATTTGGTCATGCCATGATTTCCTCGGTCTACCTCGACTCCTTACTCCATTTACATCGTTAACGTATACTTTTTTAACCACTCTTTCTCCATCCATGCGCTCCATATGTCCGAACCAACGCAGCGATCCTTTCATAATACCTTCTTCCGCTCTACATTCCTTTCTTATATCAGCATTTGAGATTCAGTTGTACATCGTTCTACCACACATACGTCTTAGGGACCTCATCTCTACCGCATTTATTCCGCTCTCATCTTTCTTCTACCAGTTCCTTGCTTCGCTTCCATATCAAATCAAATCAAATCAAATCAAATCAGTTTATTAACTCAATAGACATTACAAACAGGAAAATGTTTAAGGCATCTATTAAGTACAGGTCAAATATCATAAAAATATTACAACAAAGTACCAGGAACGCATTAGAGATGGTTCGACAATAGGAAGACAAGATACTTTCTAAAGTCAATAGTATTTGCCCCCTGAACGTACTTTCACTAACATGAAAGACGTCGATCTCCGAGGAGAACGCGTTCAGCAGACTAATTGCTCTTCCCACCGGTGTTACCAGAGGCAGATTGGTTCTGGCGGCCGGTAGGTAAAACAATCTGTGCTGTCGCTGTCGGAGATATCTATCGGGGACAAAAAGACCAACACCCTCCAGTACGGCCGAGTTCTCGAAGTATCCCCTAATTAATCTGAAGAAATAGGTTATTAGATGTCCATCTCTTCGAAGCTGTAACGAATTGGTTCCGAGCATTCCCAGAAGAAATGCCGTGGGATAGAGCCACGGATAGCTACCATACTCCCTCATGTAGAGATACCTCAGAATTTTTCTGAACCCTCTCCAGCATAATGGAATATCTCGCCTCGTGAGGACTCCATATCACAGAACCACTTTGGAGCCTGCTCCGAACCAATGCGTTGTATAGAATATATTACGGTTGGGACCAGAACTCCATCGTGAACGGCCATTTTCACTTTCATTGATAAATTCTTGTCTGGTGGGATCCATACTCTGCACGTGCGTATTTCAGTGTCTTCTGCGTTGTCTGCCCCATCTCGCGACATCTTCCACCTTGCAGATTTTGCGGATAGCCGTGTTCCTGCTATCATCCTTAGCTTCCGCATTTCTGCTGCTCGTAGCCTTCGTTAATTGTGGTATTCGCTTTGGTCTCAATGCTGTATGTCAATTTCTGATTTCTGACGATGTGCGTGCATGTTACGATGTATGAATGCGGAGGAATCTGGCAGTCCATTCTCTCTGCCTACGGTGTGATGGTTGGTTAGTCGATTTATTAATATATGTAATTTTTACTATCATTGCATTACTATCATAGCATTGGACGCAACGACTCGCGTCCGTCCTCTCACGGAGGGGGAAATCTGTCTTCCGCGTCTGGAGAAGGCACTCCGCACTCTAGAGTCCTCCATAGACAAGATGCAAGAGAAATCTCAGTCCATGAGGGAAGCCGCAAAGCAGTGCTTACGGAAAGGTGACAAAAATGCTGTGAGTATTGTTTGACTCTTTACTAATGTGTAAAGTCAACAAGCCGTAACTTAAGTTGCGTCTGTTTGGCGTAACACGGCTCAAAGCATTCTTATAACTGGCCTCTATCATATACAATCACAGATCTTTCTCTAGCTCTTTCCTTTACTGAGATATTCACTATCCCAATAGCCGCAAAATTGTATTAATTTGATACATGTTTTGGCAAAAGGCATCATTTTAAGTTGCTGCTTTTTACCACGGCACAGCCAAAACTTGCGGCCTTTTGCTGCGACACAATATGTATCCTGGCAAATGACAGCAACTTAAATTGCGGCCCATTACCACATTATTTGTGCAACGGTCTAGCTAATATGTGGCGGCAAAACACATTTTCTTTAATAATACAAAGCTTACTATACTTTTATGGCAAAAACACGTCTGAATCATTTCTAAGAACTGTATTCTAACTTTTAAAACTTAGTTTGCATAAGAAAACTTATTTTAAATGATAAAATATAGCAAACATTAGCGTGAATGGTGAAAACTTGGAGCAAGTAGTTGAGTTTGTGTATTTAGGTAGTATGTTTACAGTGGAGAGGGATATTGAAAGAAGGGTTGGGGCAGGCAACAGAGTGAATGGTGCACTTAAAGTTGTCATCGCAAATAAAAACCTATCCAAAAAAAGCTAGAATGGCAGTGCACAATGGTGTTCTTCTACCGACCCTTATGTATGGAAGCGAAGCATGGAACTGGCAAAGGAAGGATGAAAGTAGAATAAATGCAGTAGAAATGAAATCTCTTAGACGAATGTGCAGATACTCTGTGTATGGTCTTCCAGCAGACCTCAAGTGCATTGGGAATCAGTCAGAGTTTAGATCGAGACTCAACCCTCACCTTTTCAAATTATCATTTCTTGATAAGAAGGGTTGATGAACTGCGTTGGGTGCAGCCCTCATTCTAAATATGTTTATTTTTAACTAGTTCATAAAACGGAGCATTTTCTACAGCGCCCTTGAGATGAGTAATTCATAAAAATGGCGCTCTATAAATTATCAAATTTTTTATTATTATAAAAAATATTTGTAATCATTCTGGTCAATTCTTTGGCATATAGATAGGAGTGACATCTCCAGGCGGCTTCTAAACAATGCGCTAATAGGCGATAGCCGTCACATTGTGTTAATAAAGTAGTTTGCTAAATGCTAAAAATTAATCTCCTTAGATGGCGTTAGTGTGTGGATTATATAGATTAATCTTAAAAAGATTAACATGTGTAATCAAATCTACATAGATGGCCAATTGAAACTGACATGTGAAGATAGGTATAGACTTGTAGCATATATACAACCTCCAAAAATTTGTCTTACATGGTCATAAAGAAAATAGGTGGAATGGGGAATGTTGTAATTACATAAAGCGTGCGCTTAACCCAATCAATGACAGGTCATAAGTCCTGTAAACACCTTGATCAACCATATTCAGTTTCCAGTTTGCATCTTCGTCTCTATTGAGATACAATTAAAATTTCATGAATAAACCACCCACCATGGGTGAAATCCAGGATTCGTGTACAAGTTTATACTTATGTATGCATTCACAAAAAAATTATATTATTTGTGTTTTCAGGCTCTGGCTCAACTCCGACAGAAGAAGCTCCTGGAAACCCGGCTGGAAAAGGCTATGAGCAGTCACGATTCCATATCACATCTCATCGATACGGTCCGCCAGGCGCACAGCGATTCCGAGATATTCGACGCCTTCAGGTGAGCCTGAAACTGCCACAGAACGCAGCCACGCCCTTTTGTCAGTTGGCTTTTGAACTCCCTAGACCTGTTATAGCTTGTAATACACGCATGACGAACCCTTTTTCTGATTTCTAACATGGCCGACCATTAAAATTTGATTAATTTGATCACTCCAAGTTTTCCTCGGTCTCCCACGACTCTGTATTCCATACACATATTTCTTCATCCGTGCGTTCCGTATGTCCAAATCAACGCGGTGATTCTTTAATAAAACTTTCTTCCGCTCTACATTCCTTCCTTATATCAGAATTTTAATTCTGCCTTACATCATTTTATCACACATTCGTCTAAGGAATCTCATCTCTACCGCATTTATTATGCTCCCATCCTTCTTCTGCCAGTTCCATCCTTCTTCTTTTTGTACTGTCACGCCTCCGTGGTGCATAGGGCCTCAAGGAACCTTCTCCACCCGTGTCTATCGCATGCCTGATGCCTAACATCATCCCAAGTGACTGCTGCTTTAACCTCGTCCTGCAGGGCTCTTCTCCAGGTGGCTCTAGGTCTGCCTCGCTCCCTCTTTCCCCCCATAGGGGACCAGTCTAGTGCGCCCTGAGCGATGCAGGCTGAGTTCCGTCTCAGAGTGTGACCGATCCACTGCCATTTGCGTCTAGCGACTTGTTCTCTAATTGGCTTTTCGCCTGCCATGGTCCAGAGAACGCCATTTGACACTGTTTGGGGTCAATAGATCTTGAAATATAGGAACACTGAGGAAAATGTGGTAACATCAAATGGAGTTAGAGAAATAGACATGCGTGCATGAAGTATGAAGAGAGACGGAGTGATGGTTAGTTAGTTGGGATTGTTCTCTTCGTGGCATGTTCATTGGCAATACAGAGTATGTTTTATGAATTATTTCATTTTCAGAACCGGTTTAGGAGCCCTCAAGGTCACCATGAAGCAGACCGGCCTGGAGGAAGACAACGTCCTGGACACCATGGATGAGATCAAAGATGTGAGTCTTGCACTGTTCCCGCTTCTAACACAACAGGCAGAGACGGTGGACCGCCACACTCTTCCATCCTGACACGCTCCTCTAGCCTTCACATTCATACAGCGTGTCGTGCACTGTCGCTTCTAACACAATAGGCAGAGACGGTGGACCGCCACACTCTTCCATCCTGACACGCTTCTCTAGCCTTCACATTCATACAGCATTTTTTTCTTTCTAGTCCTTGGATGTGTATAGCGACATCGAGTCGGCTCTCTCTCAGCCCATGGGGATGACCTTTGACAAAGACGAGTTGGAGGCGGAACTCCTGGACCTCGTGGCGTCTGGTGGTGACTATGGGAGTCCAGGTGGAGGCAAGATCCCAGAGGAATCCAATAAGACCGGAGACAAGGAGATGTTCACGTCTCTACCGACCGTTCCGTCTTCTCCCTTGGATTCCACACAAGGTGAGCTATTCAAATCAAATCAAATCAGTTTATTTTCTCAAAAGATATTAACAACAACAACAATTATAGTTTAAGGCATCTATTGAGAACAGGTAAAACGTAAAAAATATATAATACCAGGAACGCATGAGAGATGGTTCGACTTTAGGAATACAAGATACTCTCCAAAGTCAAGAGTATTTGTCTTCTGAACGTACTTTCACGAATATGAAAGACGTCGATCTCCGAAGCGATCATGTTCAGCAGTTTGATTGCTCTCCCCACCGGCATCTATGGCATCTATACATTACAATGAAGACACTGAGGATAGCAGGCAATACAATGTCACTGAGGATGATAGCAGGCAAGACAATGACACTGAGGATGATAGCAGGCAAGACACTGAGAACGGCATTAAGTTATCAAGTTTCAGCAGCGTAAAGAAATATTGGGAATATGAGTTTGTGTATTTGGGTAGTATGTTTACAGTGGAGAGGGATATTGAAAGAAGGGTTGGGGCAGGCAACAGAGTGAATGGTGCACTTAAAGTTGTCATTGCAAACAAGAGTCTACCCAAAAAAGCTAAGCAAAGATCTACCAAAAAAGCTAGAAATGAAGCACGGAACTGGAAAAAGAAGGATGAAAGCAGAATAAATGCAGTAGAAATGAAATCTCTTAGATAAATGTATGTAAACCTGTGTATGATAGTGTCAAATGCAAATATAAGAAGTGAATGCGGTGCGAATGATGGTGTTATGAACAAAATAATGAAAGGAACATTATGATGGTTTGGACACATGGAAAGAATGAATGAAGAAAGAATGGTAAAATATATATGTTAACGATGTAAATGGAACTAGAAATAGAATCAGAACATCGAGGAAAACATGGCACGATCAAATAAACCAAATTATGAATGTCGGCCACGTGAGGAGTCGGGGAAATCGACTTGTATGCATGACTGTCTACCTTTTATGTAGTTTTATGTTATTTTTTTCAGGTGACAAGAAGTTTGCTATGCCGATTCCTCCGCCATCGGTGGAAGATAACGAAGACTTCCACCAGGTCATGGAGAGAAGGCTAAAAAATCTACGCTTGGCAGAGAAGTCTTAGCTGGACATGTTTATAGATAGGTTAGGTTCTTCAATTGTGCCTTGTAACTCCGGATCTCTGAGTATTTGCTTCTCGGACTTTGCTTCATTATTATGAAAGATGTCCATCTCTGCCCGAGAGGAATGCAGCGGGATAGATGACACATTATACCAGGAGCACAAGAGCAATGGTTCGACGTTAAGGAGGCAGAATACTCCGTAGAATCAAGAGTGGACATTGCTCCATTCGTATGAAAGATGTCCATCTCTGCCCGAGAGGAATGCAGTGGGATAGATGACACATTATACCAGGAGCACAAGAGCAATGGTCCGACGTTAAGGAGGCAGAATACTCCGTAGAATCAAGAGTGGACATTGCTCCATTCGTATGAAAGATGTCCATCTCTGCCCGAGAGGAATGCAGCGGGATAGATGACACATTATACCAGGAGCACAAGAGCAATGGTCCGACGTTAAGGAGGCAGAATATTCCGTAGAATCAAGAGTGGACATAGCTCCATTCGTATGAAAGATGTCCATCTCTGCCCGAGAGGAATGCAGCGGGATAGATGACACATTATACCAGGAGCACAAGAGCAATGGTCCGACGTTAAGGAGGCAGAATATTCCGTAGAATCAAGAGTGGACATTGCTCCATTCGTATGAAAGATGTCCATCTCTGTTCGAGAGGAATGCAGCGGGATAGATGACACATTATACCAGGAGCACAAGAGCAATTGTCCGACGTTAAGGAAGCAGAATACTCAAGTTACTAAGCTTTGAATGAAACCGGTCATAGAAATAATATTATTGAATATGAATTTCATGTTTTTACATTGTTTTATATGAAAATAAATATTTGATTGTGCTATTGATTCACTTTTCTTTAGCTTTTACGTTGAGTTTTGGAAGGGAATCTATTTTGTAAGATGTGTACTGAAATATAATTATGTTATTTTTATAATGTTTGTTTTATTGATTCAAATTGATTAATATTACTAACTAATTAACCCCATTTCCCTGGAGGGGATGATGGACTGCCACACTACCCCTTGGGCTTTCAGCTACTCAGGAGTCTGTTATTTCAGGCGGGTCCTCTTGAGACGCTGAACTCCAGCTTTCTCTCCACCGTTTCGGGGGTCTTCCTGGTCGGCGTTGTCGGTTTGGCGTTCCACGGAGAGCTATGTGTGGTATCCTATTTGAGCTCATTCTTTCTACATGTTGATGCCAGTATCGCCGTCTTTGACGTCCCCATCTGACCACATCTTCGACCTCGCAGATTTCTCGGATTGCTGTACTAATGTGTAAAGGCATCAAGCCGTAACTTAAGTTGCGGCTGTTAGGCGTAACACGGCTCACAGCATTCTTATAACTGGCCTCTATCATATACAAGTACAGATCTTTCTCTATCTCTTTCCTTTACTGAGATATTCACTATCCCAATAGCCGCAAAATTGTATTAATTTGATGCATGTTTTGGCAAAAGGCATCATTTTAAGTTGCTGCTTTTTACCACGGCACAGCCAAAACTTGTGGCCTTTTGCTGCGACACAATATGTATCCTGGCAAATGACAGCAACTTAAATTGCGGCCCATTACCAAATTATTTGTGCGACGGTCTAGCTAATATGTGGCGGCAAAACACATTTTCTTTAATAATATGAAGCTTACTATACTTTTATGGCAAAAAACACGTCTTAATCATTTCTTAGAACTGTATTCTTACTTTTAAAACTTAGTTTGCATAAGAAAACTTATTTTAAATGATAAAATATAGCAACAAAACAAAATAAAACTATAAACCCGTTTATCTTGCACATTAGTGTATTCCTAACTCGATCAAATAGGGTTTTGCCGGCTATATTCATAGTATTATTATTAATTTGTTGAAATGTTCTTTACATCATTACAGCGCGAGCCAAATCCATATAAAGGGTATAGCTATCATATTGATTCTCGTGACATGTGATAGTTAGCTGGTTTATCGCCATTTTATTGTCACGTGAATTCTGCATCAGACCAAAGACAGTGCGACAATCGCGCTGGCATCGCCGGGAATCGAACCCGGGACCTTCAGATGCCAGTCAAAGGACATACCACTCGGTCACGAAGGCCGTTCTGTGATGTGGACTCCTTACGAGGTGAGATATTCCGTTTTCATATCAAATCAGTTTATTATCTAAACAGACCACAAACAATATTAATGTTGAAACCATCTATTGAGAACAGGTAAAATATAATATATAGGAACTATAAAATATAAGGATTTGTCACTTGCCTGCGCTTGGCATGAGTCTAGATCAAACCATTTCGTTAGTTATATTTGTGATTTCGAGACGGCATTGGTCTGGAAGCAGTATTATATCAATGCCGTCTTAAATCTATGACATGTTATCAATTATAAGTAACTAACTAACTTACCATCACGCCGTCTCCCCGGAGGGGTAGGCAGAAAGAATGGACCGCCACACTGTTCTGTCCTGACATACGTCTCTCGCTTCCTCTACATTCATACATCTTGTCATGCACGCACGTCGATTTTTCCGACTCCTCACGTGACCGACATTCAATATTTGATTGATTTGATCGTGCCACGTTTTCCTCGGCCTTCCCCTATTTCTGGCTCCGTTCACGCCGTTTACATATACCTTCATTACCATTCTGTCT
Source organism: Lepidostoma basale (assembly GCA_022606425.2). Classification (NCBI taxonomy): domain Eukaryota; kingdom Metazoa; phylum Arthropoda; class Insecta; order Trichoptera; family Lepidostomatidae; genus Lepidostoma; species Lepidostoma basale. The sequence goes on along the minus strand of JAHDVF020000796.1, from coordinate 55,975 downwards.
TCACTCATTCTTTCCATGTGTCCAAACCATCTTAATGACCCATTCCTTATTTTGCTCATAACACTTTCATTCGCACCGCATTCACTTCTTATACTTGCATTTGTCACTCTATCATATACAGATTTGCCACACATTCGTCTTAGAGATCTCATTTCTACTGCATTTATTCTACTTTCATCCTTCTTTTGCCAGTTCCATGCTTCACTTCCATACATAAGGGTCGGCACAAGAACACCATTGGGCATCTGTATATGATCAATTACATATTTACGTAAAATTTTTTTTTTTTTTTTTAAATTAAAAAAAAAAGACTAATACCAAGGATTTAAATCAATGATATTAGAATTTATTATTACAATCTTCAATGTGAGCAGAAAATAGCTCATTATTATGAAGAAGGAATCTGGTCGTGTCCAGGCTTGAACCCAAGTCCCCTGGATCAGGAGCCAAGCGTTCTATCCCCTAGACCACCACCCGATTGACTTTGAAAGCGCCCTCAGAACGGGTAGTAGGGCACTATCCGATGCCAAGTTGTGCGGAATATTATTTCGTGACGGCATTGCTTCACAGTGGAGTGTGTTTGTTTGAGATGGTGGTAATGAAGGAGCACTGTTTTAGTTGGTGGTAAAAAAAAAATCCGTTAGTTTTGAAAAGTTTATTAAAATACACATTTCAATCGAGGCTGACAGAAGCGTGGATAATTATAACACCAGTCACAAATATTATGAAGCACTACTGCCGCTTGAACATCGAACAATCACGTAGCTATAGATCCAAATGAGTAATTAAATGTTCTTTTAATACTTGCTTTGTTTTAAATTGTTTGTTGCACGCTGAACATTCAAATGGTCTTACATCTGAATGAGTAAGCAAATGAGATTTTAATCGTGATTTTAATTTAAACGATTTGTAGCACGTTGAACATTCAAATAGTTTTACATCAGAATGCGTAGGATAATGTACTTTTAATTCTGATTTTCTTTTAAACATTTTGTTGCAAGTTGAGCATTTAAATGGTTTTACATCTGAATGAGAAACCAAATGGATTTTTAAATGTGATTTCGTTTTAAACGGTTTGTTGCACGTTGAACATTCAAATAGTTTTACATCAGAGTGCGTAGGATAATGTACTTTTAATTCTGATTTTTTTTTAAACATTTTGTTGCAAGTTGAACATTCAAATAGCTTTACCTGTGAATGTGAAATCAAATGGGTTTTTAGTTGCGATTTTGATTTAAACGGTTTATAACACGTTGAACATTCAAATACTTTTACATTAGAATGAGTAAGATAATGTCTTTTTAAATCTGATTTTGTTTTAAACATTTTGTTGCAAATTGAACAATCAAATAGTTTTACATCAGAATGATAAAGCAAATGGGTTTTTAATTGTGATTTCATTTTAAATGGTTTGTTGCACGTCGAACATTGAAATAGTTTAACATCAGAATGAGTATGACAATGCCGTACTAAATCTGTTTTTCTTTTAAACCCTTTTTTGCAAATTGAACATTCTAATAGTTCTACATCTGAATGAGAAATCAAATGGATTTTTAATTGCGATTTCGTTTTAAATGGTTTGTTGCACGTTAAGCAATTAAATAGTCTAAGATTTGAATGAGTTACAAAGTGTTTGTTTAAATCTGAATTTGTTTTAAACTGTTTGTTGCAGGTAGAACATTTAAATGATTTTACATCAGAATGAGTAAGATAATGAACTTTTAATCTACATACTGTTTTAAACACTTTGTTGCAAATTGAACAATCATAAGATTTTGTATCCGAATGAGAAAAAGAATGGGTTTTTAAATGCGATTTTAATTTGAAAGATTTTTTGCATACTGAACATTCAAATGGTCTTACATCTGAATGAGTAATAAAATGTTCATTTAATTCCGTTTTTCTTCTAAACACTTTGTTGCAAGTTAAACATTCAAATTGTTTTACGTCTGAATGAGAAAGCAAATGGGTTTTTAATTGTGATTTTAATTTAGACGATTTGCTGCACGCTGAACATCCAATTAGTGTTACATCCGAATGAGAAATAAATTGATTTTTTAAATCTAATTTTGTTTTAAATTGTTTGCCGCATTTTAATGGTTTTACGTCCGGAAGATTAGGTAAATTACTGTTTAATTCTGACCCTCCTAATCCTACTGGATCTTGCTTCAGAATACTGTATGACACATCTACTATATCTACAGAGATCCTTCCGTCGTGTATAAAGTTGTTTTCGCCATCAGTAGGCTCATTCTTAACATTAGTGGGGTCCATCGATTCAATTTTTGTTCCATCGTTATTAATTTCGTCATCTTTAAAATCGGTTTCATTACTGAGAGCCTCAACCTTGACAGTTGTGATATTCATCGAACTCGTTTCTAGATTTAGACGCTCCGAGATGTAAACGTCGTCTCCGCTGACATCCCAAGTAGCCGGCTCCGGCTCAGACTTGATGCAGGCCAATAACACCCCATCCGATTGTTCCACTCTCTCTTGCTTGGTACTCCCAAATACGTAGTCCTCCATCCTTCCATACACAGTTGGTTCTGGAAGTCACTGGACACGCAAACGCGTCGAACTTGTTACACGAAATAAAAAGTTGAAAGTCGATATTGACTTGCGCCAATTTTAAGACAAGGAAACTATAATGACGCACGTGAATACTTGTTCTGTAGATACCGGGTCAGAAACGATTCGCTTGAATAAGATCGTTTCGATGCATTGAGACAGACATCCATTATCTGCTGGGAAAATACGAAATAGCGACTGATACAATGCCAATGCCATCTCGAATCTATGTTATCAAGCCGCAATGTTAAGTTTATAACTCTGGGTCCATCGATCTAACAGCTGTCAAATGTCAGACAATTTTGGTAAAAATATCGCGAATTTTTCGAAACAATTAATAAACATAAACATTTTTAACGATATTATTGCATTAGGTATTATTATTATGAATTTTGAGCTTTCTGTTCTATAAATTTGAAGTAAATATATTATGAATTTTGAGGTTAAATCGAAAGATTATTTTACAATTCAATGTGTATTCAATATATTACTAGTACTTTCATAAAGTAAACACACTGAAGAAAATGCATATAAATAGGCCTAATTTACAAATGGCCCGGCACGAGGAGAAAGTAAAATTGACATACCGGCACTGCGGAAACACAAATGTAGTTCATTAAAATAATTGTAACACGTCTATAAGGAATCATAATATGATAGTAGTCGTATTTTACATTTATTCCACATTTATAATCGAAATAAAATACGAGATCGCGGCACGAGACACATACTAACGGCCTACAATAGCTCCATGTTGCAAATATTATCTATGTGATTACTTTCAAGACGGCATTGATATTATATATAGAAAAAATGATGTGTCTATGGAAATTACCTTTCAAATGCCAATAATCTTAATTACATTAATGAAAACGACAGATTCTAAAAGTTTTATATAATTAATGGCATTATCAAATGTCCAAGACACAATAAATAAATCAAAAAACTTGTTGCGAACAATTACCTTCCGTCAGGTGATGTTTGGATATCACTAATCGTATCGAAAAGTCTTATTTTCAAAACATCTAGTAATTCTTTTCTGACGTGTGTCCACAGAACAAGTATCCACGTACGTCATTACTGTTTCATTCTTGGTCTTAAATAGTAACGTGATACAAGTTGATATTCAAATTATATTTGATTTCACATGTTTGCGTGTCTAGGGGGCCCAAGAATCTAAAACGAATTCGGAAGAATGGAAGGCGCTGTGTCTGGCAGCACCGAGCGGAAGAGTCCGGGACTATCGAAGAGTGTGTTAATGTCCTGTGTTAAGTCTGAGCCGGAACCAACTACCTGGGATACCAACGAAGACGGCAAAAACATGTTGGAACGAGGTGATATCGAAGAAAGTTCGTTGAACATCACAGCTGTTAAGATTGAATCTATCAAGAAGGAAACCGAAATTGATAACGATTACACCAATAACGCATATATTAAGATAGAAAATGATTTGATGCACCCATATAATATCAAAATTGAGCCTTCCAGCAGTGAAAGCGATTTGAAATGTGACGACACGTTCTCCGCAGATATAGACGTGTCAGACAGTATTTTGAAGCAAGATCCTGTAGAAATAGATACGTCTCGAAAGAGCGCAGATACGAGTCCGATAAATTCAGTCGAAATTGACCAGAAAACAATAGAAACATCATTGGAATGTTTGACTTGCAAAAAACGTTTTGCATACAAATCTATGTTATTACATCATTTGTTCGTTCACTCGGAAGAAAGACCGTTTTTATGTTCATTGTGCAACAAACCGTTTAAAAGAAACAACGATTTGAAGAGGCATTTAATTACTCATTCAGATATAAAATCGTTTAAATGTTCAACGTGCAACAAAACGTTTAAAACAAAATCAAACTTAAAATTACACGTTCTTACTCACTCAGATGTGAAATTATTTAATTGTTCAACGTGCTACAAACCGTTTAAGACAAATTCTGAATTAAAACAGCATTTGGTTACTCATTCAGATGTTAAATCTTTTCAATGTTCTATATGCAACAAAGCGGTTAAAACAAAATCAGAATTAAAAAGTCATTTAATTTCTCATTCTGATATAAAATCATTTAAATGTTCAACGTGCAACAAACCGTTTAAAACAAATTCAGAATTAAAACGACATTTGGTCGCTCATTCAGATATAAAATCATTTCAATGTTGTACGTGCAATAAACTGTTTAAAACTAAATCAGAATTAAAAACACATTTTATTTCTCATTCAGATATAAAATCATTTAAATGTTCAACGTGCAACAAACCATTTAAAACAAATTCAGAATTAAAACGACATTTGGTTACTCATTCAAATGTAAAATCATTTCAATGTTCAACGTGCAACAAACCGTTTAAAACAATATCGAAATTAAAAATACATTTTCTAACTCATTCAGATTTAAAATTATTTAATTGTTCTACGTGCAACAAACCGTTTAAAACAAAATCACTATTAAAACAACATTTGATTACTCATTCAGATATTAAATCATTTCAATGTTCTACGTGTAACAAAACGTTTAAAACAAAATCAGAATTAAAAAATCATTACATTTCTCATTCAGATATAAAACCATTTAAATGTTCAACGTGCAACAGACCTTTTAAAACGAACATACAATTAAAAAGTCATTTATATACTCATTCAGATGTAAAATCATTTGATTGTTCAACGTGCAAAAAAACGTTTAAATCAAATAAAGATTTAAAAAAACATTTGATTACCCATTCAGATGTAAAATCATTTCAGTGTTCTACGTGCAACAAACCGTTTAAAACAAATTCAGATTTAAAAAGACATTTTCGAATTCATTTGAACAATTAGTTTATCTTTCAAATATAAAACAGCATCCTGCAAATCGCAGTTAACACAATATCTTCTCTCAATGGGAAGAAAACGTTTGCATGTTCAATGTACAACAAATCGTTTTAAAGAAACAAATACTTAAAGTCTTTTATTTATTTATTCAGATATACAATCATTTAAATGTTCAACGTACAACAGTACAAAGAATTATTGTAGGTACATGAACTTACAATAAAAGGATTGTTCGATCCCATTATGTCTTCGAAAAAGACTAACTAACTAACCATCACGCCGTCTCCCGAAGGGGTAGGGAGAAAGAATGGACTGCCACACCTTTCTTTCCTGGCATATTTCTCTCGCTTCCTCAACATTCATACATCGTGTCATGCACGCGCGTCGATTTCTCTGACTCCTCACATGGCCGACATTCAATATTTGACAATTCAGTATTCCAGTTCAGCCCGTACGATTTACATCTTACAAAAAATATTTATTTAAATTAAACACTGAGTATAAAGAAAAATCTGTGAATGCCAACAAAAAAATATTTATTTAAATTAAACACTGAGTATAAAGAAAAATCTGTGAATGCCAACATGAAGCAAAGACCATACTTGATGAAAAGACATTTTTACTTTTGTTTTAAACTAACTGGTAGAGATGTTACATAATGAGAAAACCAAGTACAGATCTAACACTGCAATTGCAGTGTACAGGACCACGGGCACGCTTTTTCGCCACTGCAAATGCAGTGTATAGGATTCTAAGAGTTAATAGATGCCTTAAACATTTTCCTGTTTGTAATGTCTATTGAGTTAATAACTGATTTGATTTGAACATTCATACATTGTGTCATGCACGCGCGTCGATTTCTCCGACTCCTCGCATGGCCGACATTCAATATTTGATTTATTTGATCGTGCCACATTTTCCTCGGTCTTCCTCTATTTCTGGTACCATTTACACCATTACATATAATTTTTTTACCATTCTTTCTTCATTCATTCTTTCCATATGTCCAAACCATCTTAATGATCCTTTCATTATTTTGTTCATGACACCATCATTCGCATCGCATTCACTTCTTATATTTTCATTCGACACTCTATCATACACGGAATATCCACACATTCGTCTAAGAGATCTCATTTCTACTGCATTTATTCTACTTTCATCCTTCCTTTGCCAGTTCCATGCTTCGCTTCCATACATAAGGGTCGGTAGAAGAACACCATTGTGCACTGCCATTCTAGCTTTTTTGGATAGGTTTTTGTTTGCGATGACAACTTTAAATGCACCATTCACTTTGTAAATTCAGTAATATGACGTTGTATTTATAATTTCTATATCTTTCGTAATAAAAATATCAACACTTAATAATGTACATGTTGACATCAAAGAAACTATAATATTAATTTGAACGGTAGAAGACTCTGCTTTGTACATTTTAAATACATAATACAGAAATAATGTTTAAATAACTAATTATGATATACTAGAGATAAAACCATCTGCAAGGATCTAATATTGTAATTAAAAACAATGAAGGGAAAAAATCGCTTTACCAAGAAAAAATCAATGAACAAATTATAATTTTAATGAACTCAATTTTAATAATCTTTGCAAGTAAGCCGATAGAATTTTTATTAATAAAAAAATAATTAAAATGACATGTTTATTTATTTCAATGTTTGAATATATGATTGAAATTTTTTTTGATTTTCCAATCATAATTAAATGAAAATATAAGAAGTGAATGCGGTGCGAATGATGGTGTCATGAACAAAATAATGAAAGGATCATTAAGATGGTTTGGACGTATGGAAAGAATGAATGAAGAAAGAATAGTAAAAAATTATATGTCAATGATGTAAATGGAACCAGAAAAAAAGGGGAAGACCGAGGAAAACGTGGCACGATCAAATAAATCAAATATTGAATGTCGGCCATGCGAGGAGTCAGAGAAATCGACGTGCGTGCATGACACGATGTATGAATGTTCAAATCAAATCAGTTTATTAACTCAATAGACATTACAAACAGGAAAATGTTTAAGGCATCTATTAAGTACAGGAAAAATATTATAAAAATACAACAAAGTACCAGGAACGCATTAGAGATGGTTCGATAATGGGAAGACAAGATACTTTCTAAAGTCAATAGCATTTGTCCCCTGAACGTACGTTGAGGAAGCGAGAGAAATATGTCAGGAAAGAAAAGTGTGGCAGTCCATTATTTCTGCCTATCCCTTCGGGGAGACGGCGTGATGGTTAGTTAGTTAGTTAGTTAGTTCAATCTAAAAAAATAAAAAAATTGCGTCTAGATTTTGTGTAAACGCACTGTCATTCATACTATTGTAAACGATCTCCCTGTCGTGAACGGACTATACCATAGTGATGGCAGCATAAAAATAGTTAAGAAGTAATGCTCCTACCTTTATAAACTCCCTTTGATAGGCATATTTTAGGTATGCAAGTCAAATGATTTAATGATGAATGTCGGAAAGTCAAAGGTGATGGTTTTCGAAAAGGAAGAGCAAATGACAGTTTGTGATATAAGTGTGAACGAAGAGAACTTAGAACGGGTGAGGGAATTTGTGTATTTAGGTAGCATGTTCACAGCAGATGGCCGAACGGATAGTGACGTCGAAAGAAGGGTTGGTGCGGGTAATAAAGTGAATGGAGCTTCAAAAATAGTTATTGGAAACAAGAATTTATCAATGAAAGCGAAAACGGCCGTTCACAATGGAGTTCTGGTCCCCCCAACCCTAATGTATGGAAGCGAAGCATGGAACTGGCAGAAGAAGGATGAGAGTAGAATAAATGCGGTAGAGATGAGGTCCCTAAGACGTATGTGTGGTAGAACGATATACGACAGAATCTCACTGCTGATACTTATAAGAAAGGAATGTAGAGCGGAAGAAGGTATTAGGAACAAAATTATGAAAGGATCGCTGCGTTGGTTCGGACATATGGAACGCATGAATGGAGAAAGAATGGTTAAGAAAGTATACTTAATGATGTAAATGTGGTACGAAGTCGAGGCAGACCGAGAAAAACATGGCATGACCAAATTAATCAAATTTTAAAGGTTGGTCATGTTAGAAGTCTGAGGAATTGACGTGCGTGTATGACTCGTTGTATGAATGTGGAGGAAGCTAGAGAGGTTTGGCATGATAGAGTAGTGTGGCGGTCCATTCTCTCTGCCTACCAAATTGGGCCAAATTTTAGAAATGAGATTTCTTACCGGGCCGTACAATAAAATTTATTTTATTGTTCAGGCAATCTCACCTAGTATGCCATGAAACATGGCTGTAATATTATATCTTCTTAAAGTGCCTTGTCAGGTCCCCCCGACGTTGGCGATCACTCTGGTAAACTCTCCCCTATCCTGCGCTGTCCGGAATAGCTCCTCCACAGTTCTGATTCCCGTCCATTCCCTCACATTGCGCAGCCAAGAGATCTGCCTTCTCCCTGCCCCCCTGCGGCCCTCTATTTTCCCCTTCAATATTAGATGCAGCAGGCGATACTTCTCTCCTCGCAGAACGTGACCCAGATATGCAATCTTGCGGACTTTGATTAACGTCAGCAGCTCTCTATTTACTCCTGCACGATTCAGGACTTCTGTGTTCGTCACTCTGTCTGTCCATGGGATCCTGAACATTCTTCGGTGAAGTCACATTTCAAATGCTTCTAACCGGTTCATTGTATTTACTTTTAATGTCCATGTCTCACACCCATATAACAGAACAGACCACACATAACATCCTCTGTCTTAGTTTTAAGTTAATATTATAAAACATACTTTTATTTGTTAAAACATTATATTGTCAATTTTATTACATTGGTTAAAAGTTTTTGTAGACATGAATTAAAAATGTATGAAAAAGTACAACATCTTGTCTATGGAAATCATACCTGTCAAAAATTTGTCATCAATTGCGGCCCGTCAGTTTATAACATTGGAACGAGTTATTCTCTAACGTGCAAAATAATTGTTTCTGACCCGGTATCTACAAAACAGTATCGAAATGCGTCATCCCTGTTTCCTTCTTTTTCTTTAATAGTAAAGTGCCACAAGTCGACTTCGACGTTTAACTGGTGTAACTGGTTCATTTGGTGTAGCAGCGTGCAGTGCAAGTTTGCAGCGTTTGCGTGTCCAGTGATCAGAATTCGGATAGATGGAAGGCGCCGTGTCTGGAAGAACCGAGAGGAAGAGTCCGGGACAATCGGAGAGTGTGTTTGTGCCCCGTGTAAAATCTGAACCGGAACGACTATCTCCAGAAACGTGTTCGATGGACATGACAATTGTCAAGGTTGAGACTCTCAAAATTGAAACAGATTTTAAAGGTGATGACATGAATAACGCAGATATACAAAATGATTCATTGGCCCCCACTAATGTCAAGATTGAGCCTCCGGGCAGTGAAAGCGTTTTTATACACGAAGACACGTTCTCCATTGATACAGATGTGTCGAGCAGTGTTGTGAAGAAAGATCCTGTAGAAACAGAAGGTTCTGAAAATAAACCATATATAATAAAACCAGATTTGAAAAGAGATTCACGCATTCATTCTGGTATAAAAAGATTTGAATGTTCAACGTGCAATAAACCGTTTGAAACAAAATCTATTTTAATAAAACACTTGCATACTCATTCCAGTTTAAAACTATTTCGATGTTCAGTATGCAACAAACCGTTTACAAATAAATTAAAAATAAGAAGTCATTTGCTTACTCATTCTGATTTAAATCTATTGGAATGTTTACCGTGCAAAAAAACATTTACATCAAAATCGTCATTAATTTGTCATTTACTTACTCATTCTGATCTAAAACTAATAGAATGTTCAACGTGTAGAAAACAGTTTATGTTTAAATATCAATTGTCAGCACATTCGCTCACTCATTCAGGAGAAAAACGTTTCGACTGTTCATCTTGCAACAAAGCGTTTAAACGTAAAAATGAGTTAACGTATCATTTTCTTAATCATTTAGATTTAAAGTTATTTGAATGTTCAAAGTGCAACAAACAGTTCACAAAAAAAACGTCATTAATTAAGCATTTACAAATTCATTCTGATGTAAAATTATTTAAATGTTCAACGTGCAAAAAAACGTTCAAAAGGAAATCACACTTAAATAGACATTTGATGTTTCATTCAGATGAAAAAATAATTGAATGTTTGACGTGCAAAAAAACGTTTAAAACGAAATCACAATTAAATCGTCATTCACAAATTCATTCTGATGTAAAATTATTTAAATGTTCAACGTGCGAAAAAACGTTTAAAAGGAAATCATATTTAAATAAACATTTGATGTTTCATTCAGATAAAAAACTAATTGAATGTTTGAAGTGCAAAAAAATGTTTAAAACAAAATCATGTTTAAGTCTTCACTTGCTTACTCATTCAGATGTAAATTCATTTGAATGTTCAACGTGCAACAAATCGTTTAAAAGGAAAACGTATTTAATAAATCATTTACTTACTCATTCAGATGTAAAATTATTTGAATGTTCAACTTGTAATAAAACGTTTAAGTCAAAAAGAGAATTAAAACGACATTCCGCCACTCATTCAAATGTAAAAGTATTTGAATGTTCAACGTGCTACAAATGGTTTAAAACTAAATTGACATTAAATTGTCATTTACAAACTCATACAGATATAAAACAATTTCAATGCTTAACGTGCAACAAACCGTTTAAAACAAAATCTCAATTAAAACATCATTTGGTCACTCATTCGGATGTAAAACCGTTTGATTGCCCGACATGAAACAATTATTTTAAAACGAAATTAGTTTTAAAGCACATTTGTTTACTCATTTAAACGTTAAACGATCTTAATGTTGAATGTGCAACAAACTGTTCAAAAGTTATTTAGTTAGTTATTTAAATTCAAATTTAAGTTATTTGAATGCTACTTAATTGTATAATATTATAACGTTTTCTGTTTGTCTCACTTTCCTCATACTAATTTGGTATGTTATAGCCCGTCTCGGGGTGCATACTTGGAAAATAAATCAATCAAATATCTGATTTATCATTGCATATTCATTCAGATGTAAAACAATTTGAATGTTGTGTGTGCAAAAAAACGTTTAAAAAATAAAATTTAGGTCCTTACATATGAAATTGGCGTTTTGCCGCACTGGCAACTTTGATCTCAAATATCTTCTCTTTGGTTAGGAATTTCAAATTCAAATTTATACAGCTATTTACTCAAGTATTTGTGTTTCGAAAATTATAATTCATTTGTTTTTTCCTCAATTGTTTTTTTTTCTTTGCGTCACTCAGTTTACAAAATGGAAAACTTGAAATATCGCGTTATTTACGAGTACGAATTCCACCCTGGGACCAGTGCTGCAGAAACGGCTCGAAGGATTAATGAGGTGTATGGCGACGGTGCCGCAAAAGAAAACACAGTGCGTTTTTGGTTCCAACGTTTTCGTTCTGGAAATTTCGACCTGCAGAACAAGCCCCGTGGACGGCCGGAGACCAAAGTTGATAATGAAGAATTGAAGGCTATTGTGGAAGCGGATCCATCGCAAACCACGTCCGAGTTAGCTGCAGGCTGCGGTGTTAGTGCTGGTGTCGTTCACTACAGCTTTCTTAAATCTGGCCAGACGATTATGGCAGATGTCTATTGTCAGCAACTGCAAACCATGATGGAAAAGCTAGCTGCTAAACAACCGAGGCTGGTTAATCGCTCTAGGCCACTGCTGCTTCATGATAACGCTAGACCACACACTGCACAACAGACAGCTACCAAATTAGAAGAGCTTCAATTGGAATGTCTAAGACATCCACCGTACTCTCCGGACCTTGCCCCAACAGATTACTATTTTTTTCGAAATTTTGATAACTTCTTGCAAGGGAAAAAATTCAACTCCGATGGGGCAGTCCAAAACGACTTCAAAGATTTTATTGATTCCCGTCCGAATGGTTTTTTTAGTAAAGGGATCGATGAACTACCTATGAGATGGCAAAAGTGCATAGATAGCAATGGTACATACTTTGATTAAATAAATATATTATATTTAAAAAATCAACTTTATGTTCCTCCCATACAAAACGCCAATTTCATATGTAAGGACCTAGGACCTAATATAAATAGAATCCGAGAAATCTGCGAGGTCGAAGATGTGGTCAGATGGGGACTTCAAAGACGCCGATACTGGCATCAACATTTAGAAAGAATGAGCTCAAATAGAATACCACACATAGCTCTCAATGGTACGCCAAACGGACAGCGCCGACCAGGAAGACCCCCGAAACGGTGGAGAGAAAGCTGGAGTTCAGCGTCTCAAGAGGACCCGCCTGAAATAACAGACTCCTGAGTCTACCAAAAGTGAAGAAGAAGAATAAATAGACTTTTTTTTCATTCAGATGAAAATCTAACCGAATATTCGACGTGCAATAAAACATTTAGAGTTAATTTATATTTAAAAAGTCGTTTCCTTGCTCATTCAGATGTAAATTATTTTAAATGTTCAAATGTTTTGATCCCTCTTTATCTCTGAATAAAACAAACAAACCAGCACGCTGTTTCTCCGCAGGGGTAAGCAGAGAGAATGGACCGCAACTCTACTCTATCCTGACACTCTATCTTCCTCCACTTTCATACAACGAGTCATACACGTCGATTCTTCTGACTTTTGACACAACCTTTAAAATTAAATTAATTTGGTCATGTCATGTCTTCCTCGGTCTACCTCGACTCCGTACTCCATTTACATCGTGAACGCATACTTTCTTAACCATTCGTTCTCCATCAAAGCGCTCCATATGTCCCAAACAACGCCGTGATCCTTTCCTTATTTTGTTCATAGTACCTTTTTCCGCTCTATATTCCATTCTTTTATCAGCATTTGAGATTCTGTCGCACATCCTTCTACCACATATACGTCTTAGGGACATCTCTACCGCATTTATTTTGTACTCATCCTTCATCTGCCAGTTCCGTGTTGCGCTTCCATACATAAGGGTTGGGAACTCCATTGTGAACGGCCATCATCGCTTTCATTGATACATTCTTGTTTACAATAACTATTTTTAATGTCCTATTCCTCCTTTACAGTTAAATACACAAAGTCAGTTATCCATTTGATAATACCTTAGCAAGGCGAAATATGAAATTGCCAAACTGTTCAGTTCTTCTCTCTAGCTTGCTCTTCATTTATACGTCGTAACATGCACGCTCGTCAATTTTTCCGACTTCGAATGTTCGTATTTATCTTTCAGTATTTGATTAATCTGGGCATGCCATGCTTTCCTTGGTCTTCCACGGATTCACTTTCCACTCAAACATTGCTTGTATACAACATATTAACCATTCTTCACTCGTCCGTTCGTTCCATATGTCCAAACCATATCAGGGATCCTTTTTTTAAATTACTTATGATGCAATCATATTACTTATTTTTTCTAAACTAACTAACTAACCAACCACACGCCGTTTCACTGGAGGTGTAGGCAGAGAGGATGGATCGCCACATTGTTCTATCCTGACATAATGTTCGCGACTCTTCTACATTCACACGTCGATTGTTCCTACTTCGAACATGGCCGCCTATCAGTAATTGATTAATTTGGTCTTGCCACGTTTTTCTTGGCCTTCCTCGACTTCTTTTCCCATTCACACTACTTGTATATATCTTTTTAACCATTTTTCTTCGGCGTTTATTCTACTTTCATCCTTCAAAAGAAAGGCAAAAGTCAGTTTTTTTTCCATGCTTCTCTTCTATACATAAGAGTCGGTACAAGTACACTTTTTTATTATATAAGGATTTAAAAGTGTGTATAGCTTGGCGCGAGTCATCGAGGACATTGAAAAGGTAGTAAGTTTCAAGATCAATGTGCGGTGTGTTTTTAACGGTTTTGTGTCTTTTATTAAAGTATTATGTTTGAACCTAGGTGTTATACTCGTATGTACCATATTTTGTAAGATTGTTATTGGCATTTATTGTTTCTACTATTTTAAATATAATAAATAAAAGTTTGCATGTAAAGGTGCTGGATAAAGGGAAATATAAAGTAGAGTAAATGTGACCTGGCATCCCATTGTGTTTGCGTAAATTAAATGTACGAGGTCTGTTCAAAAAGTATCGCGAATTTTATATTTTTTCAAAAAGTATTTATTTATTCATGAATATCTATTTTGTCCCCTTCAAAGTAATTCCCCTCGGATATAATACATTTATGCCAACGTTTTTTCCAATCCTCGAAGCACTTAAAAAAATCATTTTTGTGATCTTGTTCAGCTCCTCCTTCGATGCCGTCTTTATCTCCTCAATCGTGGCGTAGCGTCGTCCTTTCATGGGCCTCTTCAGTTTTGGAAACAGGAAAAAGTCACAGGGGGCCAGGTCTGGGGAATACGGTGGCTGCGGCACCATTACTGTGTTGTTTTTGGCCAAATATTCGCGCACAAGCAACGATGTGTGAGCAGGAGCGTTATCATGGTGCAAAAGCCAGTTTTTGTTCTTCCACAAATCCGGGCGTTTCTGGCGGATTGCTTCGCGCAAATTGCGCATAACTTGCAGGTAATATTCCTTATTGACCGTACTACCCTGTGGCAAGAACTCATGATGCACCACGCCCCTGCAATCGAAGAAAACTGTGAGCAAAACCTTCACGTTCGACCGAACTTGGCGCGCTTTTTTTGGTCTTGGCTCATGCGGCAGCTTCCATTGGGATGATTGAGCTTTGGTTTCCACGTCATAACCATAAACCCATGATTCGTCACCAGTTATGACCCTCTGGAGCACATTTGGGTCGTCACGGACCGAATCCAACATCTCCTGAGCAATGTTAACGCGATGCTGTTTTTGGTCGAAATTGAGCAATTTTGGCACGAATTTCGCGGCGACCCGACTCATGCCCAAATCATTGGTTAAAATCGAATGGCACGAGCCAATCGATATGTTTAGGTCCTCAGCAACTTCTCTAACGGTGATTCGACGATTGGCTAATACTATTTTCTTCACTTTATCAATGTTTTCGTCTGTTGTTGACGTGCTCGGGCGTCCGGCACGCTCTTCGTCGTTCATATCTTCTCGGCCCTCTGAGAACATTTTGTACCACCGATAAACGTTGCTTTGGTCCAAGGTAGCTTCACCATATGCCACAGTCAACATTCGAAATGCGTCCGCGCACTTTATTTTGTTTTTCACACAAAATTTGATACAGATTCTTTGATCCATTTTTTGGAATAGGCAAAAATCGAAGACGAGCCAAAACACATCCAAGCAAAACAGCTGTCAAAAATTAACTAAACATTCAAAATGGCCGACCTTGTCAGCATAAGTAAGGGACATGAGTACCAACATAACGCTACAAATAAATCAAAAATCAAATATACGTAGCCAGCGGAAATTCAAAATTCGCGATACTTTTTGAACAGACCTCGTATGTCCCGGATGGACGGGGACAGGTCTAGGAAGTGTATGGGCGAGGCTGACAAAAGGGTGCCGCTACGCCCTATAATAGCCTCGGGCATGTGATGGAAACCCTTCTGTATTTTCCTTTGTTTATTTTTTTGTTCAAGTATGTATCTTCTTTGTTTAAAGTGTATAATTCTATGTTAATTTACATTAGTTGTGAAACCTGTATTTTTTGTAACTTAATAAAGTAATTTGAACATCGACAATTGTACTTTTTAAAATTCTATTAACCCTCCCTTCCCTATGATGGGTATCTTCTACACGTTGCTTTTAAAAAACATAAATATCTCTATAAATATAATAAATACAAGGTTAAGATTTTAGGTATTCCTCCATAATATATTTACGCATTGATTTAAAAAATAATTATAATAATAATCAGAATTTATCGGGTACATCGAAGGCAGTGGCGGTACTCCCATAGAAGCCCAGAAGCCCGGCTTGCGTAAGAAATTTCGTAACAAAGCCTCTTCTGGCTTACAGAGGTTCAGCTCTTGTGGCTATTCCTCTTACGTCTGATGGGAATATTGTTGGAAGGTGATTTGGTGGGTTGTTGGTTTTTGCGGGGGCATGATTACTTGGATTTGGGGGTTTTGATTAAAAATTTCTTACGCAAGCCGGGCTTCTGGGCTTCTATGGGAGTACCGCCACTGATCGAAGGTATTTTGTGAACATCGGAAACAAAATTCGTAGCGCTGAGTACGCGACACTATATTCGCATTTCACTCATGCATATGTTTTAGCTCAATGTTTTCACTCTCGCCGTCCCGCCGCGCCAGCGGCAGTCGCTTTCGGGCTTGCAACCAGAGCGGGTCAATGCCCGTTCCATGAACGTTTTTTTATGTTTTTAGCAATCAAATTTCAATTATTATAATTTTTGACTTCAATTATGATTATATAAGG
The DNA here is from genome assembly GCA_022606425.2 of Lepidostoma basale. Classification (NCBI taxonomy): domain Eukaryota; kingdom Metazoa; phylum Arthropoda; class Insecta; order Trichoptera; family Lepidostomatidae; genus Lepidostoma; species Lepidostoma basale. Next base: position 39,250 of record JAHDVF020000796.1, on the reverse strand, counting down.
GGATTATCTATGAATGTACCTATTTTTCCGATTTAAAATCGCTATTTTTTTAACGCGTACTGTCTACCCTACACCGGAACGAAGGTTTTTATTTTAGCACCGTAGGGGAAAGGTTAATCATTCAAGTTTATTTTATTCTACAACATAATAAGAGAATTTTTGCTGTATTATTTATTTCGGAATAGAATTAATTACACTGTTTAATCCACTTTTAAAAAGTTGATTAAACACTGTTGTTGGTAATTATGCTTCACGGTGTTAACGCTTTAAAGGGGTATTCTGGTCTTCTTCGTCTTCTTCTTGTCCTGTCACACCTCCGTGGTGCGTAGGACCCCAAGTAACCTTCACCACCGACTCTGTCTCATCCCCTCCGTGGAAACGGCGTGATGGTGTGTTGTTGTAGTTGCCGCAAACTTTTGCCATTAGACGACCTCTAGAGCACGTCCACCAGACCCAACATCATCGTCCACGCGCTCTCTCTTCGAACCTCTGACTATCGAATCAAGCTGAGCACTCTGTAATCGACCTGCAGTTTTCTTCATCACATCAAGACTCCCTCTTCTTCTTCTTCAAGTGCCCTGTCGGGTCCCCCCAACGTTGGCGATCACCTCGGCGAACCTGTCCCTGTCCTGCGCCGCTCGGAACAGCTCCTTAACACTTCGGATGCCCGTCCACTCCCTCACGTTTCGCAGCCAGTACATTTGTCTCCTTCCGGGCCCTCGGCGTCCCTCCAATATCAGTTGGAGAAGGTGGTACTTTTCCCCACGCAGTATATGGACCCAGATATGAGATCTTTCCCTGTCAATTGTTGATAACAATTCCCTGTCAACTCTAGCTCGCCTCGGGACTTCGGTATTGGTAACCATGTCTGTCCAGGGAACTCTGAGTATTCGGCGATGGAGCCACATTTCAAATGCTTCCAGTTTGTTCATTGAGTTAACTTTCAGGGTCCAAGTTTCACACCCGTACAATAAAACAGACAACACATAGCATTTTATCATTCTCTGGCGAAGTTTTAAGTTTACGTTATCATTGCAGAAGAGTGATTTCATTTTATTAAACGTAGCTCTTGCTGCCTCAATTCTGCATTTTATCTCTATATCTGGGTCAAGAGATTGTGTTAGTATGCTGCCGAGGTATTTAAAATTTTCCACCCTTTCAACGTTCAAATGCAATACAGATCCACTGTAGTCAAGCCGTCCGAATGTCATCCATTTGGTTTTGCTGACATTTATTGTTAGCCCCAATTTTTCACCGGACTCTTCAACAAGATGAAGGAGGTCCTGAAGATCGCTGACACTTTCAGCTAATAACATGGTGTCGTCGGCATATATTATATTGTTTATCACAACGCCATTAATGTTCAGTCCTTTATCGGTGTTGATGAGGCTCGTTTAAAAACATAGTCGGAGTAGAGATTAAATAACAATGGAGAAAAGATACAACCCTGTCTCACACCTCGCTGGATGGTAAATGCGTTTGGCTTCTCGTATCCGTGTCTTATTTCGGCTGTTTGGAACCAGTACAGGTTTTTAATAAAATTTAAATCTTTGGTATCAATTTTGCACCTGACAAGCATTTTTATTAGGTCACTGTCAAATGCTTTTTCGTAGTCAATAAAGCATGCGACTACCTCTTTTCTTTGGTCCCGGCACTTTTGTAGCAGTACGTTGATAGCTAATAGTGCTTCGCGTGTTCCAAACGCGTTCCTGAAACCAAACTGAGTATCGTCGGAGTCTTGCTCACATTTACTACGTATTCTGGCATGTATTATTTTAATAAATAGTTTCAGGACGTGACTCATGAGACTAATCAAGAAGAAAACTCCCTCTAAACGAACTAAATATAATTCAATTGACAGCTAGCAATAGTACATGGCTACGATAGAAAATTATTAGATACACTCTTGTTTCAAATGTTCAAATAAATAAATTTTAAAGGAGCTTGGCCGTATTATTGGTGTTCTTTAGAGTTAAATGGAATTAAATATTTTATTTCTTAAAGATTATATTGTCTATATTATATTGGTTAAAAGTTCTTGTATACATGAAATAAATATTTATGAAAAATACAACTTCTTGTCTATGGAAATCACACTGGTCAGAAATGTGTCAAATGTGCCCGCCAGTTTATAACAGCGTGTCTGTCACTCCGCGTCGGAACGATTGGAACGAGTTATTCTCTAAAGAGCAAGAGAATTGTTTTGTGACCCGGTATCTGCAAAACAAATATCCAAGTGCGTCATTCGTATTTCATTATTTCATCGAAGTTTAACTTATCATTTGGTGCATCAAGTTAGCGGCGTTCGCGTGTCCAGTGATCAGAATTCATAGATGGAAGGCGCCGTGTCTGGAGGCACCGAGAGGAAGAGTCCGGGACAATGGGAGAGTGTGTTTGTGCCCCTTGTTAAATCTGAACCGGATCCGGCTACTTGGAGTGCCAACGGAGACGGCGATTACATTTTGGAGCGACTATCTCCAGAAACGAGTTCGACGGACATCACAATTTTCAAGGTTGAGTCTCTCAAAAATGAAACAGATTATAAAGGTGATGGCATGAATAACGCAGATATAGAAAATGATTCCATGACCCCCACTGATATTAAGCTTGAGCCTGCCGAAAGTGAAAGCGATGTTAAAAACGACGACCCGTTCTCCATGGATATAAATGTGTCGAACAGTGTTGTGAAGAAAGATTCTGTAGAAATGAATGGTTCTGAAAACAAACGTTCTGATTTACGCATTCATCCTGGTATAAAACGATATGAATGTTCAACGTGCAATAAACCGTTTGAAACAAAATCTATTTTAAAAAAGCACTTGCGTACTCATCCTCGTCTTAAACTATTTCGATGCTCAGTGTGCAACAAACCGTTTACAAATAAATTGAAAATAAGAAGTCATTTGCTTACTCATTCAGATTTAAATCTATTGGAATGTTCACCGTGCAAAAAAACATTTATGACAAAATCGTCATTAATTGGTCATTTACTTACTCATTCTGATCTAAAACTAATAGAATGTTCAACGTGTAGAAAACAGTTCATGTTTCAATATGAATTGTTAAAACATTCGTTCATTCACTCAGGAGAAAAACGTTTTGACTGTTCATCTTGCAACAAAGCGTTTAAAAGTAAACAACAATTAACAAATCATTTTCTTGATCATTTGAATTTAAAATTATTTGAATGTTCAAAATGCAACAAACAGTTCATAAATAAATCGGCATTAATTAGCCATTTACATATTCATTCTGATGTAAAATTATTTAAATGTTCAACCTGCAGCAAATCGTTTAAAAGAAAACAAAAATTAACAATTCATTTGCGTTGTTATTCATGTGTAAAATTATTTGAATGTTCAATTTGTAATAGACCGTTTAAAACAAAACAGAAATTAAAACATCATTTACTTACTCATTCAGATGTAAAATTATTTGAATGTTCAACTTGTAATAAACCGTTAAAAACAAAGCACCTTTTAAAAAGTCATTTGCGTACTCATTCTGATATAAAAGAATTTGAATGTTCGACGTGCAAAAAAATGTTTAAAACTAAATCAAATTTAAAAAATCATTTGCTTACTCATTCAGATGTAAATCCATTTATATGTTCAACGTGCAACAAGGGGTTTAAAACAAAACCAAGTTTAATATCTCATTTGCATAGTCACATAGATGTAAAATTATTTGAATGTGCAATTTGTCAAAGACCGTTTAAAACAAAACAGGAAATAAAAAAACACTTGCGTACTCATTATCGTTTAAAACCATTTCGATGTTCAATATGCAGCAAATCATTTGAAAATAAATCAAAATTAAAAATTCATTTGCTTACTCATTCAGATGTAAAACAATTGGAATGTTCAACATGCAAGGAAACATTTAAAACAAAAACTTCTTTAATTAATCATTTACATACTCATTCTGATGTGAAACTAATTGAATGTTCAACGTGTGGAAAAATTTTTTCGTTTAAATCTAACTTGTTACAACATTTGCTCACTCACAGAAAGAAAAAATCTTTTAAATGTTAATCTTGCAATAAATCTTGCAAACCGTTTAAAACTAAATTGACATTAAATTGTCATTTACAAACTCATTCAGATATAAAACAATTTCAATGCTTAACGTGCAACAAACCGTTTAAAACAAAATCTCAATTAAAACATCATTTGGTCACTCATTCAGATGTAAAACCGTTTGAATGCTCGACGCGCAACAAATATTTTAAAACAAAATTAGTTTTAAAAGCCCATTTGTTTACTCATTCACATATTAAACGATCTAAATGTTGAACGTGCAACAAACTGTTTAAAACAATTGACAATTAAAATCATTTCTTAACTCATTTAAATTTAATTTAAAATGAGAAAAAGGACTTGATAATTAGTTCCCGAACAATCTGCGGTGTGAGTTTTTGTTCAAGTATTATGTTTTAACCTAGGTGGTAAGACCATATTTTGTAAGATTCTTATAAGTATTGTTATTTCTATATTTTTATATAAATATAAGTTTGCATGTGAAAATGCGGGACACAGAAGGAAATATAAAATAGAGTAAACGTGGCCTGGTATCCCATTGTGTTTGCGTAAATTAAATGTATGTCCTGAAAAGACAGGGACAAGCCACGGAGGTGTACGAGCGAGGCTGACAAAAGGTAGCCGCTGCGTCCTATAACAGCCTAGGGTTTGTGATGAGAACCCGTATGTGTGTTTCTTCTTTGTTTAAAGTGTATATTACTATGTTAAGAGTGTTGTACATTAATAGTGAGACCTGTATTTTTTAAAACTTAATAAAGTCAATTTGACCAATCATAATTACACTTTTTAAAATTGTATTTACTATTTAATTCCCTGGACAGACATGGTTACCATTACCGAAGTCCCGAGCATTTGGCATCTGGGTCAAGTACTGCGTCGAGGAAAATACCACCTTCTCCAACTGATATTGGAGGGCTGCCCGAAAAATAGCGTTTTTCGACTTTTTTTAATGACGTAACATTTTGTTTATATTTATAATTATAAGACATAATGTAAGACATGTTTATATTTATGTCATTTCATTATAAAAATAAAATCGTGTGTTTGGTGACCTGACCTGTTTTTATTTCAGTTTAATAAAGACTCAATAAATAATAACCTTTCTTAACCTTACAATACTGTCTTTAAAATATGCTTTCAATTCAAAGATTCATGGCTAAATGCATTCTTTTCAAATGGCATTTATAACTTTGGTATTTACTTTAGAGAATGTATGAGGTATGCAAGTCAAATGATTTAATGACGAATGTCGGAAAATCAAAGGTGATGGTTTTCGAAAGGGAAGAGCAAATGACAGTTTGTAATATAAGTGTGAACGAAGAGAACTTGGAACGAGTGAGGGAATTTGTGTATTTAGGTAGTATGTTCACAGCAGATGGCCGAACGGATAGTGACGTCGAAAGAAGGGTTGGTGCGGGTAACAAAGTGAATGGAGCTTTAAAAATAGTTATTGGAAACAAGAATTTATCGATGAAAGCGAAAACGGCCGTTCACAATGGAGTTTTGGTCCCAACCCTAATGTTTGGAAGCGAAGCATGGAACTGGCAGAAGAAGGATGAGAGTAGAATAAATGCGGTAGAGATGAGATCCCTAAGACTTATGTGTGGTAGAACGATATACGACAGAATCTCAAATGCTGATATAAGAAAGGAATGTAGAGCGGAAGAAGGTATTATGAACAAAATTATAAAAGGATCGCTGCGTTGGTTCGGACATATGGAACGCATGGATGGAGAAAGAATGGATAAGAAAGTATACGTTAATGATGTAAAGGGGGTACGGAGTCGAGGCAGACCGAGGAAAACATGGCATGACCAAATTAATCAAATTTTAAAGATTGGTCATGTTAGAAGTCGGAGGGATCGACATGCGTGTATGACTCGTTGTATGAATGTGGAGGAATCTAGAGAGGTTTGCCAGTATTGAGTAGTGTGGCGGAGAAACGGCGTGATGGCTTGTTTTGTTTTGGTATTTACATTAACCCTCGCTTCTCTATGATGGGTATCTTCTACACGTTGCTTCTAATAACCATCAATATCTCTAGGTTAAGATTTTAGGTATTCTTCCATAATATATTTACGCATTGATTTACAAAATAATATTAATAATAATCAGAATTTATCGGGTACATCGGAGGTATTTTGTGAATATCGGAAAAAAAATCGTGTATAAACACCGCTGTGAGTGCGCGACACTATATTCGCATCTCACTCTTGCATACTTCACTGTGGAAGCGCGAGGAGCTCAATGTTCTCACTGCCGCCGGCAGTAGCTCTCGGACATCAACCAGGGTGGACCTGTGCCCGTTCCGTGAGCGTTGCCAGATGGCTTTTTAATGTTTTCAGCAAATAAATCTCAATTATTATAATTTTTTACTTCAATTATAATTAATTAAGGCGATTAGCTATGAATGTTCTTATTTTTCCGATTCAAAATCGCTAATTTTTTATCGTGTACTGACTACCCAACACCGGGAAGCGCGTTTTCATTTTAGCACCGTAATGGAAAGGATAAAGAAATCGAAACAATCAAAGAAATAATACGAAAGTGTCACAATTTACATTCTTCTTTCGCATTTTTCCAACAATATGATTTTTTCGAGTACAGTCGTTTTCGTCCTAGATGTGCGATATAATTATATACTCCTGTCATTTCGTTTGAAGAATAATATGTTAAAATATATTATGGGAGGTCGATAGTATTATTGGTGTTCCGTGGAATTAATACTTTTATTTGTTAAAACATTATTTTGTAAATTTTTTTTATTAGCTTAAAGTTTTTGTAGTTTTGTAGACATGAATTAAAAATTTATGAAAAAGTACAGCATTTTGTCTATGGAAATTAGGGATGGGCAAAATAAATCACTTAAGGGATCTGAGCTGAACGGTTCCGCTCAACAAAGTGAGCTGACTCTTTTTAATAATTCATGGTTCACCATTTTGAGTCGTTTGTTAAAAATGAATTTCTGATACGATCTAAAAAAAATGATCGTGGCTGATTTTCTGCAAAGTTGAAAAATTGGAGAACGGAAATCGTTGACGACCATTTTTTTGCTCATCATCATCATCATCATCAGCCGTCTGTCATCCACTGCTGAATGTAGGCCTCTCCCAAAGCCCGCCACCGCCCCCTATCCATTGCCGCTCCCATCCATCCATGTCCAGCAATCCTCTTCAGATCGTCGGTCCAGCGGGCAGGGGGACGTCCAACTCTACGGAATCCTGTACGCGGTCTCCACTCCAGAACCCGTCTTCCCTATCGGCTGTCAGCTTCAGCCCGCCTATCCGTAGAGCCACCTCAGTCACCTTGGTTTGTTGTCGAATAAATTCGTTTCTAAATCTGTCCCTCAAGGTTATTCCAAGCATGGGTCTTTCCATGGCACGCTGGGCAACCTTGAATTTGTAGACTAGACCTTTTATCAATGTCCACGTCTCGGCTCCGTACGTCATGACTGGCAAAACGCACTGGTTGAAGACTTTAGTCTTGAAACATTGTGGTATTTTGGAAGTGAGAACATGACGTAATTTCCCAAAGGCCACCCAACCCAACTGATTTCTTCTTCTGATTTTCTCGAAATTGTTTCGTCCTAATTTTTTTTGCTCATTGACCTAAAAACTTTATTCCGGTGACCGAAAAAAAATATTGTGACCATTTTTTTTTTTTAAATGTCACCAAGAAATTTCGTCACTCACTTTTGCAACTTTAAAGTCCGATGACCTTTTTTTTTAACTCACTGGGATAAATTTTTAGTCAATGAGAAAATAAAAAAAGGTCGCCAACGATTTCCGTCCCCCAATTTTCCAACTTTGCAAAAAATCAACGGCGAGCTTTTTTTTTTATCTCGTGTCATTTTTAACAAACGACTCAAAATGGTGAACCATGAATTATTAAGAAGAGTCAGCTCACTTTGCTGAGCGGAATCATTCAGCTCAGATAAAAAGCTCACTAAAAAAAGTCGACTCTGGCAATAATTTATGATTCACCCAGCGGATCATTTAGCTACCGCTCTTTTTTTATAAATCATCGCTCACTCGCTCACCAAAGTGAGTCGACTCTTTGAGTTAACTCGTGAGCGGATCGCACATCCCTAATGGAAATCATACCTGTCAAAAATATGTCATCAATCGCGGCCCGTCAGATTATATCAACATTGGAACGAGTTATTCTCTAAAGTGCAAGAGAATTGTTTTTGACCCGGTATATACAAAACAGTAACGAAATGCGACATCCCTATTTCCTTCTTTTTCTGAAATACTAAAGTGCCACAAGTGGTGTAACTGGTTCATTTGGTGTAGCAGCGTGCAGTGCAAGTTTGCATCGTTCGCGTGTCCAGAGATCAGAATTCGGATAGATGGAAGACGCCGTGTCTGGAAGAACCGAGAGGAAGAGTTCAGGACAATCGGAGAGTGTGTTTGTGCCCCGTGTAAAATCTGAACCGGAACAACTATCTCCAGAAACGAGTTCGATGGACATCACAATTGTCAAGGTTGAGACTCTCAAAAATGAAACAGATTATAAAGGCGATAACATGAATAACGCAGTTATTCAAAATGATTCGATGGGCCGCACTAATGTCAAGATTGAGCCTCCTGATAGTGAAAGCGATATTATAAACGACGAAACGTTATCCGTTGATATAGATGTATCGTACAGTGCTGTGAAGAAAGATCCTGTAGAAATAGATGGTTCTGAAAACAAACCATATAAAATTAAACCAGATTCAAATAAGGATTTGCTCTTGCATTCCGGTGTAAAACGATTGGAATGTTCAACCTGCAACGAAACATTTATAACAAAAACTTCATTAATCAGTCATTTACTTACTCATTCCGATGTAAAACTAATTGAATGTTCAGCGTGCGGAAAAAAGTTTTTGTTTAAATCTGAGTTGTTAAAACATTTGCTCACTCACCGAACAGAAAAACCTTTTGAATGCTCATCTTGCAATAAATTGTTTAAAACAAACACCGAATTAAAAAGACACACGCATATTCATTCAGATGTAAAACAATTTGAATGTTCAGCGTGCAAAAAAACGTTTAAAAGGAAATCGTATTTAAATAGTCATTTGATTTTACATTCAGATGAAAAACTAATTGAATGTTTGACGTGCAAAAAAACGTTTAAAACAAAATCAAATTTAAGAATTCACTTGCTTACTCATTCAGATGCAAATTCATTTGAATGTTCAACGTGCAACAAATCGTTTAAAAGAAAACAGCATTTAACAAGTCATTTACTTACTCATTCTGATATAAAATTATTTGAATGCTCAACTTGTAATAAATCGTTTAAATCAAAGAAAGAATTAAAACGACATTCGGCCACTCATTCAGATGTAAAACAATTTCATTGCTCAACGTGCAAGAAATCGTTTAAAACAAAATCTATATTAAAAGGTCATTTAGTCACTCATTTAGATGTAAAACCATTTGAATGCTCGACGTGCAACAAATCGTTTAAAACAAAAATAGTTTTAAAAGCACATTTATTTACTCATTCAAATGTTAAACGATCTAAATGTTGAACGTGCAACAAACTGTTCAAAAGAAAATCGACTGTTTAAAATCATTTGTTTACTATTTTCATTCAAATTAAAATTATTTGAATGGTACTTTATTGTATTATAACGTTTTCTGCTTGTCTCACTTTCCTCATACTAATTTGGTATGTTATAGCCCGTACCGAGATGCATACTTGGAAAATAAATCAATAAAAATATCTGATTTATACTTGCAGATGTAAAACAATTTGAATGTTGAACGTGCAAATAAACGTTTAACAAATAAATCATATATTAATAGACATTTGATTTTTCATTCAGATGAAAATCTAACCGAATGTTCGACGTGCAATACAACACTTAGAATGTATTTACATTTAAAAAGTCGTTTCCTTACTCATTCAGATGTAAATTATTTTAAATGTTCAAATGTTTTGATCCCCCTTTATCTCTGAATAAAACAAACAAACCAGCACTTGTTTCTCCGCAGGGGTAAGCAGAGAGAACGGGCCGCAACTCTACTCTATCCTGACACTCTATTTTCCTCCACATTCATACAACGAGTCATACATGCCGATTCTTCTGACTTTTGACACAACCTTTAAAATTTAATTAATTTGGTCATGCCATGTCTTCCTCGGTCTACCTCGACTCCGTACTCCATTTAAATCGTTAACGAATACTTTCTTAACCATTCGTTCTCCACCCATGCGCTCCATATGTCCCAAGCAACGCAGTGATCTTTTCCTAATTTTGTTCATAGTACCTTCTTCCGATCTACATTCCTTTCTTTTATCAGCATTTGAGATTCTGTCGCACATCATTCTACCACACATACGTCTTAGGGACATTTCTACCGCATTTATTCTGTACTCATCCTTCTTCTGCCAGTTCCGTGCTGCGTTTCCATACATAAGGGTTGGGAACTCTATTGTCAACGGCCATTATCGCTTTCATTGATAAATTCTTGTTTACAATAACTATTTTTAATGCACCATTCCTTCTTAGCCGTTAAATACACAAAGTCAGTTATTCATTTGATAATACCTTAGCAAGGCGAAATATGAAATTGCCAAACTGTTCAGTTCTTCTCTCTAGCTTGCTTTTCATTTATACATCGTAACATGCACTTCGTCGATTTTTCCGACTTCGAATGTTCGTATTTATCTTTCAGTAACATTTTTGTAACAAATAAACATAGTGCAGAATCATGAGTTCAATTAATCTAGTATTGGAACTACATTAAGGAGTGGGGATGAATAGATGTTTTTTCCGTCATCTTGGAGGCTATCCATCTTTATTTTCCGGATTGTTATCTTCGACAGCGTCAGCACAGACTGTTTTATCTCCCAACATGCCTCTGGTGATGCCGGTGGGGAGAGCAATCAAACTGCTGAACATGATCGCTTCGGAGATTGATGTCTTTCATATTCGTGAAAGTACATTCAGAAGACAAATACTCTTGACTTTGGAGAGTATCTTGTATTCCTAATGTCGAACCATCTCTCATGCGTTCCTGGTATTATATATTTGTTATGTTTTACCTGTTCTCAATAGATGCCTTGAACTATAAAAAATGTTTGTAATGTCTTTTGAGAAAATAAACTGATTTGATTTGTTCATTTATCAAAGTAATATTTGGATTTTTATTTATTTATTGATTTCTAATTGTTCTAATAAGTTTAGGGTGTACCCTTTATTGCGAATATGTAGCGGAATAGGACGATTGTTAGGGTTTAAGTCGTGTTTATTATCTAATAGATGTTTAGCAAATTGGGAAGTTGATTTATTGAGTCTGAAGGACCTAACATGTTCAGAGAACCGTGTATCAAAGGAACGCCCTGTTTGGCCTATGTATACGGCATTACAGCCTCTTTATTACGGCATTACGGCCTCGTATACGGCATTACAGTCATTACATTCTAATTTGTATATTCCGCTATTGAATTTGTTAATGACATTCCTATACTATTAGTGGTGCGGAAGGCAATATGAAGGCCGCGTTTTTTGATGATTTTTCTGATTTTAATGGATGTTTTTCCCGTAAATTCGATGCACGCGTATTTTATGTTATTTTTTTATATGTATTTTGAATTTAAGGTATTTTTATAAAGTTTTTTATTAATTAATTTATCAATAATATCAGTATCATAACCTTTGTTTTTCGCTATTGATTTTATTGTTTTGGTTTCGCGGTCAAAAGCTTGTGTTGAAAGGGGAGTATTGATTAGTCTATGGACCATGGAGTGGTAAGCAGAGAGTTTATGCGACCAAGGGTGCAATAACGTTTTGTGAATTGTGGTGTCCGTGAATGTGGCTTTGCGATAAATATCGAATGTGTGTTTATTATTATTTCTGCCGATGGTTCAATCTAGGAAGTTAATTTTCTGGTCCATTTCATGTTCAATGGTGAATTTGACATCATTATTTATCGTATTAGTCCGGTTGAAGAATGCTTGTAATTGTCTGCTGGAACCTTTCCAGCAGATCAGAATATCGTTTACATATCGCGTGTAGTAGACAATGTGTTGGTTATCTTCTTCTTCTTCGTCAGCCCTTATCGGTCCACTGCTGGATATAGGCCTCCTCCCTTCCCTTCCACTCGTCTCTATCTCCTGCCAGCCGTAGCCACATTTCCCCCCCCACGGCAGCAATGTCGTCGGCCCACCTTTTTTGCGGCCTGCCGACGTTTCTCCTATTCTCCCATGGTCTCCACCTTATTATTTTCTGGGTCCATCTATCCTCACTCTGTCTCGCCACATGACCCGCCCATTGCCACTTCAGTCTCGCTAGTCGTTCCATGATGTCCGTTGTTTTTGTTCGGCGTCTAATCTCCTCATTTCTGATTCTATCTCGGAGACTGACGCCGATCATATGTCTTTCCATGGAACGCTGCGTGACTCTCAATCTTTCAACATTTCTCTTGGTGAGGGTCACAGTTTCCATCCCATACTTGTTGGTTATAGTGGGAGTTTAATATGATGGATTCTATGGAATCCATGAAGATTTCGGCGAGAAGGGGGCTAAGAGATGATCCCAAGGGTAGACCATCATTTTGTTTGAATATTTTGTCGTCAAAAATGAAATAGTTGTTATCGATATAGATTATGATTAGACCTAGAATTTCTTGTGCGATAATTGGGTTTACTTTAGAAGTTATTAATTTGTTATTGATTATGTTTATGCATTATTTAGTTGGGATGTTACTAAATAGACTAGTTACATCTAGTGAAGTGAATTGACAGTCGTGGGGAAGTTCGATGTTTTTAATTTTATTGACTAACTGTATGGATTTTTTTACGCTATATTTAGGGGGAAATTGAGTGTGATATTTATACACAATATTTAGCCTTTCCGCAAGTTTTGATGTGGGCGAATTAATAAATGTAAGTTTGAGTCGCCGGTATAGAATCATTTGGGTAGCTATGTCAGCTACCTTCAATTTATTTATTGTTTTTTGAACAATGATGTAAAACTCCATATTAAATAATTAATACGAATGAAAAAACTTATGTTTTTCTAGAAGTTTTCTTGTACATTAGTTATGAAACCTGTATTTTTTTGTAACTCAATAAAGTCATCTGAACAACGGTAATTGTATTTTTAAATTCTATTAATTATTCAAGTTTATTTTATTCTACAACACATTGAGAGAATTTTGCCGTATTACTTGTTTCGGAATAGAATTAATTACACTGTTTAATCCACTTTTAAAAAGTTGATTAAACACTGTTGTTGTTAATTTGCTTCACGGTGTTAACGCTTTAAAGGGGTATTTTGGTCTTCTTCGTCTTCTTCTTGTCCTGTCACACCTCCGTGGTGCGAAGGACCCCAAGTAACCTTCATCATCGACTCTGTCTCATCCCCTCCGTGGAAACGGCGTGATGGTTTGTTGTTGTAGTTGCCGCAAACTTTTGCCATTAGACGACCTCTAGAGCACGTCCACCAGACCCAACATCATCGTCCACGCGCTCTCTCTTCGAACCTCTGACTATCGAATCAAGTTGAGCACTCTGTAATCGTCCTGCAGTTTTCTTCATCACATCAAGACTCCCTCTTCTTCTTCTTCAAGTGCCCTGTCGGGTCCCCCCAACGTTGGCGATCACCTCTGCGAACCTGTCCCTGTCCTGCGCCGCTCGGAACAGCTCCTTAACACTTCGGATGCCCGTCCACTCCCTCACGTTTCCCAGCCAGTACATTTGTCTCCTTCCGGGCCCTCGGCGTCCCTCCATTTTCCCCTCCAATATCAGTTGGAGAAGGTGGTACTTTTCCCCACGCAGTATATGACCCAGATATGAGATCTTTTCCTGTCAATTGTTGATAACGTTTACCTGTCAACTCTAGCTCGCCTCGGGACTTCGGTATTGGTAACCATGTCTGTCCAGGGAACTCTGAGCATTCGGCGATGGAGCCACATTTCAAATGCTTTCAGTTTGTTCATTGAGTTAACTTTCAGGGTCCAAGTTTCACACCCGTACAAATAAAACAGACAACACATAGCATTTGATCATTCTCTGGCGAAGTTTTAAGTTTACGTTATCATTGCAGAAGAGTGATTTCATTTTATTAAACGTAGCTCTTGCTGCCTCAATTCTGCATTTTATCTCTATATCTGGGTCAAGAGATTGTGTTAGTATGCTGCCGAGGTATTTAAAATTTACACCCTTTCAACGTTACGGCCGTTCAAATGCAATACTGATCCACTGTAGTCAAGCCGTCCGAATGTCATCCATTTGGTTTTGCTGACATTTATTGTTAGCCCCAATTTTTCCTTCTACAAGATTAAGGAGGTCCTGATGATCGCTGACACTTTCAGCTAATGAAATGGTGTCGTCGGCATATATTATATTGTTTATCACAACGCCATTAATTTTCAGTCCTTTCTCGGTGTTGATGAGGCTCGTTTAACCGTCGCGTTGCCATGTGGTCAATTGAGTTTCCACTGCCAATTTAAAGTTGATTTTCTTAAAACCTATGAACCCTAATATTATAAAAAAAATTGTAATCCTCCATTGAAGTGTTCTCAATATTTCGTAATAAAAAAAAAAGCAAAAAATTACTTCCTCCATCCCAAAAAAAAATATTTTCTAAGACTGCCCTCACCTTCATTCGTGTTAAGGTAGAATTTGTTTTGCTAATATTTACAACTTTATCAAAAGTGACAAATACTTACTCGCTGTTTTGAACATATTATAAATTATATCTTTGACCTTTTCAATAGGTACGTAATAATACCGACTGGATGAAAACGCACCACGTAACTTAATAATATCAGAACTGTTAAAATATTAACACTTTACCAAAAGGGACAAATATTAATACGTACTCGTTGTCTTGAACGTACTATACATTTTGCCTAGGTGCCTTTATCTTCGCCCCGCCCGCCGCTGCGCGCAGACAAGTTTATACCCGCAGACAAGTTTATGTCCAGTCGCCTGTATGCTATGACGCATTACATATCAGAAATCGCATGGTTCCAGAAAAAAATTAATAAAGATATGTTTTTCAAATAATCCATGTATGTTATAGATATCGATCTATTCCTAATGAAATTCCCTACAAGATGACATAAATTAAATTTTGATTCATCTAGTCATATGCTTGATATTTAGATAAAGTTAGCGGTAAACTGAACTTACCACATGGGAGCAAGCGTTTTGTTTTGAACACGGTACGTTAAGGGTTAAAAACATAGTCGGAGTAGAGATTAAATAACAATGGAGAAAAGATACAACCCTGTCTCACACCTCGCTGGATGGTAAATGCGTTTGGCTTCTCGTATCCGTGTCTTATTTTGTCTGTTTGGAACCAGTACAGGTTTTTAATAAAATTTAAATCTTTGGTATCAATTTTGCACCTGACAAGCATTTTTATTAGGTCACTGTCAAATGCTTTTTCGTAGTCAATAAAGCATGCGACTACCTCTTTTCTTTGGTCCCGGCACTTTTGTTGCAGTACGTTGATAGCTAATAGTGCTTCGCGTGTTCCAAACGCGTTCCTGAAACCAAACTGAGTATCGTCGGAGTCTTGCTCACATTTACTACGTATTCTGGCATGTATTATTTTAATAAATAGTTTCAGGACGTGACTCATGAGACTAATCAAGAAGAAAACTCCCTCTAAACGAACTAAATATAATTCAATTGACAGCTAGCAATAGTACATGGCTACGATAGAAAATTATTAGATACACTCTTGTTTCAAATGTTCAAATAAATAAATTTTAAAGGAGCTTGGCCGTATTATTGGTGTTCTTTAGAGTTAAATGGAATTAAATATTTTATTTCTTAAAGATTATATTGTCTATATTATATTGGTTAAAAGTTCTTGTATACATGAAATAAATATTTATGAAAAATACAACTTCTTGTCTATGGAAATCACACTGGTCAGAAATGTGTCAAATGTGCCCGCCAGTTTATAACAGCGTGTCTGTCACTCCGCGTCGGAACGATTGGAACGAGTTATTCTCTAAAGAGCAAGAGAATTGTTTTGTGACCCGGTATCTGCAAAACAAATATCCAAGTGCGTCATTCGTATTTCATTATTTCATCGAAGTTTAACTTTTCATTTGGTGTATCAAGTTAGCGGCGTTCGCGTGTCCAGTGATCAGAATTCATAGATGGAAGGCGCCGTGTCTGGAGGCACCGAGAGGAAGAGTCCGGGACAATGGGAGAGTGTGTTTGTGCCCCTTGTTAAATCTGAACCGGATCCGGCTACTTGGAGTGCCAACGGAGACGGCGATTACATTTTGGAGCGACTATCTCCAGAAACGAGTTTGACGGACATCACAATTTTCAAGGTTGAGTCTCTCAAAAATGAAACAGATTATAAAGGTGATGGCATGAATAACGCAGATATAGAAAATGATTCCATGACCCCCACTGATATTAAGCTTGAGCCTGCCGAAAGTGAAAGCGATGTTAAAAACGACGACCCGTTCTCCATGGATATAGATGTGTCGAACAGTGTTGTGAAGAAAGATTCTGTAGAAATGAATGGTTCTGAAAACAAACGTTCTGATTTACGCATTCATTCTGGTATAAAACGATATGAATGTTCAACGTGCAATAAACCGTTTGAAACAAAATCTATTTTAAAAAAGCACTTGCGTACTCATCGTCGTCTTAAACTATTTCGATGCTCAGTGTGCAACAAACCGTTTACAAATAAATTGAAAATAAGAAGTCATTTGCTTACTCATTCAGATTTAAATCTATTGGAATGTTCACCGTGCAAAAAAACATTTATGTCAAAATCGTCATTAATTGGTCATTTACTTACTCATTCTAATCTAAAACTAATAGAATGTTCAACGTGTAGAAAACAGTTCATGTTTCAACATGAATTGTTAAAACATTCGTTCATTCACTCAGGAGAAAAACGTTTTGACTGTTCATCTTGCAACAAAGCGTTTAAAAGTAAACAACAATTAACAAATCATTTTCTTGATCATTTGAATTTAAAATTATTTGAATGTTCAAAATGCAACAAACAGTTCATAAAAAAATCGGCATTAATAAGCCATTTACATATTCATTCTGATGTAAAATTATTTAAATGTTCAACCTGCAGCAAATCGTTTAAAAGAAAAGAAAATTTAACAGTTCATTTGCGTAGTCATTCAGATGTAAAATTATTTGAATGTTCAATTTGTAATAGACCGTTTATAACAAAACATAAATTAAAACATCATTTACTTACTCATTCAGATGTAAAATTATTTGATTGTTCAACTTGTAATAAACCGTTTAAAACAAAGCACCTTTTAAAAAGTCATTTGGGTACTCATTCTGATATAAAAGAATTTGAATGTTCGACGTGCAAAAAAATGTTTAAAACTAAATCAAATTTAAAAAATCATTTGCATGCTCATTCAGATGCAAATCCATTTATATGTTCAACGTGCAACAAGGCGTTTAAAACAAAACCAGGTTTAATATCTCATTTGCATAGTCATTCAGATGTAAAATTATTTGAATGTGCAATTTGTCAAAGACCGTTCAAAACAAAACAGGAAATAAGAGGACACTTGCGTACTCATTATCGTTTAAAACCATTTCGATGTTCAATATGCAGCAAATCATTTGAAAATAAATCAAAATTAAAAATTCATTTGCTTACTCATTCAGATGTAAAACAATTGGAATGTTCAACATGCAAGGAAACATTTAAAACAAAAACTTCTTTAATTAATCATTTACATACTCATTCTGATGTGAAACTAATTGAATGTTCAACGTGTGGAAAAATTTTTTCGTTTAAATCTAACTTGTTACAACATTTGCTCACTCACAGAAAGAAAAAAACTTTTAATTGTTCATCTTGCAATAAATCGTTTAAATCAAACATCGTATTAGAAAGACACATGCATGTTCATTCGGACGTAAAACTATTTAAATGTTTGACGTGCAACAAATCGTTTAAAACAAACAAAATGTTAAAAAGTCATTCAGTTACTCATTTAGATGTAAAATTATTTGAATGTTCAACTTGTAATAAACCATTCAAAACAATGACCCATTTAAAACTTCATATGCGTACTCATTCTGATGTAAAACTAATTGAATGTTCAACGTGCGGAAAAAAATTTTCGTTTAAATCTAACTTGTTAAAACATTTGCTTACTCACCGAAAAGAAAAACCTTTTAAATGTTCATCTTGCAATAAATCGTTTAAAACAAAATTCGTTTTAAAAAGACACTTGCATGTTCATTCTGATTTAAAACATGAATGTCCAACGTGTCAAAAAACATTTAAATCGAAATATTATTTAAATAGGCATTTGATTATTCACTCAGATGAAAAACTAATTGAATGTTTGACGTGCAAAAAAACGTTTATAACAATGTCACATTTAAAAAGTCATTTGTTTACTCATTCCGATGTTAATTCATTTGAATGTCCAACGTGCGACAAATCGTTTAAATCGAAAAAATCTTTAAATTATCATTTGATTTTGCATTCTAATAAAAAACTAATTGAATGTTCGACGTGCAAAAAACAGTTTAAAAGTGAATCAAATTTAAAAAGCCATTTGCTTATTCATTCTGATGTTAGACTATTTGAATGTTCAACTTGCAATAAACAATTTAAAAGAAAATGTAGTTTAAAAAGCCATTTGCGTATTCATTCAGATTTAAAATTATTTGAATGTTCAACGTGCTACAAACGGTTTAAAACTAAAATGACATTAAAATCTCATTTACAAACTCATTCAGATATAAAACAATTTCAATGCTTAACGTGCAAAAAACTGTTTCGAACGAAAGCACAATTAAAACATCATTTGGTCACTCATTCAGATGTAAAACCGTTTGAATGCTCGACGTGCAACAAATATTTTAAAACAAAATTAGTTTTAAAAGCACATTTGTTTACTCGTTCACATTTTAAACGATCTAAATGTTGAACGTGCAACACACTGTTTAAAACAATTGACAATTAAAATCATTTCTGAACTCAAATGATTTTACTGAAATCTCTTGATGGAAGTTCATTTTAAATAATAATTAAATAAAACGATGTTTTTTAACTACTTCCACTTTTGTCTTTATTTAGACAGCGACCGGTTTCGCCAGGCTCGCTGGCACCAGTCTGTCGATGCCAGCGAGCCTGGCGAAACCGGTCGCTATCTAAATAAAGACAAAAGTGGAAGTAGTTAAAAAACATCGTTTTGTTTAATTATTATTTCTTAACTCATTTAAATTTAATTTAAAATGAGAAAAAGGACTTGATAATTAGTTCCCGAACAATCTGCGGTGTGAGTTTTTGTTCAAGTATTATGTTTTAACCTAGGTGGTAAGACCATATTTTGTAAGATTCTTATAAGTATTGTTATTTCTATATTTTTATATAAATATAAGTTTGCATGTGAAAATGCGGGACACAGAAGGAAATATAAAATAGAGTAAACGTGGCCTGGTATCCCATTGTGTTTGCGTAAATTAAATGTATGTCCTGAAAAGACGGGGTCAAGCCACGGAGGTGTACGAGCGAGGCTGACAAAAGGTAGCCGCTGCGTCCTATAACAGCCTAGGGTTTGTGATGAGAGCCCGTATGTGTTTTCCTCTCATTTTTTGTTCAAGTGTGTTTGTTCTTTGTTTAAAGTGTTAATTGCTATGTTAAAAGTGTTGTACATTAGTAGCAAGACTTGTATTTTTTTTAAACTTAATAAAGTTATTTTGACCAATGATAATTACACTTTTTAAAATTGTATTTACTATTTAATTCCCTGGACAGACATGGTTACCATTACCGAAGTCCCGAGCATTTGGCATCTGGATCAAGTACTACGTCAAGGAAAATACCACCTTCTCCAACTGATATTGGAGGGCTGCCCGAAAAATAGCGTTTTTCGACTTTTTTTAATGACGTAACATTTTGTTTATAGTTAGTATATTTATATTCATAAGACATAATGTAAGACATGTTTATATTTATGTCATTTCATTATAAAAATAAAATCGTGTGTTTGGTGACCTGACCTGTTTTTATTTCAGTTTAATAAAGACTCAATAAAAAATAACCTTTCTTAACCTTACAATACTGTCTTTTAAATATGCTTTCAATTCAAAGATTCATGGCTAAATGCATTCTTTTCAAATGGCATTTATAACTTTGGTATTTACTTTAGAGAATGTATGAGGTATGCAAGTCAAATGATTTAATGACGAATGTCGGAAAGTCAAAGGTGATGGTTTTCGAAAGGGAAGAGCAAATGACAGTTTGTAATATAAGTGTGAACGAAGAGAACTTGGAACGAGTGAGGGAATTTGTGTATTTAGGTAGCATGTTCACAGCAGATGGCCGAACGGATAGTGACGTCGAAAGAAGGGTTGGTGCGGGTAACAAAGTGAATGGAGCTTTAAAAATAGTTATTGGAAACAAGAATTTATAAATGAAAGCCAAAACGGCCGTTCACAATGGAGTTCTGGTCCCAACCCTAATGTATGGAAGCGAAGCATGGAACTGGCAGAAGAAGGATGAGAGTAGAATAAATGCGGTAGAGATGAGATCCCTAAGACGTATGTGTGGTAGAACGATATACGACAGAATCTCAAATGCTGATATAAGAAAGGAATGTAGAGCGGAAGAAGGTATTATGAACCAAATTATAAAAGGATCGCTACGTTGGTTCGGACATATGGAACGCATGGATGGAAAAAGAATGGATAAAAAAGTATACGTTAATGATGTAAATGGGGTACGGAGTCGAGGCAGACCTAGGAAAACATGGCATGACCAAATTAATCAAATTTTAAAGGTTGGTCATGTTGGAAGTCGGAGGGATCGACATGCGTGTATGACTCGTTGTATGGATGTGGAGGAATCTAGAGAGGTTTGCCAGGATAGAGTAGTGTGGCGGTCCATTCTCTCTGCCTACCCCTCCAGGGAAACGGCGTGATGGTTTGTTTTGTTTTGGTATTTACTTTAACCCTCGCTTCTCTATGATGGGTATCTTCTACACGTGCCTTCTAATAACCATCAATATCTCTAGGTTAAGATTTTAGGTATTCTTCCATAATATATTTACGCATTGATTTAAAAAAGAATATTAATAATAATCAGAATTTATCGGGTACATCGGAGGTATTTTATGAACATCGCAAAAAAATTCGCGTATAAACAGCGCTGTGAGTGCGCGACACTATATACGCATCTCACTCTTACATACTTCACTGTGGAAGCGCGAGGAGCTCAATGTCCTCACTGCCGCCGGCAATAGCTCTCGGACATCAACCAGGGTGGACCTGTGCCCGTTCCGTGAGCGTTGCCAGATGGCTTTTTAATGTTTTCAGCAAATAAATCTCAATTATTATAATTTTTTACTTCAATTATAATTAATTAAGGCGATTAGCTATGAATGTTCTTATTTTTCCGATTCAAAATTGCTAATTTTTTATCGTGTACTGACTACCCAACACCGGAAAGCGCGTTTTCATTTTAGCACCGTAAGGGAAAGGATAAAGAAATCGAAACAATCAAAGAAATAATAAGAAAGTGTCACAATTTACATTCTTCTTTCGCAATTTTCCAACAATATAATTTTTTCGAGTAGAGTCGTTTTCGTCCTAGATGTGCGATATAATTATATACTCCTGTCATTTCGTTTGAAGAATAATTTGTTAAAATATATTATGGGAGGTCGATAGTATTATTCGTGTTCCGTGGAATTAATACAATTTGTTAAAACAATATTATGTAATTTTTTTTTATTAGTTTAAAGTTTCTGTAGTTTTGTAGACATGAATTAAAAATTTATGAAAAAGTACAACATCTTGTCTATGGAAATTAGGGATGGGCAAAATATATCACTTTAGGGATCTGAGCTGAACGGTTCCGCTCAACAAAGTGAGCTGACTCTTTTTAATAATTCATGGTTCACCATTTTGAGTCGTTTGTTAAAAATGAATTTCTGATACGATCTAAAAAAAATGATCGCGGCTGATTTTCTACATAGTTGGAAAATTGGAGAACGGAAATCGTTGGCGACCATTTGCTCATCATCATCATCATCATCATCAGCCGTCTGTCATCCACTGCTGAATGTAGGCCTCCCCAAATCCCGCCACCGCCCCCTATCCATTGGGCCCAACATCGACCACGCGCTCTCTCTTCGGACCTCTGACTATCGAATCAAGCTGAGCACTCTGTAGTCGTCCTGCAGTTTTCTTCATCACATCAAGACTCCCTCTAAACTAACTAAATAAATTAAATTGATAGCTAGCAATAGTATATGGTTAATATAGTAAATTATTATAAACACTCAGTGGCGGTACTCCCATAGAATCCCAAAACCTCTTCTGGCTTACAAAGGTTCAGCTCTTGTGGCTATTCCTCTTACGTCTGATGGGAACATTGATGGAAGGTGATTTGGTGGGTTTTTGGTTTATGCGGGGGCATGATTACTTAGATTTGGTTGTTTTCATTCAAAATTTCTTAGCAAGCCGGGCTTCTATGGGAGTACCGCCACTGTATACACTCTTGTTTAAACTAACTAACTAACTAACCATCACGCCGTCTCTCCGAAGGGGTAGGCAGAGAGAATGGACTGCCACACTTTTCTTTCCTGACATATTTCTCTCGCTTCCTCAACATTCATGCACGCGCGTCGATTTCAATATTTGATTTATTTGATCGTGCCACGTTTTCCTCGGTCTTCCTCTATTTCTGGTTCCATTTACATCATAAACATATAATTTTTTTACCATTCTTTCTTAATTCATTCTTTCCATTTTTTTCATTAATTTTCTTCATTTCTCTTGTTTAAACAAATTAGAAAATCTCAATGACAGCCATAACCGAAAAATTCACCCAAGAAAAAAGGAGAACAAATGGCATTTTTAGGAAACATTTCTAACAATATAGGGAAAATAATAACTAACTAACTAACTAACTAACCATCACGCCGTCTCCCCGAAGGGGTAGGCAGAAAGAGTGGACTGCCACATATTTCTCTCGCTTCCTCAACATTCATACATCGTGTCATGCACGCGCGTCGATTTCTCTGACTCCTCACATGGCCGACATTCAATATTTGATTGATTTGATCGTGCCACGTTTTCCTTGGTCTTCCTCTATTTCTGGTACCATTTACATCATTAACATATAATTTTTTTACCATTCTTTCTTCATTCATTCTTTCCAAATGTCCAAACCATCTTAATGATCCTTTCATTATTTTGTTCATGACACCATCATTCGCACCGCATTCACTTCTTATATTTTCATTCGACACTCTATCATACACAGAAAATCCACACATTCGTCTAAGAGATCTCATTTCTACTGCATTTATTCTACTTTCATCCTTCCTTTGCCAGTTCCATGCTTCGCTTCCATACATAAGGGAAAATAATAAAAAAAGATAAATAAAATGCAGCTTTTTATAAGATAAATAATCTGGGGAGAATGCTAGTCTCTCTACATAAAAATTAATATACGTCTGTCTGTGTGTTTGTGCCATGATTTTCTCGAAAATTACGGAACCGATTTCGCCGAAAATTTCACAGTTTGTTCTTATTTATCCCAGGAAAGTTTTGAGAGTAGTTTGAATGAAATCCAATCCACTCCTCATCTGTTTCCATGTCTGTCGATCTTGTGCGACACGTATCCACGTCGTACCAGTGATTTCTTTAATATCGTCTCCCCGTCGAAGTTGAGGGCGTCCTGGGTTACGGGTTGCATCCACGAACCCCCACCAACCTTAAAGGCAGAAACATACTATTAATACGCGACGTGGCGTGTTTAATTCCACCACCGGCAACACGTCGATCTAGCTCGTCTGGATCGGGTGGCGTGTGCGAGCATGGCGTCGCGTCGGGTGTTCATAGTGTGATTCTGTCCATAGAAAACAATACAATTTGATTCGACTCAACACGCATCACGTGGTATCGGGTGGCGTGGCGTGTTAATAGTATGTTTCTGCCTTAACACTTTGGCTGCGTAAATATTGCGCATGCTTTACAGAGAACCTGAAAAATACCAAACTTTCAAAACCACAATACTTTGTATTATCATCATCATCATCATCGTCTGTCCCTCGTGTCCGAGGAAGACTAACCTTCACGGCTGTGGGTCCGCATGTGACTGAAGAGCCCGATCCTGGACCCACATATTTTGGGGCATCTGGGGCAGGGAAAGGCGCCTGTAGTGGAGCCGTCACCGTCTCCCAGTGGTCTCTCCTTTCTCCTCCTTCTCCTCTCAGCGGCGTCGTCTCTGCGCTGTGCTTCAGAGTCTTGTGTGCCTTTATGTACTGCTGTTCTCCACCTAGGTCTGTCCTCTGCAGTCTTTTCCCAGCAATCACAGTCGATGCCAGTCTTTTGTAGGTTTCCTTAAAGGGAGTCCCTAAAGTGCTTCCTCTGGCCACCGTGTGAGCGTTTTCCTTGGGTAAGCTGAGAGTACATAATCATCCTTGGGACTCTTGCCTCAGGCATTCTGACGACGTGACCAGCCCAGCGCAGTTGATTTTGGATAATGACAGCCTCAATACTTTGTGTTTTACCAAAACAAAAACAAAGCAAAAACTTTGTATTATATCTCAGTTCTAAATAACAACAATTGTAGGCATGCTGTAGAATATTTGGTTGGTAACACTGAAAGCACCACATGAACACGGCTCCCGTGACATGCGCAGCTCTGACGATAGATGGAAAAAAAACGCCTCTTTTTCTGGTGTCCTACACTCCTGTATTTCTATCCACTTTCACATTCACATTATTTTCCCCATGTTTCACTCTACATATGATTCGCTCTCACGTACTTCTCTCAATTTAAATTTCCCACACATCCTTCTTCTCATTAACGCTCTGTTTTATATTTTCATCCCACCATGTATCACCTTTCTTTCTTCCTTGCTTAGACGTCACGCAGATTATCTTCGTTCTTTCATACAAACATTCTTTAAGATGGTTCCTTTTTACGTTTATACTTAACTCATCCAACTCACATTTACTCATTTACAATACTTACGTACTTTTCTTTTACATCATTTTAATGGGCGTTCAATATATTTGAATGTGCGTTCAATATATTTTTAGAGCTAATTTTTAAGTATAAAGTAAAATTATCACTGGCTGGAGACAGGACTTGATATAGCCATGTTTCATGGCATATTCGGTAAGATTGCACTAGACAAATTTTTACATGGCAGAAAATACGTTTTCTCTCTGGAGGCTTGTTTAATCTTAGTTAAGTTTAATTTTTATTAGTGATAAGACTATGAAAAACAATTATAGTGTACAGGAATAACAATAATAGTGCAGTGACAATTTTGTGAGTGGCAACACTTTGGGAGGCGTGATCTCAACCCCCCATCCTGCGGATTTTCAGCTAGAGGGGTGTTACATACCGGACTCCGGTTAGGCGACATCGCGATATACGCACCGCCAGGTGCCGGCTGCCTCAGATTATCATCATTGGGGCCTGATGCTGGCCACTGCTGTTGCTACGAAGGAGACCCGTGCCCTTCGCCGTCCACATCGACGCCATTAGCAGCATGGTGCCGGCTGCGTCAGCTTATCATCATTGGGGCCTGATGCTGGCCACTGCTGTCTCAGCGAAGGAGACCAAACCGCCCTTCGCTTCCACGCTCTTCCCCATCGTCCGCCTCGCACGTCCCTCGTAGTGCGGACGCCACAGCAGCCAACTCCCCGCCACGACGGCTTCGCAGATCACCGTCCTCGTGCTGACCACGACAGCGTCAGCGCCGTCCTCAGCGCAATTTAGTGACTTGTTAGTTTTAAGTCGTTGGTCTTGGAGAAGAGCCCTGCAGGACGAGGATAAAGCAGCAGGCCTCACTTGGGATGATGTAAGGCATCAGGCGTGTGACAAGAGTCGGGTTGAGAAGGCTCCTTGAGGCCCCATGCACCACGGAGGAGTGATAGGACAAGAAGAAAAAGAAGACCAGAATACTCCCTGTGGAGTAGAATTAATAACACTGTTTAATACACTTTTGAAAAGTGGATTAAACACTGTAAGTAATTATATTCTGAAACAAGTAATACTGCCGATGTCTCTCAATAAATTTGGGAATAAAACAGGCTTAAATAGTTTTTCTTCTTCAAGTGCTCTGTCAGGTCCCCTAATGTTGACGATCATCTCGGCGAACCTGTCCCTGTCGTGCGCCGCCCAGAATAGCTCCTCCACACTTTGGATGCCGGTCCACTCCCTTATGTCTCAAGGCCAGGACATCTGTCTCCTACCGGGCCCTCGGCGTCCCTAAATTATCCCCTTCAATATCAGTTGGAGAAGGTGATACTTTCCCCACGCAGAACATGACCCAGATGTGAAACTTTCCGAGCCTTGATATTGACAACAGCCACCTGTCAACTCTAGCTCGCCTCAGGACTTCGGTAATGGTAACCATGTCTGTCTAGGGAATTAAATAGTAAATACAATTTTAAAAAGTGTAATTATCATTGGTCAAATTGACTTTATTAAGTTAAAAAAAAATACAGTTCTTACTACTAATGTAAAACACTTTTAACATAGCAATATACACTTTAAACAAAGAAGAAACACGATGATAACGTAAACTTAAAACTTCGCCAGAGAATGATAAAATGCTATGTGTTGTCTGTTTTATTGTACGGGTGTGAAACTTGGACCCTGAAAGTTAACTCAATGAACAAACTGGAAGCATTTGAAATGTGGCTCCATCGCTGAATGCTCAGAGTTCCCTGGACAGACATGGTTACCAATACCGAAGTCCCGAGGCGAGCTAGAGTTGACAGGGAATTGTTATCAACAATTGACAGGGAAAGATCTCATATCTGGGTCATATACTGCGTGGGGAAAAGTACCACCTTCTCCAACTGATATTGGAGGGAAAAATGGAGGGACGCCGAGGGCCCGGAAGGAGACAAATGTACTGGCTGCGAAACGTGAGGGAGTGGACGGGCATCCGAAGTGTTAAGGAGCTGTTCCGAGCGGCGCAGGACAGGGACAGGTTCGCCGAGGTGATCGCCAACGTTGGGGGGACCCGACAGGGCACTTGAAGAAGAAGAAGAGGGAGTTTTGATGTGATGAAGAAAACTGCAGGACGATTACAGAGTGCTCAGCTTGATTCAATAGTCAGAGGTTCGAAGAGAGAGCGCGTGGACGATGATGTTGGGTCTGGTGGACGTGCTCTAGAGGTCGTCTAATGGCAAAAGTTTGCGGCAACTACAACAACAAACCATCACGCCGTTTCCACGGAGGGGATGAGACAGAGTCGGTGGTGAAGGTTACTTGGGGTCCTACGCACCACGGAGGTGTGACAGGACAAGAAGAAGACGAAGAAGACCAGAATACCCCTTTAAAGCGTTAACACCGTGAAGCATAATTACCAACAACAGTGTTTAATCAACTTTTTAAAAGTGGATTAAACAGTGTAATTAATTCAATTCCGAAACAAGTAATACGGCAAAATTCTCTCAATGTGTTGTAGAATAAAATAAACTTGAATAATTAATAAAATTTATAAATACAATTACCGTTGTGGGCGGTGGAGGGCTTTGGGAAAGGCCTACATTCAGCAGTGGATGACAGACGGCTGATGATGATGATGATGAGATGACTTTATTGAGTTACAAAAAAATACAGGTTTCATAACTAATGTACAAGAAAACTTCTAGAAAAACATAAGTTTTTTCATTCGTATTAATTATTTAATATGGAGTTTTACATCATTGTTCAAAAAACAATAAATAAATTGAAGGTAGCTGACATAGCTACCCAAATGATTCTATACCGGCGACTCAAACTTACATTTATTAATTCGCCCACATCAAAACTTGCGGAAAGGCTAAATATTGTGTATAAATATCACACTCAATTTCCCCCTAAATATAGCGTAAAAAAATCCATAGAGTTAGTCAATAAAATTAAAAACATCGAACTTCCCCACGACTGTCAATTCACTTCACTAGATGTAACTAGTCTATTTAGTAACATCCCAACTAAATAATGCATAAACATAATCAATAACAAATTAATAACTTCTAAAGTAAACCCAATTATCGCACAAGAAATTCTAGGTCTAATCATAATCTGTATCGAAAACAACTATTTCATTTTTGACGACAAAATAATGGTCTACCCTTGGGATCATCTCTTAGCCCCCTTCTCGCCGAAATCTAATGGATTCCATAGAATCCATCATATTAAACTCCCACTATAACCAACAAGTATGGGATGGAAACTGTGACCCTCACCAAGAGAAATGTTGAAAGATTGAGAGTCACGCAGCGTTCCATGGAAAGACATATGCTCGGCGTCAGTCTCCGAGATAGAATCAGAAATGAGGAGATTAGACGCCGAACAAAAATAACGGACATCGTGGAACGACTAGCGAGACTGAAGTGGCAATGGGCGGGTCATGTGGCGAGACAGAGTGAGGATAGATGGACCCAGAAAATAATAAGGTGGAGACCATGGGAGAATAGGAGAAACGTCGGCAGGCCGCAAAAAAGGTGGGCCGACGACATTGCTGCCGTGGGGGGGAAATGTGGCTACGGCTGGCAGGAGATAGAGTGTGGAAGGGAAGGGAGGAGGCCTATATCCAGCAGTGGACCGATAAGGGCTGACGAAGAAGAAGAAGATAACCAACACATTGTCTACTACACGCGATATGTAAACGATATTCTGATCTGCTGGAAAGGTTCCAGCAGACAATTACAAGCATTCTTCAACCGGACTAATACGATAAATAATGATGTCAAATTCACCATTGAACATGAAATGGACCAGAAAATTAACTTCCTAGATTGAACCATCGGCAGAAATAATAATAAACACACATTCGATATTTATCGCAAAGCCACATTCACGGACACCACAATTCACAAAACGTTATTGCACCCTTGGTCGCATAAACTCTCTGCTTACCACTCCATGGTCCATAGACTAATCAATACTCCCCTTTCAACACAAGCTTTTGACCGCGAAACCAAAACAATAAAATCAATAGCGAAAAACAATGGTTATAAAACTAACTAAATAACTAACCATCACGCCATTTCCCCCGAGGGGTAGGCAGAGAGGATGGATCGCCACACTGGCCTGTCCTGGCATACCTCTCGAGATTCTTCTACATCCATACATCTTACCATGCACGCACGTCGATTGTTCCGACTTCGAATGTGGCCGCCTTTTAGTAATTGATTAATTTGGTCATGCCATGTTTTCCTCGGTCGTCCTCGGCTTCTTTTCCCACTCACGCTACTGCTTGTGTACAACTTTTTAACCATTCTACTCTCATCCATTCGTTCCATATGTCCGAACCATCTCAGGGATCCTTTTTAATTTTATTCATGATGCAGTCATCTGCCTTACATTTCTTTCTTATTTCATCGTTCGGTATTCTATCATACAACGTTTTCCCGCACATTCTTCTCAGTGATCTCATTTCTACGGCGTTTATTCTGCTTTCATCCTTCTTTTGCCAGCTCCAAGCTTCACTTCCACACATGAGAGTTGGCACTAGAACTCCATTGTGTACTGCCATCTTTGCTTCTGTGGATATATTTCTATTTGCAGTAATGACTTTGAGTGCGCCATTTATTTTATTCCCAGCACCAACCCTCCTTTCGATGTCTTTCTCCATTTTTCCGTCCCTTGTAAACATGCTTCCCAGATACGTAAATTCAGTAACTTGCTCCAATTTCTCGCCCATCGCACTTATATCACAAATCGTCATACATTCTTCTTTCTCGAAAACCATCACTTTAGATTTAGATACATTCATCACCAAGTCACTCTTTTTGCATGCCTCATACATCCTTGACACTAAGACTTGCAAATCTTCTTTACTGTCAGCGATTAACACAGCATCGTCTGCATATAACAAACAGCTGACTGACAAACAATTCATCTTAGCACCAGCGTCTATGCCTTCAAGTTCTTTCATACACTTGTCCAAGAATAGATTGAACAACCACGGGGACATCACACAGCCCTGTTTGACACCTTTGGTGATGTCAAACCAAGATGTGACAGCCCCATTAATAAAAAACTGCAAAATAACCAAACTGCAATAAATGTTTATAAAAAACTTTATAAAAATACCTTAAATTCAATATACCCCAAAATACATAATAAAAATAATAACATAAAATACGCGTGCATCGAATTTACGGGAAAAATATCCATTAAAATCAGAAAAATCATCAAAAAACGAGGCCTTCATATTGCCTTCCGCACCACTAATAATATAGGAATGTCATTAAAAAATTCAAAACAAAGAATATCGTTTAAAAAATAGTGGAATATACAAACTAGAATGTAATGACTGTAATGCCGTATACATAGGCCAAACAGGGCGTTCCTTTGATACACGGTTCTCTGAACATGTTAGGTCCTTCAGACTCAATAAATCAACTTCCCAATTTGCTAAACATCTATTAGATAATAAACACGACTTAAACCCTAACAATCGTCCTATTCCGCTACATATTCGCAATAAAGGGTACACCCTAAACTTATTAGAACAATTAGAAATCAATAAATAAATAAAAATCCAAATATTACTTTGATAAATGAACAAATCAAATCAAATCAGTTTATTTTCTCAAAAGACATTACAAACATTTTTTATAGTTTAAGGCATCTATTGAGAACAGGTAAAACAAAATAAATATATAATACCAGGAATGGATGAGAGTAGAATGGTTAAAAAGTTGTACACAAGCAGCGTGAGTGAGAAAAGAAGCCGAGGACGACCGAGGAAAACATGGCATGACCAAATTAATCAATTACTAAAAGGCGGCCACATTCGAAGTCGGAACAATCGACGTGTGCATGGTACGATGTATGGATGTAGAGGAAGCTCGAGAGGTATGCCAGGACAAGCCAGTGTGGCGATCCATCCTCTCTGCCTAGCCCTCCGGGGAAATGGCGTGATGGTTAGTTAGATAGTTAATACCAGGAACGCATGAGAGATGGTTCGACATTAGGAATTCAAGATACTCTCCAAAGTCAAGAGTATTTGTCTTCTGAATGTACTTTCACGAATATGAAAGACATCGATCTCCGAAGCGATCATGTTCAGCAGTTTGATTGCTCTCCCCACCGGCATCACCAGAGGCAGGTTGGTTCTGCATGTTGGGAGTTAAAACAGTCTGTGCTGACGCTGTCGAAGATAACCATCCGGAACATAAAGATGGATAGCCTCCAAGATGACGGAAAAAACATCTATTCATCCCCACTCCTTAATGTAGTTCCAATACTAGATTAATTGAACTCTTGACTCTGCGCTATGTTTATCTTATATTTCAGGTACAAAAGACAAGAATACATCACCCTAATCATCGATTTGCAGGAAGGCGACTTCATATATTTTACTTATAATCTTTAGTTAATTTTTGAAATATGTAAAATCGTTTATAAACTAAACAATTGGTTTCTTAGCAATACTTTAATGGAGTTACTTTGATTTATATAATTTCATTTAATATTCCTTAAATGATATAAACATTACAGCCAACAATTTCATAATGATTTCTAGGAAACAACTCTTATCTCTTATTGAGGGAGTATGGTAGCTATCCTTGGCTCTATCCCACGGCATTTCTTTTGGGAATGCTCGGAACCAATTCTCTACAGCTTCGAAGAGATGGACATCCAATTACCCATTTCTTTAGATTAATTAAGGGATACTTCGAGAACTCGGCCGTACTGGAGGGTGTTCGGCTTTTTGTCCCCGATAGATATCTCCGACAGCGACAGCACAGATTGTTTTACCTACCGGCCGCCAGAACCAATTTGACTCTGGTGACACCGGTGGGAAGAGCAATTAGTCTGCTGAACGCGGTCTCCTCGGAGATCGACGTCTTCCATGTTAGTGAAAGTACGTTCAAAAGGCAAATACTCTGGAGAGTATCCTGTCTTCCTAATGTTGAACCATCTCTTATGCGTTTCTGGTATTATACTGTATATAATATAATATATTATTTTACCTGTTCTCAATAGATGCTTTAAAAATAAAATTTGTAATGTCTGTTGATGAAATAAACTGATTTGATTTGATTTGATGTGATCTCTAGGCTCTTCCCAATAATATTTTTTTCTTTAGTTTTGAAATATGTAAAATCGTTTTATAAACTAAACATTTGTTTTCTTAGGAATAGTTTAATAATGATATACCTCAAATAAGTAATTTGATTTATAATATATAATTGTATTTAGTATTCCTTAACGACGTAAACATTTCATAATGTATTCCAGGATACACTTTCTGTTTTCTGGACTCCACCCAATAATTATCTTTTCCATTGTATAAAGCCACATCATTGTTAATTTGCCATACTATGCTCCTCTCAATAGAGTATATAAAGAGTAACACGCCCAAGTATAGCCACATTCGATAATGCCTTAGAAGGGCGAAACATGTCATAATATAATAAAACAATATAATAAAACTTCTAAAAAAACATAAGTTTTTTTTCATTCGTATTAATTAATGTATAATACAAGAGTTTTAACATAGCAATATACACTTTGAACAAAGAAGAAACATACTTGAACAAAAAAATAAACAAAGTAAAACACAGAAGGGTTCCCTTCACATAGGGATCTTATCTCTACCGCATTTATTCT
Organism: Lepidostoma basale; assembly: GCA_022606425.2. Taxonomy (NCBI): domain Eukaryota; kingdom Metazoa; phylum Arthropoda; class Insecta; order Trichoptera; family Lepidostomatidae; genus Lepidostoma; species Lepidostoma basale. The sequence goes on along the minus strand of JAHDVF020000796.1, from coordinate 6,628 downwards.
ACTCTCATCCTTCTTCTGCCAGTTCCATGCTTCGCTTCCATACATTAGGGTTGGGACCAGAACTCCATTGTGAACGGCCGTTTTCGCTTTCATTGATAAATTCTTGTTTCCAATAACTATTTTTAAAGCTCCATTCACTTTGTTACCCGCACCAACCCTTCTTTCGACGTCACTATCCGTTCGGCCATCTGCTGTGAACATGCTACCTAAATACACAAATTCCCTCACTCGTTCCAAGTTCTCTTCGTTCACACTTATATTACAAACTGTCATTTGCTCTTCCCTTTCGAAAACCATCACCTTTGACTTTCCGACATTCATCATTAAATCATTTGACTTGCATACCTCATACATTCTCTAAAGTAAATACCAAAGTCATAAATGCCATTTGAAAAGAATGCATTTAGCCATGAATCTTTGAATTGAAAGCATATTTAAAAGATAGTATTGTAAGGTTAAGAAAGGTTATTATTTATTGAGTCTTTATTAAACTGAAATAAAAACAGGTCAGGTCACCAAACACACGATTTTATTTTTATAATGAAATGACATAAATATAAACATGTCTTACATTATGTCTTATAATTATAAATATACTAACTATAAACAAAATGTTACGTCATTAAAAAAAGTCGAAAAACGCTATTTTTCGGGCAGCCTTCCAATATCAGTTGGAGAAGGTGGTATTTTCCTCGACGCAGTACTTGATCCAGATGCCAAATGCTCGGGACTTCGGTAATGGTAACCATGTCTGTCCAGGGAATTAAATAGTAAATACAATTTTAAAAAGTGTAATAATTTGATTGGTCAAATTGACTTTATTAAGTTTTAAAAAATACAGGTCTCACTACTAATGTACAACACTTTTAACATAGTAATATACACTTTAAACAAAGAAGAAACACACTTGAAAAAAAAATAATGAGAGGAAAACATAGAAAGATTCTCATCACAAACCCTAGGCTGTTATAGGACGCAGCGGCTACCTTTTGTCAGCCTCGCTCGTACACCTCCGTGGCTTGTTCCCGTCTTTTCAGGACATACATTTAATTTACGCAAACACAATGGGATAACAGGCCACGTTTACTCTACTTTATATTTCCTTCTGTGTCCCGCATTTTCACATGCAAACTTATATTTATATAAAAATATAGAAATAACAATACTTATAAGAATCTTACAAAATATGGTCTTACCACCTAGGTTAAAACATAATACTTGAACAAAAACTCACACCGCAGATTGTTCGGGAACTAATTATCAAGTCCTTTTTCTCATTTTAAATTAAACTTAAATGAGTTAAGAAATGATTTTAATTGTCAATTGTTTTAAACAGTTTGTTGCACGTTCAACATTTAGATCGTTTAATATGTGAACGAGTAAACAAATGTGCTTTTAAAACTAATTTTGTTTTAAAATATTTGTTGCACGTCGAGCATTCAAACGGTTTTACATCTGAATGAGTGACCAAATGATGTTTTAATTGTGCTTTCGTTCGAAACAGTTTTTTGCACGTTAAGCATTGAAATTGTTTTATATCTGAATGAGTTTGTAAATGAGATTTTAATGTCATTTTAGTTTTAAACCGTTTGTAGCACGTTGAACATTCAAATAATTTTAAATCTGAATGAATACGCAAATGGCTTTTTAAACTACATTTTCTTTTAAATTGTTTATTGCAAGTTGAACATTCAAATAGTCTAACATCAGAATGAATAAGCAAATGGCTTTTTAAATTTGATTCACTTTTAAACTGTTTTTTGCACGTCGAACATTCAATTAGTTTTTTATTAGAATGAAAAATCAAATGATGATTTAAAGAATTTTTCGATTTAAACGATTTGTCGCACGTTGGACATTCAAATGAATTTACATCGGAATGAGTAAACAAATGACTTTTTAAATGTGACATTGTTATAAACGTTTTTTTGCACGTCAAACATTCAATTAGTTTTTCATCTGAGTGAATAATCAAATGCCTATTTAAATAATATTTCGATTTAAATGTTTTTTGACACGTTGGACATTCATGTTTTATATCAGAATGAACATGCAAGTGTCTTTTTAAAAGGAATTTTGTTTTAAACGATTTATTGCAAGATGAACAATTAAAAGGTTTTTCTTTTCGGTGAGTAAGCAAATGTTTTAACAAGTTAGATTTAATCGAAAACTTTTTTCCGCACGTTGAACATTCAATTAGTTTTACATCAGAATGAGTACGCACATGAAGTTTTAAATGGGTCATTGTTTTGAATGGTTTATTACAAGTTGAACATTCAAATAATTTTACATCTAAATGAGTAACTGAATGACTTTTTAACATTTTGTTTGTTTTAAACGATTTGTTGCACGTCAAACATTTAAATAGTTTTACATCCGAATGAACATGCATGTGTCTTTCTAATACGATGTTTGATTTAAACGATTTATTGCAAGATGAACAATACAAAGTTTTTTTCTTTCTGTGAGTGAGCAAATGTTGTAACAACTGAGATTCACACAAAAACTTTTTTCCACACGTTGAACATTCAATAAGTTTCACATCAGAATGAGTATGTAAATGATTAATTAAAGAAGTTTTTGTTTTAAATGTTTCCTTGCATGTTGAACATTCCAATTGTTTTACATCTGAATGAGTAAGCAAATGAATTTTTAATTTTGATTTATCTTCAAATGATTTGCTGCATATTGAACATCGAAATGGTTTTAAACGATAATGAGTACGCAAGTGTCCTTTTATATCCCATTTTGTTTTAAACGGTCTTTGACAAATTGCACATTCAAATAATTTTACATCTAAATGACTATGCAAATGAGATGTTAAACGTGGTTTTGTTTTAAACGCCTTGTTGCACGTTGAACATATAAATGGATTTACATCTGAATGAGCAAGCAAATGATTTTTTAAACTTGATTTAGTTTTAAACAGTTTTAAACAGTTTGTTGCACGTTCAACATTTAGATCGTTTAATATGTGAATGAGTAAACAAATGGGCTTTTAAAACTAATTTTGTTTTAAAATATTTGTTGCACGTCGAGCATTCAAACGGTTTTACATCTGAATGAGTGACCAAATGATGTTTTAATTGAGATTTTGTTTTAAACGGTTTGTTGCACGTTAAGCATTGAAATTGTTTTATATCTGAATGAGTTTGTAAATGACAATTTAATGTCAATTTAGTTTTAAACGGTTTGTAGCACGTTGAACATTCAAATACTTTTACATCTGAATGAGTGGCGGAATGTCGTTTTAATTCTCTTTTTGATTTAAACGGTTTATTACAAGTTGAACATTCAAATAATTTTACATCTGAATGAGTACGCAAATGGCTGATTAAATGCGGTTTTCTTTTAAACGATTTGTTGCACGTTGGACATTCAAATGAACTTACATCTGAATGAGTAAGCAAATGACTTCTTAAATACGACTTTGTTTTAAACGTTTTTTTGCACGTCAAACATTCAATTAGTTTTTCATCAGAATGAAAAATCAAATGACTATTTAAATAATATTTTGTTTTAAACGTTTTTTGGCACGTTGGACATTCAAATTGTTTTAAATCTGAATGAACATGCATATGTCTTTTTAAAAGGGTGTTTGTTTTAAACGATTTATTGCAAGATGAACATTTAAAAGGTTTTTCTTTTCGATGAGTAAGCAAATGTTTTAACAAGTTAGATTTAAACGAAAACTTTTTTCCGCACGTTGAACATTCAATTAGTTTTACATCAGAATGAGTACGCCAATGAAGTGTTAAATGGTTCCTTGTTTTAAATGGTTTATTACAAGTTGAACATTTAAATAATTTTACATCTAAATGAGTAACTGAATGACTTTTTAACATTTTGTTTGTTTTAAACGATTTGTTGCACGTCAAACATTTAAATAGTTTTACATCGGAATGAACACGCATGTGTCTTTCTAATACGATGTTTGATTTAAACGATTTATTGCAAGATGAACAATTAAAAGTTTTTTTCTTTCTGTGAGTGAGCAAATGTTGTAACAACTGAGATTCACACAAAAACTTTTTTCCACACGTTGAACATTCAATAAGTTTCACATCAGAATGAGTATGTAAATGATTAATTAAAGAAGTTTTTGTTTTAAATGTTTCCTTGCATGTTGAACATTCCAATTGTTTTACATCTGAATGAGTAAGCAAATGAATTTTTAATTTTGATTTATCTTCAAATGATTTGCTGCATATTGAACATCGAAATGGTTTTAAACGAGAATGAGTAGGCAAGTGTCTTTTTAAAACTGATTTTGCTTTAAACGTTTTATTGCACGTTGAACATTTAAATTTTTTAAAATCTGAATGACTACGCAAATGAACTGTTAAACATGCTTTTGTTTTAAACGCCTTGTTGCACGTTGAACATATAAATGGATTTACATCTGAATGAGTAAGCAAATGATTTTTTAAACTTGATTTAGTTTTAAACATTTTCTTGCACGTCGAACATTCAAATTCTTTTATATCAGAATGAGTACGCAAATGACTTTTTAAAAGGTGCTCTGTTTTTAACGGTTTATTACAAGTTGAACATTCAAATAATTTTGCATCTGAATGAGTAAGTAAATGATGTTTTAATTTCTGTTTTGTTTTAAACGGTCTATTACAAATTGAACATTCAAATAATTTTACATTTGAATGACTACGCAAATGGACTGTTAAATTTGTTTTTGTTTTAAACGATTTCTTGCAGGTTGAACATTTAAATAATTTTACATCTGAATGAATTTGTAAATGGCTAATTAATGCCGATTTTTTTATGAACTGTTTGTTGCATTTTGAACATTCAAATAATTTTAAATCTAAATGATTAAGAAAATGATATGTTAATTGTCTTTTACTTTTAAAAGCTTTATTGCAAGATGAACAGTCAAATCGTTTTTCTCCTGAGTGAATGAACGAATGTTTTAACAATTCATATTGAAACATGAACTGTTTTCTACACGTTGAACATTCTATTAGTTTTAGATCAGAATGAGTAAGTAAATGACAAATTAATGACGATTTTGATATAAATGTTTTTTTGCACGGTGAACATTCCAATAGATTTAAATCAGAATGAGTAAGCAAATGACTTCTTATTTTCAATTTATTTGTAAACGGTTTGTTGCATACTGAACATCGAAATAGTTTTAAACTAGAATGAGTATGCAAGTGTTTTTTTAAAATAGATTTTGTTTCAAACGGTTTATTGCATGTTGAACATTCAAATCGTTTTATACCAGAATGAATGCGTGAATCTCTTTTAAAATCTGATTTTATTTTAGATGGTTTCTTTCGAGAACCTTTTATTTCTACAGGATCTTTCTTCACAACACTGTTCGACACATCTATATCTATGGAGAACGTGTCTTCGTGTATAAAAACGATTTCACTGCCGGCAGGCTCAATCTTGATATCAGTGGGGGCCATCGAATCATTTTGTATATCTGCGCTATTCATGTCATCACCTTTAAAATCTGTTTCATTTTTAATAGACTCAACCTTGACAATCGTCATGTCCATCGAACTCGTTTCTGGAGATAGTCGTTCCAAAATGTAATCGCCGTCTCCGTTGGCATCCCAAGTAGCCGGATCCGGTTCAGATTTAACAAGGGGCACAAACACACTCTCCGATTGTCCCGGACTCTTCCCCTCGATTCTCCCAGACACGGCGCCATCCATCTATCCGAATTCTGATCACTAGACACGGAAAAGTTACTGCAATGTCGACTTGTGGCACTAATCTTTAAGACAAAGAAGGAAATACGAATGACGCACTTGGATACATGTTTTGTAGATATCGGGTCACAAAACAATTCTCTTGCACTTTCGAAAATAACTCGTTCCAATCGCTCCGACAGACATGCCGTTTTAATGTTTTAAACTGGCGGGATGAGGACACATTTCTGACAGGTCTGATTTCCATAGACAAGACGTTGTATCTTTTCATAAATATTTATTTCACAATGCCGTCTTGAAAGTATTTCTTCTTCTTCTTCTCTGGTTTCAATCCTGGGATTGGTTTGCAGCAATTTCCTCTATTATTCTCTTCCATTCTTCCCTGTCTTGTGCGGCTCTTTTGAAATCTGCATATGATGAGCAGCGCACGTCCACCAACAGGTCCTCCAGGTACTCTCGGCGTGGGCGTCCCCTAGATGTTGTCCCCTCGATCATACCCTCCATTATGGCATGCAAGAGACCTTCAGAGTGAGTATTTACCAGGCCGTAATCACATAGATAATATTTGCAACATGGAGCTATTGTAGCTATTGTATTAAAATACTACATTTGTGTTTCCGCAGTGCCGGTATGTAAATTTTACTTTCTTCTCTTGCCGGGCCATTTGTTAAGTATTTTTATGCATTTTCTTCAGTGCGTTTACTTTATAAAAGTACTAAATTGTGTAATATAGTTTGTGTACAACTTTGGTATGTAAAATGTTCAATATAATCTTTCGATATAACCTCAAAATCGTTATATATTAACTTCAAAATTTGTAGCACAGAAAGCTCATAATTCATAATGCCTAACGCAACAATATCGTTAAAAATGTTTATGTTTACTAATTTTTACCAAAATTGTCTGACATTTGATAGCTGTCAGATCGATGGACCCAGAGTTATAAA